>JAJLUP010000004.1:0-423239 GCA_030564285.1 Blastobotrys parvus | reverse complement strand
CGCTTCGCTCGAGCGTAGCTCGGTACCGTCAGGCCCTGAATCTGTATGGGTGCAGCATGCCCGATTGAGAATGATTATGGCATGGTGCACCTGTAGGGTTTTCTAGGTGTCATGCTTGGCCAATGCTAGTCTTTCAGATAGACTGGAGCGGGCCCTAGGCCCTTGCGGCAACTCGTGGGGACACAAGGGCCCCAACTGCGGCGGGGCCTTTGTGAGCCACACAAAGGGTTGTCCGGCTGAGCTTAAACGAGCTGCCGCCAATTGTACCGGCTAATTCAATTCTGGGTGTAAACTATGGTATTTATGCAGTTTTCAGTCTGGTAGCGTCATCCACTAGACAACGATGCCAAATGCTCGTCGCTGCTGTCTCGGCACTGACCATGTCTAGAACAGCAATGATATCAAAGCCTGTCGACTGTGGGTCAGAGCGCAAGCCAGAGTCAATAGATGAGGGCAACTTCTCTCGCAGTATATAAAGAAGCTAAAGGTGCTGTCTGATAAAGAGGCAACGACAAATCATGCCGCTTCTTCCTCAGAGTTCAGCAATAAAGTTCAAGTCGATGGTTAAATCCATAAACGGGTACAAACTACCGCATCCTGTTCCCTTGCGAGGCGAACGGCGACCACATTTACGCCGAGATAAGTCACCGAACCGGAGCCAAAAAGCCGAATATCAATCGCGTTCATCACAATCAAAGCATTCAAGACCGTCGTCATCGTCATCATCAAAAGCGTCAATGGCAATTCAGGCTTTGACATCAGAGCAACACTTGAGCGCCGAGCAGGTCATGACTATGGCAATTCTTGGGGTCATTTCTTTGTCGGTATTTGTGCCAATGGGCGGTGTGCTACCCTTAGTAATGGGATGCGGAGGGCTATTGCTTGTGGTATTCAAGACCATGAGTCAGTTTTGATCCATCCATGTAGCTATTAAATAGCATGAACAAAGCCCCGAGCCGAGCCGCACGTTGCAGGCACATTCCTATTTCAGTATCTGTACGCAGAGCTGTGACACCACCATCACCAACCGTTTCTGTTTGGCACACCAAGATCCCAAGCACTCCGCTTTCCAGCCATAAGTCATGCCATTGCTTGAATTGCGACCATTGCTTTACGGACATCTGCTGATATGGAGCATCATGATCGGGCTTGTGCGCCAGTTGATCCAGTCGTCGTACTGGCGCGGCGCGTTGTGCATCATGCTAAGCGCTAGCATGGCAGCAGTGGCAACTATTTGGCACCACGAAGCCGCAAAGATCATTCCTGATAACAGCTGCACTGTGCTCATGGATATGCAGCCGGTGGCCGACGTTGCCATGTACGTGGTGTTTGGCGGCTTGCTGTACAGCGCTACGTTTGATCTCAACATGACGAGCCATTGCGCCAAGATTCTAGAGATTGTAGTGGACACAGCTATAGTGGCAGTGATTTGTATTCTAGTTTACAAGAGATGGGTCATGGCGGACGTTGGAAAGGATGCGACTCCAATGCTGTATGGTGCTGTTGACGACCCTGAAAGGGCTGCCAGCATCAGTACCAGCCCAAAGCGAGCCGCAGCACGGACACGCAGAAGCTCGAGCAGCAAGCGCAGACCGAACGGAAAAGTCAAGGTCGATACGCAATGGACTTTTGAATCGATGCGCACTGCCCCAGTGATGAAATCGGCACCGCCGGTTGTTGACCAGACAAACGACAGCTTCCAGGCCATGCCATTGGTGCCGCCAGCGCGGACTGAAACGATCCCAGAGCATCCTCAGCAATCAACATCAACATCAGCAGCATTGATCGTCTCAGCACCCGAGCCAAAGAGGATGGTTCCATCTTTGCGGCTCAATAAGAGTATGTACCGTTGACCCTCCCTTTGCTCACACTCTACAGCACAACAAAAGGCGTGGATCAAACATCATCTCGACCAGATCAAATTGCGTGGCCTGTTCAAATTCAAATTCAAATCCAATAAGTCCAAAGTTGCTGAACCAGTCCCATGATAGAGCTTGCTAGCTGGGCTAAATACAGTCATAGTCAGTAACATGTTTCAGCCTCGCCCCGCCTTCCACGGCGGCACCACCGTGCGCACGCCACGCAGGGCAATGGTCACAGAATTTTTTATTTTTCGTTTTTCATTTTGAACCACAAAAAAAATTTCCCCCCTTCACATTCACCACTTTGTTCAACCAACCTTTTTTGTACTTTTTTTGACAGAAACAAAAACGGATTCTTGTATTGGGAACACTACAAACGTTCTTTTTGTGCGGAAGATTCATTGTTGCTATAATAATTCCCGCTTTTTTTAAATATATTTGTGAACCCTGAAAACCAACTTGTAACTGCAACAAGAGAGACAACGACAAATTGTCCAACTTTTGCACAGAAACCGAGTCGGTATTGACCTTTCGAAGAGCAATACTGACTTATTGAACATAATTATCTTTAGCTCTGTTGTCTTTCTAGAAGGACGGAGTTTTTTTTGCCTGCATTTAACGATTACCGCATCCATCATATTTATACACCATCATGCCTATTGCTACAATGCTGGCAAATCCAATGAGTATACCGTCGAGTTTGAAGAAACGCAAACGAGATGTTGATGAGATGGACACTCCAAGTCCGCTGCCCAAAAAGAAGCAGCTGAAAATTGTTACTCCTGATGAAGAATCAGAACAAAAGCATGAAGACGAGTTTGAACAGATCAAATTCAAAGCCAATGTGCACGATGCATTGGATCAACTAGAAAAACATCACAACCCTGAGCCATTTAATTCACTGTGTGCTAGAATAAATCTGCCGTCAAGTTCAAAAGACCAGCTTTCGACCAGCCAGATTCGGCATTTGCTACGGGCATTGACTAGCGAGATTAGCCGACTGGATTCACTGCAATGTCAGAGTATCGTCTCGGCAATCTTGAAATTAAAATGGACCAAGCGGGATTCTGCATTTGTTTCGGTATATGTGCGGTTTTTGAGTGTACTGGTGAGCAGCCAGCCACGATGGTGGACCGAAGTTGCCAAGAAATTGGTGAGTGAGTTCGTTCTTGCTGAGACCAAACCGCATCATAACATGTTGCAGTATATCTTCCAGTTGATTCCTACTGCGTCGAGTACCATTGGTCAAGTGTTTGTTTCCAACTTTCCTCATAAGAGCGACTCAGCGAAAAACATTGTACGATATGTGGACAATTTGTTGAAAACGGTGGAGTATTGTCCGGAACTGCAGCGCAGTGTGTGGGCGTTGATTCTGGAACGGACCGTTCAGCTTGATGTTGAGTTGGATGAAGAAATGGACGAACTTGATGAAGAGGAGATTGACTCTGACGACGAATCTGATGACGAGATTGATAATGAGGTCGACGGTGCTGTTGATGTTGCTCTAGCTGCTGCTGAAAGCGACGATGACAACGATGACAGTGGTAGTGACAGCGATGACGACGGTATGGATGGAGAAGAAGTGGGAGAGCATGAGATGGAGGACAATATTCAGAACATTCTCGTGGTGCGGCGCAAGCTGGACGCTATAATGTGCCGGTTGTTGGACTACTTGAACGACAAGTTTTCACCTCAAAAAGTGCAATCTGAAGAAGCACAGGCCCTGTTCAACACATTGCTGAGCCTGTTCAAGCAATACGTGCTGCCGACTCATCGAACCAGATCGGTGCAATATCTCATGTTCCGGATCTGCCATTCGCATTCGCTATTGCTGGATCATTTCCTGGTATCTATGATACGCACTGCTTTAGGAAACCAAGAAAGTCTAGAGCGACGACAAAAAGCCATGCAGTATGTTTCATCTTTTGTTGCTCGAGCGAGGGGCTTGACACGGCAGCAGATCTTGACGGTGGTCAAGCTGTTGCACAACTGGCTTTATCAATACATTGTGGAACGAGAAGGCGAAGTGGACGGGTTTGCTGGCGGGATGGGCCGGTTCCGTATGTTTTATTCAGCCTCACAAGCATTGATGTACATCTTCTGTTTCCGACATAAGATGCTTCGCACCACTGATGGCGATGAATGGGAGTTCTCTCTGGACAAGCTGTTCCAGCACATGATTGTGACCAAGTTCAACCCACTGAAACACTGCAAACGCACCGTGGTGGCCATGTTTGCGAAGATCGCTCAACACGAGGACGCCGCATACTGCTTTACGATCATGGAACAGAACCGAGTGGGCGGGTTTGTATGTCGGTCTGCCACGTCGTCGCCTCCCCAGGCACAACTCACGAGACAGCCGTCGTTCAGCAACATTGCCACGGCGCTGTGGACAAAAAATGACGAGTTTGTGGCGATCGAGGGGTACTTTCCATTTGACCCCATCGTGCTCAAAGCCGCACACAAACACATTGAGCCCTTTTACGTGGAATGGGACGACGTGGCCGAGCGATCGTCCGACTCCGGCAGCGATTATGACGATTCTGAAATTGACGAGTAATGAGTAGTATAACACTAATAAAAAAAAAAGCATTCGCATTTCTATTAAGCTTTATATATTACAGTCGCTCACGATGCTTTTTGCGGCCTGTGGCCCGGTTATGATCGGTGATGACATGTTGAAGCCGCACCTCTTCCTTGGACGGCTGAGATGCGTTAGCCTCTCGCCACCGCTTACGAAAGTTCTCGGCATCAGCCTCATACTGCTTGGCCCGCTTGCGGTAATCCTCGGCCTTGAGATTGTTTTCGTCTTTGATCTCCTGGGTACGTTCCAGATACGGCTGCTTCTTGTCCTCGGGGAACTCGCGCCACATCTTGCCCAGCGCCGCACGCACCTCGTTCCGAGTCGCTTTGGCGTTCACGTCTCCAGCAGACTGCTGCTTGAGCAAGTTGGTATTGTCTCGGCATTCCTCCCAGAAGTCTTTCTGGAAGATCAGGAACGGATTGGCGCCACTGCGTTCAGGCTTGGTCGGACGTTGTCCTATTTCGCTCACCATGTCATGACGGAGCCTCTCATTTTCCTCCGAGATTCGCTTGTCCTTTAGCTTGGTCAACGCCTTCTCGGTCTCGGCAATGGCTTCATCGGTGAGAACATGCGAGCCGCGTCGTCGCTTCTGCGGGTGAGCAGCAGCTGCTGGCGTTGGATTGGAGTCGACCGACTCTGACCCGCTATTGTGCAACGACGACGACGCTCCGCTATGATGTCGTGCTAGCGGCGGGCGTGTGGCCAAAGTAGGTGACACTCGTGACGACTGATGACCGTACATATCAGGAGCAGGCGAGGTCATGGAACTTCGCGACGGATACTTGTGTGATTGAGGCCCGACGCTGTGCATTCTTGATGACCCATCCTTGGACGGAATCAACGGATGCGGCACTTCAATCTCGTCAATGACACTGCTCAGAATCTCATTGGCGGCTCGTAGCCCTGAAATATATGCACCATGCACCGTACCTGGTCGAGATCTACAAGTAGCCTCACCAGCGAAATACAGCGCACCATTCACCGGTCGCGCCATCAAATCGTAGTCCGCGCCTGTGGCTTCCGCCCCAACATATGAATACGAACCTCTGGCAAATGGATCAATTTGCCATCGAGTGACATAGCTTTCAACCACCTTAAACGGCTTCTTGTACACTTGCTTCAATAACGCACATGCATCTTCGATAATGTCCTCATCCGTCTCATTGGCCAGCCGCACCGCAGCCTCACCACTCACCAGCCCCATCAAACTCGGCTTGCCCACTTGCTTGGTGCAGTTAGAAAACATGTAGCACATGCCCCGGCTGTCCTTGTAGCTTTCTTGCGACTGGTCTTGCGAACTGTCGCCACGAGCAATGTTGATAAGGTCCTTGGACTCGTCCCAAAACACATGATCAAACACAATCAATACCTGTCCTCTTGTTAGCCTTTTTTCGAAAGAATTTAATATACCTTGTTCATAACACCATATCCAAGTCGCTCAATGCTATCTGTCTTCCATTGGGGCAAATCAGGAATAAACTGCAACGCCCGATCTTTCAGAGTGCCCAATGGAACTGTACACAAGACCCTGTCCGCAGAGATTCGTTCATTGTTTTCCAAAAACACATGGCATTGGTCGGATTCATACTCGATCACCTTCACATTGGTCTTAAATCGCACATCCAGCTTTTCCGGATATAGATACAACCCTCGGGTCAATGTTTGATATCCGTTCTGGATTATACCATGCTTGCCTTCAAACCCATTGCCTTCATCCTGGTTCCAACTGCTCAAACTCAACTTGTCCAAAGACGCACAACTGCTGTATTCCACATTTGCATAATGCCAATTCAGCAACGAGGTCTCCTGATGTGACAACTCGGCTAATTCATGCAATTGATTGATCATGCCGTCCATGGTCGCACCCAGAGTTGGATGCATTTCGCCCTGCGGCTCACTAACAACATGAATACTGCCATCAGATTTAACCTTCATTCCAATTTTCTTCAGGAAATTCGTCTCTTGCTCGGTTTCTGGATCGTCACCATACTTGTCCTCAGCCAGATCCCCCGGATCTTCATACGGCCTGGCAAGCATACCATTCTCTTCCAGCTTGCTGATAGTCTGCATTTCATACTCTTCGTCACCACGTTGATGCTGTTTGTTGACCCCGTCCCGAGACGCTCGCATCAGCACTCTGTCACCCTTCGCAGTGTTCGGCTCTGGCATGTCCGTCTTGTATTCCCCCATCCGAGCCATGATATGCTCAAATAGCCTTTCAATCCGTTCGCGCTTATCAGAACTGATCTCATCACCATTTTCATCATAGATCTCCTCACTCATTTCCACCGGGATTACCGGCAGCCCCAGTTGCCGCCGCACCAATACAGCCAACGGATTACCGCGGCCAAACCCCAAGATCATCTGCGCTCCTAAATCAACCATATGCTCAGGAGAGCTTTTCAATGGAGCTGAATAAATACGCCCGCCAATTCGGCGCCGGCCTTCCAACACGATAATCCGCGGAATGTCTTCGTATTCAAAAAACTTGTGCTCGTACCGTCGCAGCAACGTGTCCAGCTGCCGCGCCGCACCCAGCCCAGCGATGCCAGCCCCGATCACGACAATAGTCTGTCGTGGCTTTTTCTCTTCCTCTGGTATTATATTGTTGTCATATTGGAATTCAGGTTGCTGGTTTTCGACACATCCATAATTGATGTATCCATGACGAACCAGAAATTCATATGCCACCTCGGCCAGTCCGTAGAACCGCTCGTCTCGCACACAACCAACGGCCTCCACCATGGTCACATTGACCATCGGATTCGACATCCAAAGTCTGCATATCCCGTTGCGAATGTTTAAATATGTGGTGACATGCACATGAGGCAGGTGCGATCGAAGCAGGTTGTATTCTTCGGTATGCAGAGCATATTGCGGCAGTCGACATGATTTGGCTCCAGCAAGACATTGCTCTGCGTAGTTGGCACTGCTGAGATCTGGAGGTATCGAGCTTTTCGCCTTGTACTTAGATCTGCGCTGCAATACAATTGGATCTTCTTGTTCAGGTGTGTGGGTGTGAGATTGATGATGGGATACCGTGGCTGCTGCGTAGCCCCTGGGGCTTATCTCTCTGGCTGCTCCGCTGCGTCGTATTGAGTTTGAGGGTTGTGGCATGCGATATTGGTCGTTATAATCGCCATTATTCATGACTTCGTATGATCTTGAAGACGTAGCATGGGATCTACCAGCCCGCTGCATCAGGCTCTGGCGCTGTTGATGCGATTCGCTTGCAAATGGCAGAAATTCCGATTCCAGGTCCTGGGCTGGTTCCAATGGCCTGGCAGTGGCCGGTGCTGAATTCACCTGATTGATCTGAAAAGGATTCACATCAACCTGCTGATTCACTGGGTATAATGACCATAAAGGTTGAGTTGTACCATTAAACTGCTGAAGACTCTGTGGCTGAGGTTGAGCAACTGGTTGAGGCTGCTGCTGTTGCTGTTGTTGTTGCTGTTGGGCATGGTCCTGGCCCTGGCCAGGACCTTGACCTTGAGATGATGGGTTGTCCATCATCACTCCATACAACTCGTCAGTAGGTGTCCATTGGTTTGTTCCGTTCTGCACTCCTTCATGGTTCTGTGGCTGACTGTTTTGAGGCGCATTCTGGTTCTGGCCTTCAGCAAACTGTTGAAACTCCGGGAACCCAAGGCTCTGTTGAAGTCGCATAAGCTTCTGATCCATTATTCCAAAATTATTATCCGTATCGCTCGATCCTCTACTGTATCATTTGAATGTTGCAGATCTTATTCGTATCAGTAGTGTATGATATCAACTGTTCGGCTCACGGAGATGTCCACGATAGCGATGAAAAAAAGAGAGGGCGAATGTGGTGTGCTTTTCACTAGGGCGCGCAAATTTGCCGATAACGGAGCTGCGATCCGGGCGTGTAGTGTGCAAGTGTAACCAGGCGAGAACTAACAAAAAAGCGAAATATCAGTTATAACCAAACGAACGACAGATGAATGAAAAAAGTGTTGAGAGAGGAGCTTGAAATTTGGTTGCGGTTGGGTCGTCGTCTTGGTTCAACTCGCTGGCCGTGCCCGTCGCCGTGGCTGCAGTGGTGCGGGCTCTTGTCTGGCTGGTTGCTTGGGGACCAGCTGGAGGGTGGGGCGTGCGAGCGCGCCCGTGACCGCTCATTGGGTCACAGATCCACCCTCCCAACCGTTAAACCATGAAGCAAGCTGCCGGATCCACATCACTCCACCATCAGTACCAAAATGAAGGCAACGGCTGTTCTTGTAACTCTGGCAGCATTAGTTGTGGCAAAAAACGTGGTCGATAAAGACCATTTCAAAATCCAACCAGACCGCTTGCAAAAAAGAGACTGGCCGAATCGATATATGAACGACGGAATAAACAAAGTTGGCGACAAGCCGACCCACGACGAAAGCGGTGAGCAGCTATTCCATATCCAAAACGACAATTTTATGGGATACGATTTGACTCCTCTCAGACCGGGTGAAGGGGTATCCGAAGATAGCGTACACGGAGACAATGACGGCCCAAAAATGGGCAAGTCGTTGTTGCGAACAGAGCTGGCCATTGCTTCTGAAGTTTCTATATTTGCTGGCTATGTGAGGGAGTTTGAATCAATGGAACAACGTTTCAACAATAAGCGACAGTTTTCGGTAGTAATGGCCCCATCTGATGAAGCAGTGGCCCAGTTGACTTCAAAGCCCTGGGAGTTTCCTTATCCAATTGATCAATCATTGAGTGAAAAGGAGCGGGAGATGGCCACCCGGAAGAACATTTTGTGGTTCTTGCTCAGCCATATTCACTATGGTGAGATTGAATCATCTGCTTTTATTGGAACCGGCGATTCCGATTTCCCATTGACTACAGAAACTGGCGATACAGTAGTGGTACAGCCAAACGGAGAGATGTTGAAAGTGTCAACTGTCGACGGAATCACCGCCACTGTCACTGAGGTTCGCCCAGTGGAAAACGGTGTCATTTGGATCTTGGATCGATCATTGGTCTCTCCATAATTTTTTTAAATTTATTTTAGGGCACGTTATTACGATTATTTATAGTTATGAATGGAATGGGTATTTGTATTGTATGGAGGTGCTTTTCGCATAGTCGTGGGAGAGACAATCCTTACTGCCTTCGCCCACGCATCACCATCACTACCAATAGACATGACAGACAAGGCTGTGGCCACGGAGAGTGCGTCCCAGCTGGGGTTCATTCTGCATCCGTTGCCGTTGTTGAATATTTCCGATTATTACACGCGAGCCAAGCTCACTGGAGCTACGAATCGTATGCACCTTCTGGTAATCCAGCTAACTCAGACCACAGACATAGGTATTCTGTTTGGAACTCGAACAGAACGGGAGGTTTCCGTGGAGAATGCATTTGAAATCATGTTTTCATCGGATGGGGAAAAGGTGGACCAGGAATACATGTCGAGCCGAATAGGCTTGTGTAAGTCGTGCAGCACTATGCAACAAGAGCTAACATGTCAACAGACAAGACTACGTTTCCAACACAGGATGCCATTGGATGGTATCACATCCGCCCGGATGCAAAAGAGCTGAAGCCGGATCAGCTTTCGTTGCAATTGCACGAACAGATGCAATTACAGGATGACTACGATTTGTCATTGATGATGGTGTTCAACCCTGAAGCGTCATCCGTAGCGGCGCAGCTACCACTGAAAGTATTTGAATTGGTGTTCCGGGATAAGAGCGTAGAATTTGCCGAAATCGGGGTTCGTGTAGAAACTTCAGATGCCGAACGAATCGGTGTTGACGACGTTATGAAGGGGGAACAGCTGACCAGTGGGCAGAATCTAGATTCGCATCTGATGACCGAAAGCAATGCCATTCGAATGTTTTATAGCCGGTTGCGGATACTGCGTGACTATGTCAAGGGAGTGAATGCCGGCGAGCTGGAGCCGAACTACAGCGTTCTTCGCCAGATCAATGCATTCATGTCACGGCTGTCTCAGGACCGAGAGACCCATTTGCAGAAACTCTTGGATGAGCAAGAACTCAATGTCCTGAGTGCTGGGCTACTCGCTGTGGTCACCAAGGGCGAACAACTAGGCATGGATTTGTCCGGCAAGCGTGCTGTCAACTTGTGCAACGAAAAGGACGACATCCACAAGGAACAGCAGTTCAATTAGTCTCTTATTTATAATCCCACCCACCAATAGAAAGTTCTCTCGTAAGACGCACTGCGTGCAGCTTTTTTTTTTTTGCTCGCTTCGCTCGAGCTAAAGCGGCTCATAGCATCACATCGCTGGACGACACTGAACATACCAAGCTACGCTCGAGCGAAGCAAGCAAAAAAAAAAAAAAAAAGCTGCACGCAGTGCGTCTTACACGAAAGAGGATCCCGCTGCGCTCGGCTTTTTTCTTTTGCTCGCTTCGCTCGAGCGTAGCTTGGTATGTTCGGTATGGTGCGCCGCACTCTGCCGCAATGTCCCAGTATGTGTCGCTGGCAGGGTTGATATCCGCAGTCTCAAACAATTAAACCTTCTTGCCGATGTAACCCAGATACGCCCTAGATCAATGATTGGGCTCAGGCATGAAATGTGGCCGCTGTCGATGATGGATGGGGTCAGTCAGAGTCTTGGTCGATGCGAGCCTCGGCTATCGCCACTACTCCCACCTTGATCAATAGCCCCGGCTCATCTCCAACCTCCACACTCAACTCCACTCCACTCAACTGACAGTATGGACTACTTTTCGTCGCTCAACGCTTCGTCGTTGGATCCGGACGTACCGACTCTTTTCGAGTTGCTGAGTGCGCACCAGCTGCAGGACCTCATCTCACCGTCGTTGCGGTACATATTAACGTTCTATGCACAACGGCACCCGCAGTACCTGCTCAAGCTGGCCAATCGGTACGACGAGATCTACTCTGTGTTGATGGGTATGGTGGAATATTACCACTTGCAGAAATGGAATAGCAGTTTCACGGAAAAATTCTACGGGCTGAAACGGACGAAGGTGCTAACAAACCCGGCTGTTCGCACCCGAGGAGCAGTGCCAGGGCTGTTCGAACAGCACCGACGGCTGTCCAAGAAACAGGTCTTTGCATCGCTATTTTTCACAATTGGCATGCCATATATTAAGGAGAAACTCGATGCCCGATACGAGCTTCTCAAAGGACGATATGCATTCCGCTCTATTGACGCTGACCGTCAAACTGCATACCAAGGGTCAACCATGGACAAGATCAAGTTTGAACTTGACTCGTTCATATACAAGGTGTATCCAAAACTGAACTCTGCGCAGAGTCTGATATGCTTAGCATTCTATCTGGGGTTCCTCTTTCAACGAACCACAGCAACATCACCAGTGGATATGATTGTGGGGTTCAAATACAGCCGACTGGGGCAATACGATTACCAGCTGAATGATCCCCAGCTCGATGAAAACCAACCATCACTACTAGATCGGATCACCACTGTCGAAGGGGTAAAATCAATGGCATTGAACACTATGAGCTACACCCTTCCTACGTCAATGTTCATGCTCAAGTTCCTCGAATGGTGGTATTCAAGTGACTTTGCCAATCAAATGTCCAAACCAACGCGATACAATGCAAATGAAGACGGCAACCTCCCCGTACCACAGCAGGTCGCCAGCGCCACGGTGAGTCCGGCTAGTGCCACCGGGTTGTGCCCGCTGTGCCGCACGCCGTTGATCAACCCCACCATCATCGAAACTGGCGTAGTGTACTGCTACCCATGCATCTATTACTTCCTCGAGCAGGAGCCTGCAGCGACGGGTGGGCGATGCCCCGTCACTGGCCAGCGGCTCATTGGGTGTAAATACTCGGAAGACAAGCAAGAATGGGATATCCAAGGATTACGACGGTTGATGTTGTAATTATGCTAGCGAAATGATATGTAATACTATAGAAATCAATTACGCATGAGAAATGATCCGCTCATCACGGTCGCGGCTGTGAGCATCTTCGATGATGGCATCCCAGTTACTCTGGAGAACGAAATACCCTTCCCCAGCCGCAACACAAAACAGCCCCACCGTCATGCCGATCCACAACCCCTCGAGCTTCAGGTCGAACTGGAACGCCGTGATGAACCCCAATGGCAATGCAACAATGTAGTAGAAAAACAAGTTCAAGTACCCCGCCAGATGCTGTCGTCCCTGGCCACGTAGCACCCCACCTATGATGCCCACCGGCGAATCGGCCAGTTGCATGAACGAACAAATGGGCATAGCGGCAGCTACCATTTCTACCACATCCTCGTCGTTGGAAAAAAGACCGCCAATGTGATATCGCAACACATATAGCAAGACCCCGTTGAGCACCGCGATTGCGTATGAGCTGGTGATGCCGATCGAAGCAGCCAGCTTGGCCGGCTCTTTCAACGTGGCACCCACGAAATTGGCTACTCGGGTAGAAACAGCAATGGAAATGGCAAATGGGATCTGATATGTCAATGAGGTGACGGTGGCAAGCACTGACTGAGCCGCCAGAGCCGCAGTCCCGAACCGCGACGCCGCAAGCGTCAGCACCTCGAATGCAAAAAATTCAGCCTCCACCATGATAAACCCCGGGATTGCGAGTCTGAACATGGGTCCCCAGTTCCGAAGCAGGTCTGGTGACAGGCCGTACCAGCATTGCCTGCCGTCAATGAAATACACATACAAGAACAATAGAGCGGGCATGAGCCAGTTGGTCATTAGCACCGCCAATGGAGCCCCTGCATAGCCGATACCGATCGTTTTGTTCCACACTAGCAGATAGTTCATGATCATGTTAAACGGAGCGCATATGAGCAAAATCATGGTACTGGCGTGGAAGATGCCTTGGGCTTGAACAAACCGCTTACCGCACTCAAACAATGCATACCCCGGAGCGGAGAAAATGACAATTTTCAGATACACATTCGCCAACCGAGCAATCTCTGGCTCGGGGACAATCATGTTCAGAATGGGCTCAGAAAAGAACCACATTACCGCTACCGGAATAAATGCACACAAGATCAGGGCTACGCATTTTTGAAAGTACAGCCCCACGAGGCGGAAATTTCCAGCGCCGAACGCCTGTGGACACAATGTGTCCAGACAAGTAGCAAATCCTTGGATCATGGCGAATCCGGTAATGTTTGCAGTCATGGATGCCAACGAAACTGCTCCTAGTTCGTTTTTGCCAAGATGGCCCACGCTGAATACCGAAGCCACTGGTAAACTGTACTGCAACAAGAACGTTACCGTCAGGGGTAGAGCGTTACTTGATAGAACAATCAACTCTCTTGCGACAGTGGTCTTGACTTGTCCTTTGTCCACTGCTTCATCCCAAGCTTTATTAATAGCCATGACTTCTTCTTGGGCTTCGTCCAAGGTAATGATCCCCTCAGCGCGATGCACTGATCCGTATGAAATCTTGTTATCATCCAGCAGTTGCTGTTGTTCCCGCACTAGTCGCGCTGCCTCAGCAGGAGTGTATGCATCATAATCTTCTTCTTCTTGATCTTCTTCCTCGTCCGACTCGAATGCGCTTGTACCAATCGCCGATGTGCTCAGACCGGCAAGCTGGGCAGCGATGTTGAATCCGTCGATAATCCCTCGCCGACCGACCGAGTCGGTTGTGAATGAAGTTCTTTGGGGAGACTGCGAGAACCCTAGAGGTGTTTGCAGGTCTACGAAATTTCTGTCATCGCTGGTGTCTACAGGTGCTAGTAGCGGTGAATTTTCGTTTTCATGCATTGCAAAACGATCCCGGGTGGTGGTGGTGCTGTGGTTCAGGGATTGATTTTGGTCTTTAAGGAAGCGGCCGGCGGCCAACACGAGCGGGCAACGTCATCCGGCAATGATATGAGCCATGGTGGTGGCTCCCAAAATAGCGCTTCTGGCGACTGGGAGCATGCCTTCTCACACTACGGTGCATATCTCAGGATATAGACAAGTGTGTCGCTGCCATATTCGGGACTTGGTGAGGCTTAATTGCGACCCAGGTCTTAAGCTTCCGGCACTAGCCTGGATCAATAGAGAAATATTAACCCTACGACCAGCAGGGGTCCGATGGCCGGCCGGGCGCCTTCCCCGCGTTTGGCCCATCGGCTGTGGGCGGCAGGGGCCGGCTCCCGGCGCTGGGCTATAAACTTGCAATCCCCAGAGAGTTTTTTTTTCTCTATTCCTCCACGACACAATGATCAGTAGACAGTCACGAAGATTGGCTGGATATGCTCGACTAGCTCGAGCATATTCCAACGGCATCTCGCAATCCTCGCAGGGCATTCAGAAAGAACTGGTGTTCCCGGGAGCAGTCAAGAGCAAATTCACCAATGTGATGGATTTCAACAACCCATCCGAGGGCTCCAAGATGGACACATATCGGTTAATTGACCCCGATGGAAAGCAGATTGATGACACGTACGAAATCCCGTTCACCCAGGATGAAGCTACAAAGATTTACAAGGACATGGTGACGGTGAGCATCATGGACGCGATCATGTACGATGCTCAACGGCAAGGGCGATTGAGTTTCTACATGGTGTCAGCAGGTGAAGAAGGGGCTGCTGTGGGCAGTTCGGCTGCATTGACGAAAGAAGACGTCATGTTTTTGCAATATCGTGAACAGGGTGCACTTCTGCATCGAGGCATCACGTTAGACGAGATGATGTCGCAGTTGTATCATAACAAGAATGATCTAGGTCGAGGTCGAAACATGCCTGTGCATTACCAAAGCAAAGAGCTGAATGTCCACCCAGTGACCTCACCTCTGGCTACCCAGATTCCGCATGCGGCTGGTGCAGCTTATGCATTGAAGATCCAAGGTGGTGATCGATGTGTTATTTGCTATTTTGGCGAGGGAGCTGCTAGTGAGGGTGATTTCCATGCTGCCATGAACATTGCTGCTACTCGAAGTTGCCCAGTGATTTTCTTCTGCCGAAACAATGGTTATGCTATCAGCACCCCATCGTTGGAGCAATACAAGGGGGATGGTATTGCCAGTCGAGGTGTTGGTTATGGCATTGACACAATTCGAGTTGACGGAAACGATGTGGCTGCTGTGCATCGTGTGACGAAGATGGCCCGAGAAATGGCCATCAAGCAGCAGAAGCCGGTGCTGATCGAGGCCATGTCGTACCGAGTGTCCCATCATTCGACGTCGGACGACTCGTTTGCATACCGATCGAAAAAGGAGGTTGAAGATTGGAAACGACGTGACAACCCGATCAGCCGAATGCGTAAATGGCTGGAATCCAAGTCGTGGTGGTCGGATGAACAAGAGCAAGAAACCCGAAAGGAGCTACGTAAAGAGGTGCTCGCCGCGTTCTCCGCGGCCGAGAAGGTGGACAAGCCCAAGCTCAAATATATGTTTGAGGACGTGACCCACGAGATGACCGAGCCATTGAAGCGTCAGAAGAAGGAGCTAGCCGAAATCCTGGATGAGTATCCTGATCACTATGACCTGAGTCATTTTGAAAACGGCCGAAAAGGTTTAGATGAGTAGTCTGTATGTGTATGTATAGTAGAGTAAGCTTATTCAAGCCCCCGCGCGTCGTTGAAAATTAAAGTCCCTCCACACCACCATCACCAAACACAACGCAACACGACAATGGATCTGGGGGATATGGGATTCGGCATGGCTGAGATGGCTGGAATAGAGTCGACAGACCAGCCGTCACAACAAGCAGCAGTGCCGTCGCAGCCTGTTCCTGTGGAGGACGAGTTTACCCGTAGCTTGAGAGACCTTTCGCAACGACTGGGGGCCATTGCCGGCAAGGTGTCCCAGCCCGGTATATGCAGATTGGGCAAGGCCAATGGGTTCCAGGTATCAGAAGAGGACAACTCTGAAAACAGCGAGAAGCTTGTGACGCTTTCCGGCACGATTGTTGTCATTGATGTATGATTATGGTGGTAACGAGACCAGCTAACAAGCAGATTCACATGAGCCAGGATAAGGTGGTCAAGGTGGAGATGGAGCTTGGAACACAGACGGAGCTTTCACAACCGAACGGGTCGTTTAGATCGAAAAGTTTGGATCCTAATGCGAACCAGATTTTGCTCAACTCGCTACAGGCACCGCTGCTTGGCGAGTTTGCCACGATATTACAGCATTTAGCACGCGGCGATCAGCTCTC
Source organism: Blastobotrys parvus (assembly GCA_030564285.1). Classification (NCBI taxonomy): domain Eukaryota; kingdom Fungi; phylum Ascomycota; class Dipodascomycetes; order Dipodascales; family Trichomonascaceae; genus Blastobotrys; species Blastobotrys parvus. The sequence goes on along the minus strand of JAJLUP010000004.1, from coordinate 406,717 downwards.
ACTGTCGCCGGAAAAGGACTGCTTTACGTGTATGGATGAGGTGGCAATTGCGTTGAAGCAACTGCATGATCGACATGGCGGCGATGAAGCAAGTGATTACGGTGTACCAGTGACCAACCCCAAGAAGCATTTGGGGTTGGGGATATGGTACTGGACGAAAAAAAGCCATGTCAAACGCGAATTGACTGATGCCGACAAGTCGTATGCATTTCTGACCGTGATGCCGATCAAGGACCATGTGGACATCTATCCTGCACAGGATGTGGTGAAGTATTCGCGGGAATGGTTCCAGGATGTGGACTCCAAAGAATGGAGCGACCCAGAGCCGATTATCGGGTGTAAAGGTGGGTTTTATCTCGAGCTGAATCCGTCGGTTGTCATGACTCGAAGTGCTGCTACGAAATTAGGTGCGGTATATGACCAAACCCCTGTAGAAGAAACACTGACAAAATGTAAACGCACGGTGTATCTTCCCGATGGTCAGACGGAATCGATCAATTTCATATGTGGGCAAGCGTTAGCCGACCCGCTGGTTGAGGTCGATTTCGTGCCTCTGAGCCATCCTCGTGAGATCCCCGGCATTTTGAAGCAGCTTCGCAAGTGTCAGTTTATATGGTCGATCTGGCACAGTGCTGTAAAGGAAGACCGCAGCGAGGAATTCGATGCTGAAGATTCCGCTTCAGCAGAAGAAGTATCGTTTGCAGATGCCATTGCTCAATGCGACAATCTCGACACATTCACAGCCAAGCCCACGGCGTCGGTGCTGCTTTGCGAGCCCCAACGGTCGGATAATCAAGTGTGCATCAAGCTTGGAGTATCGACCGTCAAGCAAACCACATTTGCAATCACGATAACGGATAGCGACACGGCAGTTCAAGTAACGCCGTCAGACCATGCGGCGGCGGTCAAGATGCAGCGGGCGCTGCAATATTCCCAGGACATCCCGCTGGCCATATCGTCAATAGAATAGTTTGTTGTAGCATATTGCATGCTCCCATTTTTTTGTACCCACCACCCCCACCACCATCATCATCAGCACGCAAACACAATTAATCTTACTCGATAATGAGCTTCTTGCGGATACTGTCGGCGGCGAGTGGCAAACAAGACACGCCAGCGTCGTCGCCGTCACAGAATACACAGTCTCCCGCTGCGGACAAGCAAGCAGCACAGGCTAACCGCATGAACAAGTCGACCGGCACGACCACGGTTGGCGGGTTCCAGATGACCGAGGAGCAGAGGCAAGCCCAGCGAGAACGTATCGAAAGATTGAAAGCTGCTAGACGGGCTGAAGAAGAGAAATCAGGCAAAGCCAAGCCCAAGATCAAGCCAAAGTCGAAACCACCTTCCACATCAAAGCCCAAGATTGTCAGCACGACGACAGGCTCTACAAAAAAGGCGACGCAGCCATACAAGCCGGGACCTCCTGCGCCTCGCAAAAAGCTCAATTATGCTGAGATGATGAAGCAAGCCAGCGCGGTGGATGCTGAGAAGCTCAAGGTGAGTGTTAAGGTTCGCACGGCCAAAGAAGCCAAAGAAGCACGAGAAAAGGACCGACGGGAAAGGCATATGGCAAAGGCAAGGGCCAAATCAGCTCCTACCTCGGGGCATGCATCGCCTAGACCTGAAGGGCCGTTATCGACGTCTTCGACGTTGAGATCGGCCTTAGGGAGCAAGCGCTCAGCGACGCCGACAGGGACGACGGCGTCGCTTCCATTCAGCAAGCCAATGGAGTCACTTGTAAACAGAAAACAGGAGAAACAAAGAAGCAGACGACTATATGACGATTATGATGATGAAGATTTGGATGGGTTTGTAGTGAGCGAGGAGGAAGAAGAAGGCTACGAGGATGATGGGTATCGACAGGAGATCCGCAACATGTTCAGTCGGGGCCGCAAACGGCAGGAGCTCTTTGACGACAGTGACAGCGACATGGAAGCCACGGGTGACCAAGTATTTGAGGAAGAAATGCTCAGCAGCAAGCAGGCCAGGCTCGATGATAAACGCGAGGAGCAGTTACTGCAGGAACTGGCCCGCAAGAAGCAGCATAAGAAGCAGCGCAACTAATATCGGTCAAGGAAATAAATAGCGTTAGCGTTAGCTAAATATATAGGTTATTTAACATTTGCATTTCATTCGTCGTCACCAAGTAGCTCCGATTCAGACATGGAGTCGGGGAAGAAATCGGACGAGTTGCCTTCGTCGTTGTGCTCGGTATGCGGCACTTTGACCGTGGACTCATCGACCTTGGGCTTCTCGGGTGCATCCTGGGCCCTCAGCGATACAGGCGGTTGTGGGATGAGCCGCGGGGCGGACGGCAATGGCAGGTAGTTTGGCAACTGCACAGACATGGTGAGCTCCTCGTCGCTGCTGTCATGCTCCAGTGTCGGCATATCAGGGATCAGGGGCTGCAATTCCGGTCCTGGTGGTGATTCTGGCGACAGCGGGGCTGCATCTGCCTGTGTTTCGTCTTCGACACCGGCATCATCATCTGCAGGTACAAGTTCAGGTTCAGCTTCAGGGGAAGCGCCAAAGAACCCACCGCCTTCATCTTCACTCTCGTCAGCAGTTGGCGGTGCTACACCAGCATTAGGCAAGAATCCCCCGCCACCGTCGCTGTCATTGCCACTGCTTCCATCGCCCTTAATAACACCATGGGTATCATTCAGACGCTGCTGAATGCGCAGCGCAACCAAATATCGGCGCCACATCTTGTATGCCTTGAGCCGCATCTGGTCGTCCTCCAGCTGCCGCTGCTCCTCCAGCAGCCAGTCGTATACAGCCAGCACCGCTTCATGGAACTCGCTAGCAACTACGATGCCCTGGACTTTGGGTGTCACCTGTCGTCGCGACCAGTTGAAGCCTACCACTGCGTCAGCGTAGTCTACATTCAGCAGCCGCGCCGCCGCACTGATCTTTTCCTGCGGCAAGTGCACGCCGCCCTTGGGAATCATGGCTGGAGTGTAGATATCGATATTGCCAAACCCGTTTTTCGGTATAATTCCGTTTTCTACGGGGTCGGGAATGTACTGGTCGGTCTGGTCAAACGAGTACAACGCTGCGCCATCGTCGTCCTGGTCCTTGTCGTCATCCAGCGCTGATTTCGCCCGTTTGGGGGCATACTTTAACGGCTGGACATTGCTCTTGATCACTCGGCCGTACCGGAACCATCGTTGGGCAGATTTGACAGTGCGCACGTTCTTGCGGTGGTATATATTCTCCACCGCCTTAGTGCCAGACTTGCCAACGCTGAACTTTCCGTGCGGCGTGGCATCCACAAGCACCTCGTCGGCTCTCAAATGCCTCCCTAGCACGTAAACAGGATGATTTTTAAAATCCTGCACAGAGGTTGGAATGCCTTCATTTTGCTGCCGCGCCAAAAGCTGATCCGCTTCCTCGAGACTGCGCTGGGTCAAAAATTCCTGTCGAGGCGAATACTTCTGCATCACCCTCGACCACCATTCTTGGCCCTCGTCGGTCGCTGTGATCCGCTTTTTGCGTACTTTTGTGTGCATGCTTTGTGTATATCGCACTGTGACATCGGCTGCATGTAACTCAGAATCAAATGCCACCACATACCGCAATGAATTCGCTAGGTCGGACATGGGAGGCTCGAGTTTGGGCCTGGAACCAGTGCGAATCACATCCACATAGGACTGCACCACCGGGTCAATTGTCACCCAATTGCGAGAATATTTGTCCCATGCTTCTACCCAGTACACCGGAAACTGACTATCTGCTGGCTCCCATCCATCTTGCGGGTCTAATGGGACGTTGCTTGCAAAATCTAAAGGCTGTAGCGAACATACCAGCCGCGTGTCGACATTGTTGGCTCTCAACAATGCACAAAACCCTTGGGCCGCCAAATCTCTCGACCCTCTATAGGACATCAATCGACGATGGAATTTGTAAAATGAAACAGAACGTTCGAGCTTGCGTTTCTTCACAAATATGGCGTTCCATTGCACTTGGTACGTCCCGCGTGACGTGGTCCTGAACCGCTTCTTCCACTCCACCGCCGCATGCCGCACGCCATCCAGAAACTTGCGTGTTTTGAGATTATTCGACAGATGATCCGGTGGGTGGAGTTCTTGTTTGGTGCTGGATTTCAAAAAGTTCTTGTACGCATTGCGTAGAGTATAACTGCTGCACCATTTGTTGCGCCAGTAAACATGCTGCAGCAAACCCATGAGATGGATCTGGTGCACAACAAGTCGATGCAGCCTTTCTTCTTTGGTTAATGTGTTTGTCTTGCGTTTTTGCTTTTGTTTTTCCTTTTTTGGCTCCGGGTTTAATGCAATAGTTATTTCTTCCTGCTGCTGCTGCTCCTCCTCGTCGTTCGAGTCCCGGCCGTGATGCAAGTCCACCGATTCCCACTCCTCGTCCGAGTCCTCTTCTTCGTCTTCCTCTACATTGAGGATAGGACCATCAGTACTGTCAGGGTCGTCACTGATGGTCACAGTCTCCGGTTGTGCAGCAACAGCAGCGGTCGCCACCGCCACCGACTCGTCCGTGCGCATCGACCGCCGCTTCTTCAGCGGTGTGGCCTGGGCTGTTTTGGACGCCTCGGCTCTAATATCACCGGCCCAGTCGACATGCGATGCAGGGATCCCCGTCAGGCCCTCCCATTTGCGTTTGCGGTTGAATTCATCTTGTTCGTGCTCGTGCTTCGACGAACGCGAACGCATTACGGTCGTGTATCAGTCGTGAAAATTGCTTTGACCCCGCGCTGGGCCAGGGCCCTTCTTCTACTCGGATCGGCGGCCTGGGATGACCGGTGATTCATACAATGTCGGGGATTTCAATACTGGTCGCTGCATTCCAGACAGTGGCATGTTCACCCCTCGAGTTGACTGCTCTTGAGCTGTTAAAGCCGCCCCGGTCGTCGTGTCAATACGATGCCATTGTGGACCTGCTGCCACACTGTGGACTGTCGTTGGATCCCGATGCCCGCACCCGATACGCTGTCGAGCTCTCCAAATGCGAGTTCCATCACTCCAATATTGCATATCCCCCGGTCTGTGATGCTGCACAAGTACAAAAGTGCACACAGCAGCTCGAGTCCAAACCGCAATGGTGGACAACCTATTCTGGTAACTATCGCCTCGTGGGCCAAGTGTGCCATGAACATCGGCAGCATCACGAAGCAGTGACCATCCTGGAAATCCACCGCAACTCATCCTTGATCCAACACACCATGTACACATATCTCGCGGAAGCACTCAATCAACTCGATCTCGCGAGACTCACCGAAAATACAACAGCTTTGGCCATGACACAGATCACCATCGGGCTCGACCACCTGGCCGCTCAGATCCACAGCCTATCATCATCGTTAGCTTCAACCCAACTACAATCGTCGTCATTGAGCTCCACACTAAGCGAAACCACACAGAATGCCCATACATTCTCTTCGGTTCTCACCACAATCTCTTACCAACTCGACACCATAGTCACGCATCTGCATCAATCTGCCGCACTTCTCCATGGTGCCAACCATAGCGCAGCCGACCTGCTCAACCGCCATCAACAGCTCGACTTTGCATTGAGCAGCACTGTTTCAACGATTAGCTCTTTGAAAGAATTGGCATCCGAATCTAACACATTGGCCAGTTCCGCCGCCCGCTTGCAGACTGCCGTCCTGGAACAAGCCGCACGCCTAGCGTGCGGCGTGCTGTTGTGCATTGCGGCTGATGCATGCTTCCGCCGCTGTCAATACACCGCCGCGGCATGCCTCGTCCTTGCCACACTATGGTATTGCCGGTTTGTCGCACCTCTTGCATTTGCATTGCCACTCTGGTGGAATTCACCGTCACCATACCAACTACGCAGCAAAGCAGAGAAGGCAAAAGGAAATCTGAGTATCTATTAAAAATGTATGTTGTCATGTTGCACCGGAGGCGTCTAATATATATATAAATAAAAAGTAGAGAATAATAATAACTTAATCATGATGTTGTTGATGCTTCTTGGACAGCCCAAACAAACTTCGCGAGCTGGAGTTTCGAATCAACGAGCTCAAACCCGTACCCGACTGGTTGCGGTTCGACGCTCGTAATGCCAACACGTCATGGCTGGGAGTCGACGTTTCCGATCGAGCTGGCAATGGCGTCATGGTCGCCAAATTGGAATAACTGCCAGGAGCACTGCTCGAAAGAAGTGTGGATTGCAGCTGGTTCATCACTGGTCGTGCCAACCGTGGAGATGACGACAATGACGACGGTGTCTGCGAATGATCGTATCCAGGAGCTAGCTCTGACTCGGAATTGTTGCCATCAGATTTGATGGCCGTGTCATATGATGGCACACGCGACAAATCAGCGGCATTCAACTCGGGCTGTGGCGACAATATCGGCGATGCATTGTTGCTGGAACCAGCGGTGGATACCACCCCTGGAGCCGCAAGTGCCGCCGCACCAATACCGGGAGCAACAGCATTGGAAAAGTAATCATGTTGCTGGTTGTTAGTCACACTTCCATATGGTGTGTTGCTTCCAGATGCAGAGCGAGATGAACTTGAAGACATCATCTGTTGTTGTTGCTCCAGCGCCGCAGCTAGCTGCGACGCTTGAGATCGCTGTGTAGGGTCGATGGTCAATCCAGTCAACGTGAGTGATTCGGAAGCCTCAAATGATCCACGTCGCGATCGGAACGGCGACTTATCGCCGGAATGCGTTGGTGAGTTCAATGCTGATTGCGGAATGTCGTTCCACAATCGGTCGTATACATGATGCTCATAGTTTGGTGGCGCACTGGAATCCAGTCCATTGCCACCAACAACCTCAGCCGAATGATCAAACAAGGTCTCCTCCTCCGGCACACTGCCAGGAACCACAACTGCGGTTGGATCGAATGATGAGATAGTCACATTTGGAGAAATGAACAAATAAATCGGTAAGGACGCTCGAAGTTCAGATACATGCCCATCTGGATTCACCAGTCCAATTGCAAACTTCAGCTTATGACCGACCTTGATGTATCGGTCGATTTCCACATCTTGGGTACATTTGACTAATGAAGACGGAATTTGCAATACATCGGTAAGCTCCCATCGATCCTGACCTTCCAATCCACCTTCTGGAGCAGTGGTGATTTGTTCATGAACAGTCTTTTCGTTCGTATGAGATTGTCCCGATGGTGCTGTAAGAGTTGTCTGTTGTACTAGTTGTAACTTGACGTTACCCAACTTCAAGCCTTTCAAGAGCGGAACTAATAACATGCCAACTTGAAGTGAAGAACCAATGGCAACAGCCTTTGATGGTGTTTCGATCGAATATTCTACCTTGTTGGGCCAAACATTCTCAATAGACATGGTCTGAGCAAGCTCGAAGGAATCAGCTCCGAGGGTTCGAATAACTCGGAAATGCTTCTTGGCAAACAGATTGTTGCTAAATCGTCCCCGTTCCACCATGGCTGTCAGCCGATAAACCATCTGAGCACCATCCAATCCCTCAACACTTTCATGAATATCTCCAGGAATAACCACACTAAACGGCAATTCATGGTTACCTTGTGCCAGAGAATGCGAACTCGATGACCGATGAAGTGACGTTGCACTGCTACCACTGGCAGCCAACGCAGCCAGGTTCGTGGTACTGTTACTGAATGAACTCAATCCTGATGCTGCTGGACTTCTCTGTATACCTCCAGCCTGTTCTAAATTGTCCCATTCATGCTCAAAGACCGTTTTTTCATATCGCACTGGTCGAGTAGACGGTCCTCGTGCCGTCGTAATATGCTCTGTCCATCTGCCATCTTGTTAGTCTGTTTCCATTTCTCAAAACCATACCGTAATCTTAAAACACCTTGACATTTCAAGGTTACTCGTTTAATAGTCATCGGATCGACTGCTGCTATAACCACAGAACCTGATAATAGAACCGACGCCGCGTCGTCGGGTGATCCTCGTACTACAACCACATCTCGGTCCGTTGATTTAAGCCTGCAGAAGTTAGCATCATGATAAACATATGCCGACATACCGAATATCGAATAACGACACAAAGCTCTGATTTCGTTTCAGAGGCATGGCGAATGATGAAGTTAGGGGGAAGAGTGAAAGACCGAAGAGATAAAAAAAAATGTCACGATCAAAGAAAATATCTCGGACCTGGCTAGTATTGCGAGATACTTCGCTGCAATGCTGCTACCTGCACGATATTATTATAATTTTTTTTGTTTTTTCCTAGGTACCCTAAGCATGTGCCTGGCTATCCTAAGCACCAAATCCCGCCGCCGTCGGAGGTGCTTGGGCCGCTTTGTTTAGCACCGGTGAATCAAAGAGGAAAAATTTGACAGCACCTGAGACCAATCGAGGCTTATTGATCCTTCTAGCAGAGATGAAAAGTTGTAACGTTTCAAGTAAGAATTTTTTTTATTTTTGGATACTAGATCTTGCTTATCAGTTAAAAGGCTCATGGGTTTGACAATTGGCAACAGAACCGAGACGGATGCCTGAAATCGGGAATCCATGCGATGCTTATGCATGAGCTGGTGCAAGTGCCCGTAGGAATCCGAATGAAAAGAGTCTAAATATGCATCGTATTAGCAGATGCAACAGCTGCTGATTTCTCAATTGTGCGTGATTTAAGAGCCACGTGCAATTTATTCGTGATAAGCTCGCTCATACGAAGAATCGGATGAATCCTTTCCGCAATGTAAGCAACGGGAACTGGGGCGGACGGATCGGGTTACCTATCTGCGTGGCGGTGCTACGTGGGGGGTTTCTCGGTGGAAACACCAGCAAGCGGATGAGATGACTGTTCAATGTCCTGATAGCACCATATCTGTTTGTTGAGATGCATTGTTGCGTTTCCAGGGATGAATTGACAACATGTTGGGTGCTTAAACATAGATGCTTCCATAGTGACTCAGAGACGCTGGTTTGGTTGGCCGTGTGTTCAGCCATATGTAACTGAGCCACCACAATGGTTGCTGAGATATGCATGCAAGAAGGTTCCATGAACCAAGATCCGGATCCGGATCCGGATCTTGATCTTGGTCGATGGCATTAGTGGTCCAAGAATCTGAGAATCCAAGAATAGAGGATGGGACTGATGGTCCAAGGGGCGGACCGGAGGGAGAAACGACTGGCTAGGATTAATCGGCGGACCTCGGCAAAAATTTATCCGGGCCGCTCATCGCAGGCCCTATGCATTGCATGAATATGGATCAACAAGAAAAACCCTGGCGAAGAAACTGAGACGACTCCTAGATTTGGGCATTCCGTATTAAAAATCATGTAGAGCTTATCTTTATTCCGAGGAGTGGTGGCAAATCGACGCCTGTCATGCACGCGGGATCCAGAATCGGCTATGCAGCCCTTTTCCTAAACAAGAAACCCCTTGCCAAGCATTTTCCGGTTCTTGAGTCGATGATGAGATGGTCGATCCATCTGCGTGTGCAAACGGGTACTGATACAGTTGGTTGTGATGATAGCGGTTGTGGTACCATTATGCTGCAACTCTACGTTTGCTCCGTACAGCGGCAATCGAGCCGCACCGGAATCCCCTTGCCTCCGGTTATCTTCTGTTATTAGATATCGGCCAGCAGACTCGACGCGTTCAATGCCTTCGCCAGTCGCATCCGTTACAGAGCATACCGAGCTATGCTCGAGCGAAGCGAGCAAAAAAAAAAGGCTGCACGCAGTGCGTCTTACAAGAGAAGTGGATACCGCAGTCCTTGGAAGACGCACTGCGTGCAGCCTTTTTTTTTTTGCTCGCTTCGCTCGAGCGTAGCTCGGTACGCTAGCCATATTGATGCGGAGGTGTGATGGAACCGATCACCAGCCTGATGATACCGAGCTACGCTCGACAGGCAGCGAGCCGCACCTAGTACAGGGCCCTAAGGATCGCAGGATAACAAATCACGGGTCGCAGAACGCGGCCCCCAGTCACATAGATAGATAGATAGGTGGTACAAGATAGACTACACGATTACTTGCCAAACACCTCGTTGTTTGGGGCTGGTGCCGCACCGTTGAGACCGGTAACATACGACTTAGTGAGCCCGCCGTCGACCAGGAAGTCCTGGCCGGTGATGTACGAGGCGTCGTCCGAGGCCAAGAACACGACTGCCTTGGCCTGTTCGATAGCCTCGCCGAATCGGCCGCTTGGCAAGTGGACGGTTCGACGGGTCTTCTTTTCCTCGGTGTCCAAAAAGGCTTGCAAGAGCGGCGTGTTCAATGGACCTGGGCATAGCGAGTTGACTCGAATGCCTTGTTGGGCATAACACACGGCCAGTTCCCGCGACATGGCCAACACGGCACCTTTGGATGCAGTGTATGCGATCTGAGGAGTGGCCGCACCGACCAACCCCACAAACGACCCAGTGTTGATGATGGAGCCATTGTGCTTGTTGTGCTTAAGCATTGAATCAATTGCATGCTTGCAGCCGAAAAACACACCCTTGACGTTGATGTTCTGGGTCAGATCCCAGATCTTCTCCTCGGTGTTCAACACCCCGTCATCTTGAGGATGCATGATTCCGGCATTGTTGAACATTACGTCAACACCGCCCCACGCTTCAGCATGGTCGACCAATGCCTTGACATCGGCTTCCTTAGCCACGTCGGCCAACTTGGCTTCGAGCTTGACATGCGATGGAGCATATGCCTTGACTTGGTCCAATGCCTTGTTGAGATCGGCTTGCTTGATGTCCGACATCAGCACATTGGCCCCTTCCTTTACAAATTGGATAGCAGTTTCCAATCCGATGCCTCTGTTTCTGTTAGCCTGTCACAACCAAAACACATACCCAGCTGCACCAGTGATGATTGCGTTTTTGTTTTCCAGTCGACCCATTGTTTGTTATATTGCGTTGTTGTGGAGAAGGAAAAGAATATTTCAACGTGGCCGCGGCCCCGTTTTCACCTTACCCCGGGCAAGCTATCACCTGCCATGATAGGAACCCAACTCCGCGCAATTGCCGTAATGGGGTAATGTGACGGCGTGAAAATGCACGGACCATTGCATCTCCATCTTCATTTTTATTTCCGTCTAGAAGGAGTCGCCGAACCCGTGTGTGTGGAGACGATAGACTTTTTTTTCACCTGTTAACATAAACTGCCCACTCACCAGCCCTGCGCACCGCAATACTTCCATCATCAATTACACAACAATGGGGGTCAACGTAGAAGATCTAGAAACGCTGCTGCATCGTGACGACGCAGTCAAGGTGGCCGGTATCGATGCTGACGGCATCTTGAGAGGAAAGATCATGTCCAAGAGCAAGTTTCTCTCAGCTAGTAAGAACGGATTCGGCTTCTGCTCGGTAGTGTTCGGATGGGATATGCATGACAAAACGTATAGCAAAGATCTGGCCATCTCCAACGCCGACAATGGTTATCGAGACCTGCTCGCAGTGGTCGACCTCGATAGCTATCGACGAATCCCGTGGGAAAACAACATTCCGTTCTTCTTGATCTGGTTCTGCGATTCCACCACCGGAAAGCCTATCGCGCCGTGTCCCCGGTCCATGATCAAATCGGTAGCTGAGGAGTACAAAAAGACTATTGACGGTATTCCAATGGCCGGTGCCGAATTGGAGTTTTATCAATTCCGTGAGACGGCTCAATCCATCCAAGATAAAGGTGGCATCAACTTGAAATCGCTGACTCCGGGAATGTTTGGGTACTCGGTACAACGACCGACGTTGAACCAGGAATACTACTACGACATTCTGAGAACATGCAAAGAATTCAACGTCGAATTGGAAGGATGGCACACAGAGACTGGCCCAGGGGTGTTTGAAGCTGCAATTGCTTACGCCAGTGCTGTGGAAATGGCCGACAAGGCGGCTCTGTTCAAACTTGTATGCAAGAGCTTGGGGCCAAAGTACGAGATTATTCCATGCTTCATGGCCAAACCGCAACAAGGCATGCCCGGAAACTCGGGACATATGCATGTATCAATTGTTGACTCGGACGGAACCAACCTGTTTGCCCGTGATCAACCTGACGAATCCGCACCTTGGGACGACATCAAGTACCTCAGCGACATTGGACGGCAGTTCCTGGCCGGAGTGCTGGCTGGACTCGGAGATATCATGCCACTGTTAGCCCCAACTATCAACTCATACAAGCGTTTGGTTGAAAGCTTTTGGGCTCCTGTTACTGTTTCGTGGGGACTGGAGCATCGTATCGCATCGATTCGGCTCATTTCCCCGCCTACATCCTCAGCCAAGGCCACCCGGTTCGAGATTAGAACACCTGGTGCTGATGTACCAACCCATTACGCGTTAGCGGCAATCCTGGCACTCGGGTTGCGAGGAATCAAACAAAAGTTGTCGCTGGATCTGCCCCCAATGGGCAACGACCCAGACGACTACAAAAAGTTTGAAAAACTGCCTAAGACACTTCAGGATGCGGCGCTGAGATTTTCCCGTAAAGACTCACTTGCTCGGGAAGTGCTGGGCGACCTGTTCGTAGACCATTATGCTGCTACACGGATGGAAGAGGTGGGGCTTTTCCAGGATGCCGTCACCGACTGGGAAGTTAAACGGTACATTGAAACAGTCTAGTACAATAAAATCTTAGAAGCTTGTTTTTATTAATCAATCAATCGTAAACAGTCGTTTCCCGGTATATATATATATAGTATTATTATTCTTTCCAAGTCTGAATAGAGCATCTAGGGTGTAGGAGTTTGTTCGGGATCTGGAAGATGGCTGCCGTTTCCAGTAGTACCCGGCGACTCAGACCGCTCAGCAGCAGCAGTGGGAGTCACATCATCATGCTCGCGTTCAGCGGATACAGGTGTGGACATGGCGCTCTTCGTTGGCGACATTCCGACCCGCAAGCTTGCTCTCAGCTCCTCGCTACCGCGATTCTTCAACTGCAAAGCCTTACGAGCCCGCCGCTCGGCCAATCGACTGGTCGCAGCAGACGATGCCGTACCGCCGCCCAAGCTGCCAGACTGCCGTTTGGTGGAGTACTCAGAGTTGCCGCTACGCAGCTCCTCTAGCAGCTTTCGAGCCCGACCGCCCACGTCTTCGTCGTCATCCCCAGCAGGCTCTGACACAGGGATCGCCGGCTCAGATGCTGTAGATGTGGTCCGTTCTAGCTCGGCTCCTTCAGTGGCCACGTCTTCATGGTCATCCTCGCTGACTGGTTGATGCTGGGCGGTGGCTGGAGTGACCGGCGTTTGCGGCGTCATAGGAGATCGTGGCGATTCGTCAATATTAGCTGCAGGTTGTAACAGCGTTGGAGGACGGTCTTCATGCATCTCGCCATTCTCATTTTCAATTTCATTTTCATTTTCATTACTGCCGTCTTCATCGACATTGATAATCTCATGATTGGACGATGATAACAACCGACGGTGTTCGGCCATGTTTCGCCGCGCAGCCGCACGCCGCCGCGCCGACCTCGCGTCGCCCTGTGAACCAGCCGCCTTGAGCTTCTCGAGTAAATTGTCCATAACCGAGCTGCTTGTGGGACTGGCCGGAGTAGCCGCAGCTGATGAGTTTGCTGATGACGAAATGGATAAGTCGCCCGCCGCCAGAGCCGACGACTTTTTGGGTGCTTCTTGCAGACGCTTTCGAGCCGCATATGCGCGGTCCTCCTTCTCCCGTTGCAAATTCTCGCTTCGAGCACGCTGGAACTCGGTGACAAAGAATGACAGCTTGCTGAAGAACGACCCGGACGCCGTTTGGTCGCTGGGGTCTTCGCCAAAGTACTTCATCAGCTTGTTGAACTCGGCAACAGTAGTCTTGAGCTGGTCGCCAAGGAATTCGCGCTTTCGTCGAGCCTCTGGAAGCACTGCTAGCACCGTATTGAGAACCTTGTCTTGGGAATGGAACTTATCAGGCTCCGAAAGGTTGCCAATATCGATGCTTGTTTGGACGTTCTTGATGCTGGCCATAAACTCGTTGCAGTCCGTTTTGAGCTGTTCAACGGAAAGTTTAGAAACCGAGAGCGTGTCGCGCAATTCGTCGCAAAATGCTTCCAAATGCGGAAAGCTGGTTCGCACAATCTTTTCGACATAATGCAAGAAAGTCATAGTGTTCTTGTCGTCTTTGGTGAACACCAATCGTTGCAGTGTACCCAACTTGAACCCGCTGGCTTGCTTGGACGAGTCGTTCATATAATTACCCACTGCAAGAATAATCTCCAAAATCTCTTTAAAGTTCTTGGAGTCGCGTACCTTTTCGCACGCATTATCAATCTGCCGTAGTTTCTGTCTCTAGTTAGCAAGTCTTCCTTAAATACACATACCTCGACAAGCTCGGTGTAATCACGCTGGAACGTGGTGATCATGGTCAGAGCCCGCATTCGAGCCTTCCAGTAATGCTGTAAGTTGTAACACAGTTCTAGATAAATATGGTCGGCTCGTGCCAACTCAGAAGGATCCTTTTCTGGCTTTTCGCGAGATTCAGCTTCGCGGGTATAATCGATTGAGTATGGCTGGAAGTTCTTGGCCATGTTGATGGTAACCTCAGTGAGCTCAGGACGCGACAAGAATCCTAACACATTTGGATTCTCAATCACATCATCCGAGCACAGCAAAATCTTCAACACCAATTCGTCCACGGTCAACTCAGCAAACTTGTGCAGATTGATACCAAACTGCTGCGACACATCGCGGGCCAAAAACGAAACCTTTTCTTCGTCTTCATCCTTCTTCTTCTTGCCAAGAATCTGCTTGATCTCCTTTGCAGCAAAGATACGATCCACTTCCTCAAACACACCCTTCTTGTGCAGTTCGTCGGCAATTGTGCCAAACTCTTCGTTCTGCGCAGCCCACACGGTATGGTCGACTGCATCCAGCTTTTCCCAATGCATTTGCTTGAGCTTTCGTTTGGGGCGAATGCCCAATGTGAACTGTGGGCTGTTGGGGAACGATGGTGTCATGGCCGGAGATGGCGCAACAGATCCAGGAAGAGGCGGCGGAGGAGGAATTGGAGACCCCGGAATAGATCCAGGTCCCGATGCAGGTAGTGGTGGTGGAGGGGGCGGTGGTGCGCCATTGCCAAATGCTGGAGGTGGTGGTGGTGGTGGCGGTGGTGGCGGAGGTGGAGGCGGTCCGTTGAAACCTGGAAGCGCAGGCGGCGGAGGTGGTGGAGGCGGAGGTGGTGGACCATTGAATCCAATAGGCATTGGTGGTGGTGGTGGAGGTGGAACATTCTTGAACCCCGCGGGAGCCGCACCCTCCACGTCCTCCTTCTTGATCTTGACCTGTTCAACCTGTACATCGTCATCTTCAGCACCATGCATATGCATATGCGATACCTTTCGAGTCATTTCTTCCAAATACGGCAACGACTGCTGACTGGCACTGTGGCCATGCGCCGCACCAGGCGGCTTGTGCGGCTTGCCCAAGGTAATGAGCTTGGCCTTTTCCGTGATCGGGACGTAGTCGTCTTCCTCCTCGGACACCTTGCCCAGCTGCTTAGAAAGCTGCTGTTTGCCACCGGCCTTGGACGACGACGAAGATGACCGCCGCGTCTTGGAGACTTGCAACGGATCGTCCTGGATCATAAAGTCCTTGGCAGTGTCATTGGACATTTTCTGTAGCTCCGCCAGCCGCTTCATTCGCAGCTTACGTTGCTCATACAGATCGTTTCGAGTCGCTTCAGGTAGCGTCGATGCAAACTCGTCAAGCTTGTCATCGTCTTGTTCATCCTCAGAGTCGAAATCAAACACTTCCAATTCCCGAGCTTGCAATTGTAACGACTCCATCTTGTCTCGCAACTCTCGTAGTCGTGGACTTGGCTCCACCTCCCATGCTCGCCCTTCCAGCTTGTACTCGGTCTTCTTCCTTGCCAGCTGTGCTTCAAGCTTGGACGCCAGCTTTTCTCGATCAAGAATGCCCGGGTTGTTTTCAGCAGGACCGCTACGTTCTTTCTCCTTGAGCATTAGATACAATTCTCGAATCTCGAGCTCTTGGTTCTGCAACTCAACCACATGGCTCTGCTTGATGTCATCCAGCTCAGTCTGCAGGTTGGAATTAATTCGTCGCTGTAGCTTCAGCATTTCATTCTGTTCATCCACTTGCTTCTGCAGTCTTCCTACCATGCCATCAGCCCCCAGATTGACCAAATGCTGCATTCGATCAACCTCGATATTGGCCTCTTGTACATGCTTTGCAGCATCCTTGGCTTCAACCAACGCGCGCCGCGCTTGGTCGTCTGTCTGCAATCGATCCAAGATCGTCTGCACCGAGAAATTGAGAATATTACTCAAATCAACATCAGGCATGATTCGATCCATCACAACATGCGACATTAGCGCATCCACCAGCTGGAACATGCGCGCACCTTCATCACTAGGATCTTCCCGTACCAACAGGAAATGCTGCATTGCCGATAAGAAATATCCCTCGGCAGACGTGCCCTTGACCCGACCCCAGATCTCATTGACAATCTCGTTCGGATCGTCCATGTCCTTGATATCTTCCTCCCGTTCAATGCTGAGAAGGTCCTCATAATCCAACGCAGCAGCCTCGTCGTACTTCCGGATCTGCTCGTTGATATGCTCGTAATTAAACTGCTGCATCTTGGCTGCAATTCGAGGCAACCCCGATGCCTTGAGTTGAGACCGCAAATGCACCCGTACCTTCAAGTCTGGAGAACCCTGTACAATGACATTGACCAAAAACAACGTGGCCAACGCATATTCCATCAACAAGCTCTCCATACCAACACCGCCAGTTCTATACTCATCACTAGCACCAACCATACTGCCTAACTTGCCCCGTCCATCTAGTGTCTGCTCAACTGTACGCATCCATGCCTCGAACCGGCCAATATCGCCCATATGGCCCTTCATATTGTCCAATGCTGCCAACACTTGACCATGCCCAACTGGCTGTTGCCAATGTGCCAAAAACGTCAGCACATCGGTCACCAGCTTTCGTGTAGACAATCTAGGTGATACCATTGATCGAACCAGCGCTGGAACGCACTTGGTAGTCTGAATCGCATGATCGGCGCCATCTTTCAAATTAAGCAATGCTTTTAAACACTTGACAAGGTCGTATTCACGATCAAGCACATCCTCACCCCATGAACTTCTATTGTTGATATGCGAGAGCACTGTTGAAAGCGCAACTTGCCCCTGAGCATCGATAAAGATCTGAACCCATGAAACTGGCTCCGTCCGTAAACTCACCCACAGGTTGCCCAGCTGTTTGGTCGAAATGCTATTATCCATCAACTTTCTCACGTACCATTCAGGGGTATTTTCATCAGTTTTCGTAGCGTGGGCTCGTTTCTTTTCGTTCTGGAATTCCGTCAATGCATCTTGATGAATCAACATCCATTTCTTGCTGATTGGATATGCTAGCATTTGCTTCTTGGCTGCCTCTGGCAAGCTCTTGAAATCTCGTTTATTCTGTCTTGTTAGCATTCAATCCATTCCCTCTCATCATACCATCAGTTCAATAAACATTTGCTCTACTACAGTGTCGCTCTTGGGCCGCTCGAGACTAAACTCATTGGCCAACACCATCTGATTAATGCTTTTATTGCCGCCAGTCTTGGACATTATACTCTGAGCATCATCATCAACCGAGTAAGAAGACCTTCTTGACGAGTCAGACGTGTTTTCCATACTCCTGCTTTTGCGATGCGAGTTCTTGCTGCTGCTGAAGTTGTTTGATTTGGACGAGCTAGCCACAGACGGCGCATACGACAAGGTCGAGGCTTTATCAGGCGGAGCCATGGACATAGGTGGCTGCGTTCTGTATGACTTGGAACTCGGGTCGAACCGTGAATCATATCTGGGGTCGTGGTTGTCGTCGCCGTTGGTGACAACACTAGCTCGTGGGTCTTGTCTCGGTGCTTGATATCTAGACCCAGTATTCCCCAATCCCGATGGCGGAGGTTGGTTATGCATTCTATGAGCCGGTAATGGTGGAATTGGTCCTGAAATCAGTGTTGTTGGTGCAAACTGGCTATTTGTTGACCGAATCGAATCAGGCCGTTTGTTCTCGCCATTTGCTGGCAGATAATTGACCGGGATAGGGCTCTTGCTTCGAGTCGAAATCGATTCGTAGGGTATCGACGAAGGTACACTCAGCGCACTGCTATTTGACATGGTCGGCTCCAATCCGTTTCCTGTGCCCGTTCTCTTGGTCGACAGCTTTTTGAATGACAATTTGCTGCTTGCGCTGGAGACCGAGCTCGACCGTGTGGGAGACCCCGGCTGGTCGGTGGTGGCTGCGGAGATTATGGAATGCGGAGGAGACCTAGGCAGTGGTCTACGATCCTGGTGGTGGTCACCGCCAGACCCGCTCCTCATTTTCAGTTGATTATTCTTGTGTCGTGCGGTGGTAGTGGAGTGGTGAATGCACTTGAGTGAGGAGTCGTGGTGGATGGAAAGGGGGAAGCTTTTTGGCGCGTGGAGCTTAATACTGCAACCACCACCACATCCACAGCAAAAAAGCCCACCCCCGAAAGCCAACGCGCACACATCCACCACCGCTCCCCTGACTTTGCTGTGCTGTCATTGACCACTCATTGCATTGCAGATCCGGTGTAATGTACGACAATGGATCTGGATCTGGATGTGCCTGCAGTATTCAATTTAGTAGTCCGCGTATGGTCTAGTCCAAGATATACAAGGTTCAAGACCCATGTTTCGCAGGTACAACCATGACTGGGTTTCGCCATTGAATTATAGTCTTAAGAAAAAAAAAAAAAAAAAGGCCCGTGAACTTTCGTATCAGGGTGAAATGGCCAAGGGTTCAGTGGGCCACCGGTTGGTATCGGCGATCGACAGTGTCATAAGCACTGTATCGTGCCAATCAAGGGATGAACCGTGGTGGCAAGGGTTTGGTTGCCTATCCCGCGGTGCGTGCGGCGCAGATCTATTTTTAAATTGATATATTGAAACTACTTCTTTGCTGGGGTTTTGGGCTTCTTGGAATTCTTTGAGCTCTTTGCATTATTAGCATCTTCCGCACTGTGATTGACACCCTTTCGAGAGTATTTTCGAGGGTCTTTTCGCGAGAGCCGGCTCTTGTTGCGTTCGCCAGAGCCACCCTCCCAGAACCCAGAATGACGCGTCTCATAGACATGGCGACAATACATGCATACACCACCAAAGTTTTGTTCTCGCGAACAGTGCCCACAGATCATGCGGTGAGCTCGTTCGTTTGGGTGGTCGGACTTGTCATCATGGCATTTGTCGCATGCAAACACCTTGCCACAGCACGAAAACCGCAGCCATCGGTTCGATTTCTTGTAGTGGCTGCAGGTACCATTGTTGGGAAGCGGCTGGCCACCAGTGATGCCAAGCGACTCCTTGGCGGCTGCCTTAACCCGCAATTTAAGCTCTTTCATGGAATCTTCCGTGATCAGATCAAACCGATATTCCGGAATATGCATGGTCATCTTGACGTGACATTCGCGACATGATGCTTGTGATGTTTTGCCAAGCTCCATCTTCCGGAACGGCTCTTTCAGCGTCGTTAAGCACTCACCACAGGTCGGCGTAAAAGACGACGCAAGCATGTCAAACGGAACACAATTGCTAAAGTCTAGAAGACCAGCCCGACTGCTATTCATATGCATCAGATCCTTACGGAACGAAGCCGCAAGGGTCTGACCACATTTAGAACATGCAACTCCCATCGGCTTGGACTCCCGACCATATGGAGCTGATACAAGATTCAGCATGTCGTTTTCGGTCTTACATCGACTACACTTGACAACAAGATTAAGTCGCTGGCATTCCAAAATCCCGATATGCGCTAGCTGCAACCCTGGAAGAATCAACGCAGTGCCCCGCAAGTCCAATGGCGGCATTTCAACGCCGCCGTCATTGGCAGTGCCGGATTCTGACTCAGCCGGCTGGTGAGCCTCACGATCACCTTCACGATCGCGCTCTTCCTCCCCCTGATTTTCACGTTCTTCATGATCTTCTTCTTCTTCTTCACCCTCCACACTGATCCGCTTGAATCGGAATTCATCTTCCGCAAGACTGGGTGCTGGCGGTGATTCAGGTTTGACCTGCAGCGCCTCGCTCGACAGCATCAGCCGGTCGACCTGCGTCTGCAGATAGTTCATCAGCGACACCAACGACCACCTTTTGGCAACCTTGGCATGGCTGTTGAAATTATCCTCTACATTGCGAGCAGAAATGTCGCCTACAGACGGAATCGTCACGCTGCAGGCTGACATGCCATAATCCGCCGGAACAACCAGCATGGCCCGGAAATGCATCAACTCCTCAGGGAGAATATCCGAGTGGGGAGGAGTAATATATACGGAAAACGTCGATCCCGTGGGACTCTCGTTGAACAGGTTCACATCAGCCAGTCGATGCTTCAACTGGTCAATCTGACGAAGCCGCTCTGCCTTGACATGCCCCGGAACAAACACCTTGTTTTCGCGCGGATTGTACTGGCTCTTCGGCTGGATAGAGCCAGACGCAGAAGGAGCTGGTGCCTGTTTTTTCTGCCGAACAACCTTGACGGTGTCCTGTTTTTCTTTAGTCAGAAACTCCTCCAGCCGATGATCCAGCTGAATGGTTAGATTCATCAACGTCATGCGCCCCAGATTCTGACTGGCAAGATTCCGGAACCCAGATTCGATGTTGGCGGCGAAGCCTCTGGGAATGGACTCGTTCATGACCGCAATGTATGGCGGCGATTTAGGATAGTCCTTTGGTACAAATAGTGTAACCTCTAGAGCCGCAATATCGAACGGAAAGTCTGGATCAGATGGTTTCAAGCTTAGCTTGTAAGCCAACCCATTATCACTGGCGGCATGAGCAGGATATCCACGTTTGATCTGGTTAATCTCGACCGCCCGTTTGCCTAGCTTGTCCTGATCTTTGGGCTTAGGCTTAGTTACTGGCCGCCTGCTGTTACGTGCATTGCTGTTGTTGTTGCTGTTGTTGTTGCTGTTATTTTCGCCCCTTGACCGTCGACTACCAGGTTTGCGTCTGCTGTTTGATTGCGATACTGGTGGTTCTTGAGACGGTATTAATTCAGGTTCTGGCATTCGTTGTCGTATTAAACTACACTAAACTAGGGCGCTTAGGTTAAATTTTATACTGGGAGGGTGTTGTCGCGCTAACCGAACAGGATCACTGCGGTTAGCCTTGATGACGCATCGTTGCGCACCTACCGCCGTGTGGAATGAAATGATACACGATGAATGAGAAGTTGTGTATCGGACGCCGCTTTACGTAAGATAGTCCAACAGTTAATTAATCATCGATCACACGGTCCAGAAGCAAGCGGCGGATCATGTTCTGCAGCGGCTAGTGAATCTCCTCGGGCTGCGGTAAATGTCACAAGTGAGCTGTGGCCGAGCTCCGGTTTGTATTGCCACGGCCTAGTGGGAGTGGAGGGCGGCGGACCTCGGCAAAAGTTTAACACCCCGGCTGGCAACGAGGTCGGGAGCTTTTCTTTATGCTCCGGGGCCCATGGCCCATCGCCCCCAGGAATTCTCCGCATTTATCAAACACTATTTAATCCAGAGATCCCCTCTTGTTTTTTTATCACTTTCACAAACAAAACAAAATGGAACGACTGGCCAACTTGTCTTCACAACTACAACCAAACCACACCTCAGGCTTGAGTAAGCTGCAACAAAAGAACCCGGATGATGTGGTTATCACCGCGGCTTACCGAACTCCATTGACAAAGGGTGGTAAGGGTCTGCTCAAGGACATGACTTCTGGCGAATTGGTGGCCGAATTGTTGAAGGGTATCCTTGAAAAGACAAAGCTGGACCCAAAGTTGATTGGCGATGTGGCTTTTGGTAACGTGTTGAACCCAGGTGCTGGTGCCAACGAACACCGAGCTGCTTGTTTGTATGCCGGGATTCCAGCTACTGTGCCATTTGTGGCTATCAACCGACAATGTTCATCCGGCTTGATGGCTGTTAATGACATTGCCAACAAGATCACTGCTGGTCAAATCGATATCGGTATCGGTGGTGGTGTTGAATCCATGTCCAACAACTACGGTCCAAAGTCCGCTGCTGGGTTCCCAGAAGCATTCCAAAAGCATCCAGAAGCCAGCAAGTGCTTGATTCCAATGGGTTTCACCTCGGAAAACGTCGCTCAGCAATACAACATCCCACGATCGGAGCAGGACCGATTTGCTGCCGGGTCGTACCAAAAGGCTGCCAAGGCTCAAGATGCCGGGCTCTTTGAAGAAGAAATCTTGCCAATCAAGGCCCGAGTTCTTGATGAAGACGATAACGAAAAGTTCGTCACTGTTACCAAGGATGATGGTATCCGACGAGGTGTCACTGCCGAATCTTTGGGTAAGATCCGACCGGCTTTCAAGAAGGACGGTACCACCTCCGCTGGTAACGCTTCTCAAATCACCGACGGTGCTGGTGCCGTTGTGCTGATGCGACGATCTGTAGCTGAAAAGCTGGGCCAAACGATTATTGGCAAGTTCGTTCATTGCCGAGTCGTCGGTGTCCCACCAGAAGTCATGGGTATTGGTCCAGGTGTCGCTGTGCCAGCCTTGTTGAAGGACTTGGGCTTGACCACTGATGACGTTGACATTTTCGAAATCAACGAAGCCTTCGCTTCGCAGGTCTTGCAGTCGCTGCAAGCAGCTGGCATTCCAGAAGAAAAGGTCAATCCAAAGGGTGGTGCCATCGCCTTCGGCCATCCATTGGGTGCTACCGGTGCCCGGCAAGTGTCTACCCTGTTGACCGAATTGAAGCGAACCGGAAAGAAGGTCGGTGTCACCTCAATGTGCATCGGCTCTGGTATGGGTGCAGCTTCTTTGATTTTGCGAGAGTAGGTAGATTTTGTGTATGAATAAATTCTGATGCATTTATTGATTTTTCCCTGATGCGGCGGTCACGGCCCTCCGCTAAGGTCCCAGCCCCACCTCCACCTTTCCGGCAGAGTAGCAACCTTTACCTGAAATAGTATATCGCATGTGTCTCAGCGGGGATGGAAATCAGCTCATCGGTCGCCGTGAAGTCAGGCTGTTCTCAAACATTCCAGGCAACCCAACGCTCAAACAACGGTATTGTCTGGTCTTGGTGGTAGTGAGTGGGGGCGGCCGTGCGGGTAAACCATCACATCAGCTCCAAAAGTGGAACGGCTGTCGTCATTGCTTTTAAGGTATTCTGTTCTGTTCTATTCCATCCTGTTCAGCCCGGTGCTCACATGAACAGCTTTTTATGGTTGGCCAACGGGAGTGACGCAGGGAGGAGGGGTGCGTGATTCATCACTAGTGTGAAACAGCTTCCGAATCAGGGAACTTGGCATACGCCGATTGTCGGTAATGCATCAGGTCTCATGATTTGTTATCAGTGGTGGGGGGTCATTTGCAATCCATAGGATGTATATATAAAGGGTTTGTCCTCTCTCTTCTTTTCAGAGACAACAACTTCACAATGGGTCTAGCCGATACAATCAAGAAAGCTTTCCACAACAACAACAGCGAGGATAAGGCTAAAGCAGAAAGCCGATCTGAAGTTAAGGCTTTGGCACAACATGTTCGTGCCACTGAACCAGCTGTAACCAAGCCAGTTGATGACCTTGACACAGCTGAACATCCCACGACAGAAACCCATGTCCCTGCTGCTGCTGAACATGCTGCAGCCGAAGAGGTCATGAAGTAGTTTTTTTCTTTCTAGTTCTGGTTTTTAATTATTTTAATACATTTCTTTAATATAACAGTCTGGCTCTTGGCCGTGCGGCGGCTACTTCATTCGCCATCGGCAAAACGCGGCCACGGTTCGACCCAACCAAAGAAAACGTTCATGCAATCTTCCAGCGAAAATGAAGGATATTTTGGATTTTGACGCCACTGGCGTCAGCCTGAATGCTGCAAATTGTTCGATCAGTGCTCAATCGTGGCATTGTATATTTCAAGATGGCCGGTGGATGGGAAATGAAGCTTGAAAACGTCAAGTATATCCCCACGGGGTATTGCCATCTAATCTCGTTATCCAAGCTCGCAATTTCGGTCAGACGGAGTGAAGACATAAATCGCCTTCTGAAAGACATGAGGGCATAATCCGCCTTACAACTTGGTAGCGACTCGCTCAAAGCAAATACATCGACTCGGGGATACGGTCAAACTTTTGCGCGGTGGCGGACAAACTCAAGCCGCAGTGCCCGGAGGCTCTCACTGAAACCTTTTTCGCATAACCTCCTTTTAGTTGTATAGAGTTTGACGGCTTCTGACTCTTCTACTCGACGAAACATTCGCAATAGAAAAACGCGTCCTAAAAATGACGGAACAGCGGGATTTCGGGCGGTGTATGCTGACCCGGAAGGCTTTAATGCTTTGAAATCCGCAAATGCCTCGAAGACTTCCTCACTGCCACTTACATCACCTGCAAAACCCAAAGACCATCTCCGGTCATTGTCTTCATAGTGGGAGTTTGATTTCATTGCGCCAAATCGGATTTACCGACTCTGGGAATGTTTCTAGTTATGGAGAGCAGTTTTCATATCTCCACTCCGCTGCCTGCAGCGCCAATGGTTAAACACGGGGTTGCCCAGCCTCTGTCGGACCTCGAACTGGATGAGCTTCAGCCGTCAAAAAGCTCAGACCGAGTGACTTCCAATCCAATGACAGAGCCGTCTACCGTCTTGTCAAAGCCAACGCCTGGCGTATTGGAAGGACAGTTTCCAACGCACGTCGTCGAGAATGAGGGCATGGAGTGGGCCGAAGACCGAACAGCGACATCTTCGAAGAATAATATATGGCGGCTGTTAAGTGTCTGTCTGGTGCTGTTCGGCAATGGCATGAATGACAGTGCTCCTGGTGCCTTGATTCCCTATATTGAACGCCATTATGATATTGGCTACGCCATCGTCTCGTTGGTCTTCGTGGGCAACGCCATTGGCTTCATCTCCGCCGCGCCCGTCACGCATTCCATCGAGCAAAAGCTTGGCTGGTCGAAGAGCTATGCTTTCTCCATGACTATTCTAGCCATCTCTTATGTTATCATCATCTGCCAGCCTCCGTTCCCCGTAATCGTGGTCTGTTTCTTCTTGCTTGGATTTGGTGTGGCTCTCAACTTGGCCCTGAGCAATGTGTACTGTGCCAACCTAGGGAAGGGCACCACGGCCCTGGGACTGGCATGTGGTGCCTATGGTCTGGGGGGCACCGTGGCACCACTGTCTGCGAATGCAATGGCATCGAACGGCATCCGCTGGTCGTTCTTCTATTCGATCCCTCTTGCGGTCTGTCTCACTAACCTTGTCTTTGCCACATGGGCATTCTCGAACTTTCAGCCAGACAACTCGGTGGAGCGGCAGAGAGCGTTGCGGCCGCCTGGTCAGAGTTCTAACAACAACAACCAAGCCCTAACCCGAATTCAAGTCCTCAAGAAGTCCATCCGAAACCGTACCACCCTGTTGGGCGCGCTATTCATCTTTGCCTACCAAGGCGCCGAGGTCTCCATCTCTGGCTGGATGGTTTCTTTCCTGATCAGCTACCGGGATGGCGACCCATCGCGAGTCGGATATGTAAGCGCTGGATTCTGGGCTGGCATTACTGTTGGCCGCTTTCTGCTGACTTATCCCGCCGCAAAGTGGGGAGAGAAGATTGCTGTGACCACGATGGTCGCCGGTTCTGTGGTCTTCCAGCTGATGACCTGGCTCATCCCGAACATCATCGGAGAGGCCGTCACGGTCGCCATCCTGGGTGTTTTGTTGGGTGCTGTCTCTCCCTGTTCCACGTCAGTCTTCGTGAAATTGCTACCGCGGAACATGCACATATCCAGTCTCAGTTTTGTTAGCGCCTTGGGCAGTAGTGGTGGTGCGGTGTGGCCCTTTCTGACAGGTATTCTTTCGCAGAAAGTGGGGACTATGGTGCTGCATCCGATCTGCCTTGGGTTGTACGGCGTAATGGCTGCTAGTTGGCTCCTGTTGCCCAAGATCTCCAAGAAATCGGACTAAGGAGTCTGGACTTTCCGCGGAGTCATGACCCATGCCGGGATTGTAGATATAGAGTTCGTACAATGCAACGTCCCATGATTAACCTTTCTCATCACATGAAATGACTTAGAAGCTCCACCGCACAATCTTTCCATGTCCGGTTAGACTATTGCTAGCATTCCGCATTATACATAAAATATTAGACGACTACACTACAGTGTGAGCCGCAGCTAGGAATGCCGATATCATAGAGTTTTTCAGCACGTTCATAATATTCAAGATTTCTCGGGGTTTGTGCGGCTCACGCGCGTGCACGTCCGAAAGAGGAGTTTGCTAAACAAGGTTATTTGGTCTTTTTTACTGTATATATAATAACTGACATATATATATTAGCCTGGCTCTTGGCCGTGCGGCGGCTACTTCAACGGCCGCTCCCATACCCACACTCGACCATCTTTACCACTGGCAAGTATGACATGTTCCAAAAAGGCAAAATCGCACAAGCTTTCTGCTTCCTGTTTCTCTTGATGCACTGATTTGGTCACGACCGGAGGAAGAATTGGCGTTTTGCCCTGGCTGACAAACGGATGCAACACGGATTTGTCACCCGTGGCAATGGACGGAACATTGTCAACCTCCTGAGGACCATTGCGTTTTATCTGCTGAGACAGTGCTTGTTTTGGTCGATTCAAAGACTTGGGCACAAAATCCCATAACAGCACCTTGCCGTCATCGCCGACAGACCCCAGTCGATAGTTGGACTCATCCGATGCCCAAGGATCGAATTGAATAGCACGAATCCATGACGAATGGCCTTGAAGTCGTACCAACAACTCCCTTTTGGAATCGCTGATCGTCCAAATGCATACCATATCATCCTGTCCACCGGTGGCAAGATACTTGCCATCGGGCGACCAGCTGCTGCACAAAAACCCACCATAATACGATGGGAAAATATCGGTCAGCTCCTCCGTGGCCAGATTCAATAGTCGCAGATACCCGTCCTTATTGGTGATGGCCAATGTTTGGTTGGTTGGTGAAAAGTTCATACTAGTAATGGGCCCATTGGACACTTTGTACACTGCAATTGGATTACAAGCAACCCCAGCATTGCTGCCCTTGCCCGATTGGCTCACCAGCGGAGCCGAATTCAGACTCTTGATGATTCTAAATGCATCAGTGCTCTTGGAGTCTTGGTTCCTGTTCAGCCCTTGGGCACTAAATCCGCCGTCTTCCCGCTCCTTATCAAACACACAGATGGTGCCGTCGGCATGAGCAGTCAAAAACACGGATTCGGACCCGGGGATCCATTTGATGGCAACCACAGCAGATCTGGTCACATCGCCATTCTTATTCAGCCGATTATATCGAGATGTGATGCATTCAACCCAGATCACATCCCCGGCAGATGTCCCCACAATGACGTCGATATTGGTCATGCTCTTGGTAACAGTATTGACATCATGGCATATCGGATGGCTCTTTGTGAACAGAATCTTGATCAACGGCTCCTGACGAATGTTTTTGCTCGATGAACTCAAATCCAGCCATGAAATAGACCGTCCAATGTTGGCCCAGAAAAACGGCTCGTTAGGGAGTCGCTCGGCCAACCGCTTATGCAAATTATCATGGATCACTGTTCTTGATATAAACGACGAATTGTTCTTGCTCAATGAGTTTTTGGGCTTTTTGCGCTGCGCACTGGCCCCGTTTGTCTGGCTGTCTCGTCTCGATAATGCACTGCCAAACGTACTGGGCAATGGCGCACTGGAACTCAGAACGTCAGCACTTGACACTGACATTGTTTCTTCAGTAACTTCGTCTTTCTTATTGAACAGAGACCATCCTCCAAAACTCTTGTTCGAAGCGGTGCTGTTTTGTCGGGTGGTGCGGGTCTGCTGCTGCTTCAACCCATGCCCCAGCCTACTGTCGTCCAGTGTCACAGTCGACAATTTAACACCACTGGAATGGGTCGTAGGCAACGTATGGGTCGGGGCCAACGGATTCACCACTGCTGGCGGCGGATCCGATGGATGCGGCAGTGGAGTCGCCAAATAGATACATTCGCGTGGAGTATAAGTACCCTCAGGGGCGGTGAACACTTGTACACTGGACGAGTCGAGCTGGGTGACCGAGTTGGTCGCTTCCAGCATAGTGCCGTCGCGGAAGCTCATGCCACCCGGATAATACGCGGACGACTTTGGAGGTGGCGGCAGAATGAACATTGATAATAACTAACGAACCGTATCTGTATCTGTATCTGCAATCTGGATGGCGATAAGATGAATGGGGAGAGAGAGAAAAAGAGAAAGGAAGAGGTCGCCGGGGGGCTCTGTTTTATCCGCCTCAACGGCTCGTGCGGGGGAAAGTGGGCAACTGCGCTTTCACGCAGAAGAAAAAAGTTTGCCCGGGGGGGCTGCTGCTGCTGCCTGCAGCAGCAAGCAGCCAGTTGGATAAATTCGTTAATTCATTAAATACAGCCACAACAACCCAGGTCCCCGGGACCTGGGCTCAGAATAAATATTACAGACTCAGACTAAATCTGAAGCCGATGGGCATGCGCCACAGCCGCAAGACCTTCGAGTTTAGACCGGGGCGAATATACATAGGTTCGGGCCCGCGAAATGTCATGCCGCAACCCGGCAAACTCTGGGAACCGACGATCGATCATTGCATCCAGAAAATCAACCTGAGACCAGAATTGTTGTCGAATGGCAATATCACTCTCGTCAGTGGTGCTGGATGGTAAATGTTTCACAAGATCAATCAACGTAGACACCAACGGCGGAATGAAATACCCAATCAATGGCGATACACTGATTAATGGCGATTCAAGCAGTTGCGTCAAAACGTTGCTATCGTTCAACGCATTGGCCAATATCTGCCGCTTGTCCTGGACTTGGGCAGTCTTCTGGATCGAAATCCAGTCAAAGTGAACTAGCACTAGATAATACATGGCCTTAAGAATCGGCGTAGTATCCCACATGCTCTCAATTGTTTGGTATGCTTGCTCCAGCTCTTGAAACAGAACAGTCGGTGATGCACTGTTTCGAGAATGACCAAAAATCATACATAATCGAATCACTTGCACACCAGTAGCACCAAAACAGAGATTGTCCGAATCCGGATTCAGATGAATCGCATCGTCGGGAATCTGCAACGGTGCCTGTTTAACCACTGAATGCAATCTGTCCAAAATGACCAAAATCAAGAACAATCGTCGCGACAAATTGTCGTCATCTTCACGATCTCGACTGATGGACTTTTTAACATGAAGCTGCATATCATAGGCAAGCGAAATGGCGGACCCAAGCCACATGGACTCGCCCGTCTGCAAAAACAGGAGAACCAAACTCGTGAGATACAGAATCTTGTTCTGCACAGTCAACGACTCGCCACCACTCACTTGCATAATGCCTTGCAAAATCTGGGCTTTGTATTCACCCTTTTTCACCAGCCCATTAATCCCACACAATAATGTGTACCGCAACGTGTTGTTAGAACATTTCAACAATCGAGCTCGTAGCCGCACTTTGCTCGAAGGTAAGATAGGCAATGCCGGATGAACCACTTGATAGTAACTATCGATACATCGATCGTCCCATCCTGGCTCATCCGGTTCACTGTATCGCTTTATCTCCGAGCCCGAATCCGAAGACACGGAGGCATGTCTATATACCCCATATACGGGCCGCTGGAATATAGGCGATGCGTCTCGGTTTGATGAACTGGCGGAACTGACCGAACCTTGGGGTTGCTGCTGCTGCGCAGGCGGTGCAGGCCAAGATTTCGGAGATGTGTCGGCAGCCGTGGAGTTGGTGGTGGCCCCCACCGATACATGGGGGCTTGTCAAGGTATCTATACTAGGCAGTCGGTGGTATGATTGTGTTAGGACAAACTCACTAGTACCTTGAAGCTTCTTATCTTCGGTTGGCGATCGTTCTTTTTCCCATCGAGGTCGTTTTGACGGTCCTCGTTTCATGGGGATTCGTGAAAATGAACATTTTTCTCCTGCTCGTCGACAGCTGGTACATTGAGGATCTTCCTCTGCTCCGGCATCACAGCGGATCTATTTGTTTTCGTTAGTTTTTTTTTTTTATTAGCACCCCCACCCGGTTCGGCTGTCACCCACACCCGCCAACCCACCCGCACCGCGGCCGGTGAAAAGGGCCGAGCCTGGTTTTTCCGAACCTTTTTCGGTGCAGACTGCATCAAGTCACCACGCAGAGTTTCACTAGAATTCATGCGGGGAAAGTGAGGCCAGGCCTCGCCCAACGCCTAACCCCCCGAATAAAAAAAAAGCAAAGGACAGGCCATTTTCCCGGGTCTACTTCTGCCGTGCCCGTGCCCGTGCGCGCCTAAATAATCCAAGAAGAGACAACTTGCGGAGTATTGTGGAGCGAAGCAGCTGCTTTCAGATGCGATGAAGTTCGTTCCGGTGGTGGTGGTGGGATTTCGTCGAGCCTCGGGAGGGAGGAGGATTAAAACCAAAACATACCTTTTTACGGCGACACTGATAATGCTGTTAGTAAATTGCACACTGAGTTAAAACATACTTCGTCGCATGCTCTGGAAACTTTGGATCGTTTTCTTGGCGGTACTTGCAGCAGAGATGACGATGGTGATGGTTTCTGCTTGCTGATACCAGCCACGCTCCGCGGGCTGGTGCTGTTGGCATTCACGGCGCTAGTACTGGCGCTTCGATGGTGATGTCCGAAATGGCTTATCGAAGGAACCGACACTGGCGCTGATGTCGACGATGATGTTGACGATGGCGGCGACGGAGCTGGAGCTGGAACTGAAGCCTGAGCGGCTGGTACAAACGTCGGACTGGGGCTGGTCAGAGTCATGGTGGAGGGTAAAAAAAAATGTCGATATGAAAGACTAAACGATGAAGCAAAAGGGCGGATGAAAGGGGCTATTTATCGGAAGTACTTTTGACTCTGGGGTGTTCGCACTGTGGTCCGGGTCCGTGTCCGCGTTTATCCACCCCCGGATATTCACACGCTCCCCCACAACGGCATGGATCGCATCTGTGATTATCCACGGCGACAGCGACGGCAACCAAGCCTTCCCGCCCACCCCGAGATGATAAGCTAAGCCGGGCCCTGTGAACGTCGTATCACTAGACCTATTCAGCATATCCTCACTGCTGAGCTCGGTCCTTTCTGTCGATAGACACAAATTAAGCGTTGGGCGTCTTGGTTTCCGCCCGTCTCGGAGCGGTTGAGCCCGGACTAATGCCCTCCACCGGCCCACGCCCCGCCCTACTCAGCAATAGCCTACCCATACGGCAACAAAAGCTCATGAAACACATCGAGTGATGGGCCATATTGTGGGGGTTTTTACTTGAGCATCGGCAGTCGATCAAAAGCAATGCAGGAAGGAAAAAAAAAATTCTCGTCATATGCAACCTCTCTGATCCGGGGGGTTCACTGACTGCTGGGCTTGGGGTGCATCGACGGTGTCCCGCAGTTCGCGCATTTGCAATTGCAGCTGGCTGTCCGAATCGGGCTAGAGTCTCCGCAGGGCTGTCCAGGAGAAAATCCGAACGCATGTGTCGTCGGTGGGACTGGGCCCACGACGAAGGTGATGTGATGGATGGAGATATCACATAATGTGACACTGCTTTACCCACCACTACTGCTACATTGCAACTGACTTGGAATTTTGTCTGGACTAAAAAATTTCATCTGCTATGCGCCATGCAGTTCTAACGAATTAACATCGATCAAATGGCCGTCGGCAACACAAATACTTCTCTCGGTCCATCTCAATCTGGAAACACTTGACTTATAAGTATAAACTATGCGGGCAGCGAGGGGGGCCTACAAGTTAATTATTTTTTTCATAATATTTCAGACACCGAATACTTTTCGGAACAACGTTCTGGGGCCCACTTGGATCACTATGAAAATCGACGGAGTAGCCCCGGACCGCCACCGAGAGATCGATGGTCAGTGAGTGGAGAATTCGCTACCCGCCCGCCGATTGCCAATGGTCAGTTGCTTACTCTTCGTACCCCGCACCACCTTCATCATCTGGATTATTCCGCGCCATCGTCGTCGGCTGCAGTTGTCGTCGTCGATGCGGAGGTGGAGGTGGAGGTTGCCGTGTCCGTGTCCGTGACGGTGTCTTTGGCAATCTCCAGCCGATCTACATCTGAATCATGCAAAACTGGCTCTATAGACGGCGACTGTGACGGCGGAACTCTGTTGTCCTGGTCAATATCATCATCGCCGTCATTACGGTGGCTATTGCCATGCTCCTCGGCATCTTGGAATTCTTCGCTCTTATCGCTTTCGTCGTGGTCAATGTCATCATTATCACGAACCACCGGAGATGTACTAGAAGTAGTAATAACGTCCTGGCGATTCCAAGGAAATGACCCCCCAATCCGGGCCCAGAACATTCGTTCTCGTAATCTTACACATTCATCCCATGCTCTATGTTCAGCAGCTTCGTCATCAACTTTCCACACTCCATCTCGAATGGACCTCAGAAAAGCCAAGAAATCACATACCGAACGGACCCGGTTCAGACAGTAATGGCACAGCGGATATCCAACCACCGACTCTTGGGTCTGGTGGTTGAAATTGATCCCCATGCCCGACAATCCACTGCCCGAATTCGATGCCGAGTGAAGCGCAGCAGTCCCGTTGTTAGTAGTATTGTTAGTAGTATCCTTATTCTTGTCGATTCGTAAATTATGCATTCGTGCATACAACAGCGAGTTGTTTCGGCTTTCCCCACAAAACTTGCACGGCACTTTCGTGGCTACTGGCGGCCCGTTCTGTGGATATGCATACAAATGGCCATCTGGGCCATGTGCTTGTGATTCTAATGCACCGCCAGTAAACTTGTAAGCTTCATTGACGCCCGAAATTGGCTCAATGATCGCCGTGCCCTCCACAATACTACTAGTAATATTCCGGCGCGCCAGCCACGACAGAGGCGCCAAATCGAGTCGCAACGTCGGCTCCACATCTTCCGTCAAGGCTCTTTTGAAGAACTTGAATTCTTTCAACGACGGCGGCTGATATACGCCCACAGCTGGTGGGGTGCTGATACCGAAGTTCAAGTATCGCTGACCGGTGCTGCTCGTCGGGGTGTGTGATGGACTACGATCAAAAGTGTCGGGGCTATCACGCCCACTAGCGGAACTATCCACACTCTTGCGATCGGTGCTTGTTCGTGGTACTTGTGCTTCGTTGTTCGATGGTGGCTGTTGCTGCTGTCGAGCGGCGGCCAGGGCATTCACCGAGTGGACATAGTTGATGTTAGTCGCCAGGCTTTTAAAATCGACAAATTGGCTGAGATCCACTCGAACCACGGGTCGAACCAAAGACGACAATGAAAACTCGTCGCTGATATGTCCCGAAGCTGGGAAAAGCTCGGCTGTTTCATTTTCATCATCACGGGCCATGGGTGATGGTTGTAACCTCAAACTGGCGCTGCTTCGCTTATGATTCACATGTTCCTCCGTCATTTCCTGCATGACTCCTTTCAATGCGTCAAGCTGCTGCTTCATGCCCTCTAGTAATACATCGCGTTCTTCTACTTGCAGTTGTAGCTGTGTGTTTTTCTTGGCCCACACTGCTGTATCTCGTTTAGCAGTGGCCACCATTTTGTTGGCCTCATCAAACAATGATCCAGTGAGCTCTTCGATCTCGCCTTGAAGTCGCTGAGCTCGGGACTCTGCTTCAAGCTTCAGCGTCACTTGCTCGTCGTATTTGGTCTTGTCGACGGAAGCGCTGACCTGTTGCAGCAGCCCAGCCTTTTCTTTGCGCACTTGATCCATCTCTCGACGCATCGACTGGATCCGATCTTCCAGCCGTGACTGCGACTCGATAGCTTCAATAAGCTTGGTCGAAAGCGCCGTCACGTCCGAAGACAAGTCGTGGGGCATGTTGTGGGTATGGAATGATGATGATGATGGAAAAACACTGCTAACCGCTGACAGGGGGAGGGGGTGGGAAACTTCCCACTACGTACCAGGCCGCGCCGCGCCGCGGAAGGGTAATGATGTTTTATTCTTATAACGATATCTACATCTAATACACTTCATCGTCGAGAGAATATTGCTTGATGAGTTCGCATTCGCCTCCTTTTTCCAGATCAATCGCATATTGATAGAAATACCCATCACTGGTCACCACCAATGCATGCTGCGACATATTGGACAATGCAACCACGCTCTTGATGCCTGGTTGAGCCAACTTGATATGAGCAAAATCTCGTTCTTTTGGCTCCCACATTTCTGCCACTGCATTCGGCAAGTATCCTCCTACTGCCCCAGCTACCTGGCGGCCAATTGACTGTGATGACCGCCGAATCATTCCCGTGACCCCTCGCTTACTATCGATATATGCATCAATTCCCGAATCAGGACTCGACGCAGCCGGCATGACATCCGGCTGCTCGTCATCATCGTTAGCTTCCGTAGTAGAAGTAGTAGCAATGGACGACTCCACAACGTTACTACCCCGCAGCTTGAAAATGTGTATAGTTTCAGTAGCTGAGCTGACCGCGACCAAACTCGATGCAAGATTGAAATTGATGCTGAATACCTTTGAAGGATATGTACCGCGTCGGAACTGATACTGCTTCTGCCCATTTGGTACGGAGAATATCCGAATGATAGTCCCCTTGTCTGATGCAGTGGCCAACAATGTGCCCTCGCTGTTTAATGACAACACTGACAGCGGCGACTTGTGTGCTTCCACCACATTCACCGGTTGCAGGGCCAGCGCGTCGAATATGGTCACCTCCCCAGCTCGAGATGGTGAGGTGGTGCTTGGTGCATGCGGCACGTTCAAAGACATTTGAGGTGCAGACGATGGATATGCCAGATAGCAGTTATCCGATGAAGGCGATAATGCACAGATGGCATTTGGATTGGGTGATGTTTCAATAGTATGCAGCAGTTTCATGTTTGAAATGTCGTAAATGTATATCTGTTCTTCCAGTAACACCACCAATCTGCGCCGATTCAGCATCACCTTGAGCACTGCAGTGGGGAAAGTCAGCTCACATATAGTGCTCTGACGTTTTGTATTCATGATTTTCAGTCTTCTGGGACTCAATGCTGGTTGGTCCCCCATTCCCACTACCGCAACTAAAGACGTGCTGAACAGCATCTCCACAATCCCGATGCCGCCGTCATTCTTTGTAAAGTACTTGCCAAAAGGATCGCAGTTGTAGATTTTATACCCGTTCTTTGTGCCCACCGAAATACAGCTAAAGTCTTGGTTGAAGTTGACAAAGTTGATAGCGTCCTGAGCCATTTTGAGTTGTGCTTCAAGTGGAGAAGAGCGGAGGCTGGCTGGCTGTCTATTAGTGTCTGGTGGTTGGGAGATGGTCCTGCAGTGCCGGTGTGGGTGGTGGCGTTGTGGGGGAGGCCCCCTTCTCTCTCTCCTTCATCCCCAAACCAATCCCTATGAACTATTAAATGAATCCATGTGGCAAAACGATTCGTACGACCGATTCTTTAATATAAATAAACCACGTGAACCCGCCGTGCATATCCGGGCTCCGCGCTTCGTATGAGCCGCAGCGCTTGATCCGCTGATCTCAGCCCTAGCATCCGCCGATATTCAAGCCGCACGATTGCGACCATATTCACCCTCCTCCCGTTCCTATTGTCCAGATGGTGCGTCAAAAACCGCATATTTTAGGTGCACAGTCTAACCCCAGCCGCCCCTAGCCGCTGTGAGAGAGGAGCAGAGAATAAGCTTACGTACCCGCGTCCACTGCCAAGAACCATGCACACCGCACGCGGGCAACCGTTGTTGGCTTGGTATCGAACTACCCGCACGCTCCGAGACGTAAACCCTATCAATCTAGGTTCTGTCCGGATATCGCCAAATTCCAAACGAATAATACTCCTCGATTTAGAAAAAATTTCACCAGCTTGCAGGTTAAGATCATATCTGGCGGATCTTCGTGCGGAATGTGTTGCTTGTTCGGACTCCCACTTTTAATTTGAGATGCATAAAACCACTGTTTAAATACCTGTTGGCTTGCTCCGCCAATATATATACACGCACAGAGGTACGTAATGCTGTTTGATATGTTTATTGGTACTCTTTTTTTATCTTTATTTTCCCCCTCTATATAACGAACAAAGCTATTCCTTTTCAAAGTTTGAATGTAAAGCGGACCTATTTTATCCGCATCTTCCTGTGAATCCGCTGAAATATGGACTCGCCATGCTCATCGACAAGCACAAACAACAGTGAAAACCGCTTTTCGTTCCTGACCCGGTTTCCGTCAAGACAGACC
This sequence comes from Blastobotrys parvus, assembly GCA_030564285.1. NCBI lineage: Eukaryota > Fungi > Ascomycota > Dipodascomycetes > Dipodascales > Trichomonascaceae > Blastobotrys > Blastobotrys parvus. The sequence goes on along the minus strand of JAJLUP010000004.1, from coordinate 370,611 downwards.
ATTCGATCCACAATGGCGCACAAGATGGCTCGTTTCTCGTTACCAGCTGCGTTCAGCGATATGTCAACCGTAGCGGCTGTCCACAGCATTCCGATCATCTTGCTTTCAATATGCACTATACAACAACAGCCAATTGCCGAGATAGACAGTTCGAAGATCATTTCTGATATCGAGATTGCGGCATTGTCCTCGGCCAAGGAGATGATTGAGAGCCAACGGGAGTTCTTCAACCAGTGTTTAGCAGCCGTGATCGCTACATCAGGATTTATGATACTTTGGGGTATACTATTGCTGGCAATTCGATTCTGGAATCCGGAATTGCCACGGCTCGGCAAGTTTCTATTTCCAATTTCGCTATTTCAAACATCGATGCTGGTTTTTCTAGGCGCTATAGAACCGTTGATCGCGGTTGGATATGCCGGGGTCGTGAAGCAGGTCACCCATCAGGATATTGTAGAATTGAGGGTATTGGTGTTTTTCAAGCTGGTCATAATGCTGCTATTGTCTACTGCATTGTCTGTCGATTTGAGCGCTGCTCGTCGTCAGATTGTTGAAGCCGTTAGCCGGCCAAAAACCAAAGGCGTCTAGCCATTTTGCATCTCTTTTCTTATTTTATTTTTAGCGTTATTCATATCGGCATTTGTGTAGCTCTGGATCCCTGCAACTTGAGTCTGGGGTACATCTACGGATCTACGGGTGCGGCTCGACATGAGTGTTAAAAAGTTCATTCATCGTATTCAAAAAATTTACAAAGTCTCAGTCGACTTGATGGAAGCAATCTTCACTACTTTCGGTCGTCACGAGCCATCACCACAGCACGGTGTCGCAGTGCCTGCCATTCAGCCGGGCTTCGAGGCATGTCGCTCTGACTTCGAATCACACTACCCACCGACATGAACAATCCGAATCTGCATCGAGTCAGTAAAAAAAAATTAAAAAAAAACATACGTAGCAGCACTGGTACCGACAAATTGGCCCATATGCCGAGCAAAGCCTTGTGGGCCAACGCCGGTTTGCCACATGCTCATGCCGCCAAACATGATACCAATCACCGCACCCACGGTGGTCTATAGGGTTAGCCTCGCTTGTAGACGGTTCGCTATCATACACCCATCATAGCACCCATCTTGAACTTTTCAAAGTTCGATGGCTGTTGCATTCCGCCTGGCATTTGTTGCACTGGAGGCATCTTGTTTTTGTTGTGGTTGTTGTGGAGGTTGGATGGGGTAAAAATTTGTATTACACTTATTGGGAAGTACATAGCAATATCAAGGTGTATACCAGCGGTTAGTCAAAAAAATCATCCTCCGAGTCATCATTGTTATCATTATGGGCTTCCTTTTTGTCCTCTAGTTCATCGTCGAACCGTCTATGATCAAAAACAATCTTGGTTTGTGATGATTTCTGTTCTTGCTGTGAAATCTGGTTCAGCAAATCAACCAACTCCTTTTCACTCACTCGTTGACGGATCTGTCCTGACCGTGCCATACGGATCAGCAAATCCTCAACACCCTTGGCTCGGTCACCTCGTACTATCCGGATTCGAGACAATCGTTCCCGTGCTTCGGTGGTTAGAATCTGGGATAGAGCACCGGCTCGTGCTTCTTCCTCAGCATTGTGTCTTTTGGGTTAGAAATCTGGGACAGCCACAATTAGACATACTTTTCTTCATCTTCTTTCGACGGGCCTTGTTGACCTGCTCCACCGGGACCGGACTTGATCTGGTCAAGTCGTGCCTGGCGAATGGCTTCTAGTTCGCTGTCGTCCATTATTCCCTATGGTGGTGTTGGGGAGAAGCCTGGCACGCGGGCACATTATTAGTACTACCCCTCAGCGCGTGCGGCGGGTCCATCGTGTTTTTATGTTGTGCCATCGACATCTGTAAGCATAAATCAGCCGCCTCTTAGTTGATCTCGTAAAGTTGCTTCGTATTGATTGCTTGAGGGGAAAACTCCAAAGACTCGATACAAATAAAAAGGTCAAACGAGCGGCGCTGCGCTGTGCTGCATCCATCTAAGGAGGGCGAGCAACCCATCCATGCAGCCACGGTCGATGAGGAGGCTGCACCACCACCACCACCACCACCACCACCACCACCGCCACCATCTTATATGTCCCCTGTCGATAGTATCGCCGTGGAATCGTGCAACCTTGCAGCGTATATTGTAGTCCGGGCTCATTTTTCAAACAAGATCGACGATTCCGCCAAGTGGCTTCTATAAAAAGAATGCCCCGCCATTGTCCTGCAGCCCCTTCTTATGGACCCAAGTCCTTGGTCGCAGCATTGTAGTCCTATTCGACCGTACAATGTTATGTCAGTGCTCAACTTTGTGAAGCCGCTCTGAGGGTCATAGCCTATCCTGGTGACATTTCATCCTCATCAAAATCGTCAGCCGGTTTCGCTGCGGCGGGCAGAAAATTGTCTCAGCTGGACGTCCTCCACACCGTTATGCATACTTTTTTGGCATCGCCGGGATGGCCTGGTAGCAGCCAGTCCCCCTGCTTCCGCGAGAATTGTGTTTCATTTTCTAGAAGGTGCTTTGGTCGTCCAAAATGCTACATGTTTAAGGTTAATTGAGGCCCAGCATAGGTCGGCCAAGAACGATCTCTTATATCCAGGCCATGGAACTATGCCAAAAGGACACAGCTGCAGTTGCCTCGTTCGGTATCTGTAGTTCATGCGCGTATATTGAGGTCCCAGCTCATTTGGGCAATATGCACGATTGGCCGTTTTGCCATTTGCCATCGATCTGGGATTGCACCTGCCCCGATCGGAATACCACCGCCCCGGCGCACATGCAATCCATCGATGTTGCGGCGCACTTTCGTGCTGCGGCTCAGTCATCTAAGCAAACTCAAATCAGAAGGTATTAATTTATTAATGGACAAGTCAGCCAGGAGAATCTAGAATAAAATAAATAAAAAATCTACAAAAGAGCTGGACAGCCTTTTAATTAGCGTACTTGGATCGACCCCGCAATTGCTTGCCGTACAACTTGAATGTCACCGGAATGAGAATCATAACAGCAGTAGCAGCTGCAAGGATCGAACATCCGACACCGACTGGGAACTTTTCAGAACCTGTGTTGACATACATGGCCTTAGCAAAAATAGGGAATCCTCCTGCAAGCATGGCTCGGAACAACCCGTTACCAGCAAACACGGAAGCCATGTATCGATGGAACGAAAAGGCCAAGTAGTTGAACAAAGTCTGGAAAATGGTGAAACCACCCACGGCAAACAAACCAGCACCAATCAATGGGCCAATCCAATGAGCATCAGGAGTCGAACTCCAACCAAATATGAACAACCCAACCGGCATAAACAACGACCCTAGAATAGCAGATGGAATGAAAACTTCCGGTTCAACCATAATGCCAGCTTCCAACTTCAAGGTGAACTGTCGATAAATGATTGAAATGTACATGGCACATCCAACCAACACCCCGATCATAACAGACACATAAGAAACACCCTGTTCGATAGTGTTAAAGTGATGGATCTCACCAACAACAATTGGGAATGCTTCGAAGAACGTGTAGAACACTGAGTACACCAATGCAATATAGATGTTGATTGACAACACCATTGGTTCGCTGATGGCGATTTCAATTGGCCGCCACAATGTATCAATGGCCAAAGCTCGAGGAGACAATTGCGCGATATACAAATCACATTCACTCTTGATATTGTCATTGCCAGTAATCTTTCGCAACCGTCTAGCCTTTCGCCACAACAATGTCTGTTGGGATGATTCTGGCAAGAAGGTCGACAAAAGGGTCAACGAGAATCCACCAAGGATCAACAAGAACCAAAATGGCCATCTCCAGCTGATCAACTGAACAAACACACCACCAATCAATGGGCCCAAAGTAGGGCCAACAACAGCACAAATGCCCCAAGTTGCCAATCCAATTGGCATTCGAGGCATGTTGATCACATCACCAACGGACGCACCGCCAGTGGCCAATGCTGGAGAGGCAAAGAACCCAGCCAAAAAACGCAACACCAGCAATGAACCAATATTCTTGACCAACGCAGTGGGAATCTGCAAGATAACAAAGATGAACAAGGTTGCAATGTAGATATAAGTCCGACCAATTGCCGGGTTTTCACTCAACGGCGAAAAGAGCATCGGGCCGATACCATATCCAAACACAAACACAGACAATGGCAAAGTTGCCACGACCTGGCTTACCTGGAAATCCTCCATGATTTGAGGAATACCAGGTGTGTAAATGGCAGATGCAACATAAATAGAAAAAGTCAACAACCCGACCTGCAACATGAACAAAATTTTTCGATAAAGCGGCCAGTTGTATGGGTTTTCGGGATCATCTTCACCATCCCATGTCACCATGATATTATCACTTGCGGCTGTATTATCGGCTTCAACTTCTGTAGTAGTCGTTAAAGTTCGCGCAATGCCGTCTTCTTCACCTTCCTTCTTTTCGGAAATAGCAGTAGAACTGCTCGAAGACTCTACCAGATACTTCTCGGGTACAACGTATCCTGGCAGTTCTTCTTTCTGTCTAAGCACCTTTTTGCCAGATAGATGGTAGGCAACCTGCCCCCAGAATGAGTCTCGAATAAACACTGACACCATATTTAGAAGCTGTTGATGATGATTTATTTGAGTAACGGAGATGTTCGTCCCTTTTATATCTTCGTCAATCACCAAGCGGAGTTAAGCGGGATAAAGACTCGGTTAAGGGCTTTCTCTACGGAAGTGGCTTATGTGCACATGCATGCAGAGTATAAAAATATTTATAGGTGACAAAGTATTTGAAATCGCGATGATTCATCTACATGACTCAGCCCGCGCACAGCGCGGAATCCCGCCGGCTGGTGGCGCTTTATACGCCGCGCTACACCTTAGCCGCATCTCTCCTTGATAAGAAATCGTCCCGTTGTTCGCGATTTGCAACAAGCTAGTGGTGCTCATCATGAATATCCAGTGGCAAAAGTATCAATCAAACAGGTCAACAAGACGATACGAACCAAAAAATCTACTCTGGACGGAGAAAATCGGCTTGGCTAAGATGACTCGGACCACATCGAGTCCCATCGCATCAACGCGTTGGGCCCAGACAAGTCATCCATAAGTCCGCCCGTCCATGCTTAGTTAAGCCGTTAAGGTTGTTCTACAACCTTCATGTGGCCTGCATCACGCGAGTGCCGGGCCCCCGCCGCCCGGAACAGGCCGTGCGTGCCACCGATGCTGCGGCGCACACACTCTCTCCCTGTTGAGTTGCTGAGGCTCAACCATTCTAGAATGAGCATATTGCCGAGCGAAGCGAGCGAAAAAAAGAAGCTGCACGAGAGGGATCAATCCGATGAGAACGAGGGATAGGACCTGCTAGAAAATTCATCAGCCATACTCAGCTCAGTCCGCGCACCACACGGAATCCCGCCGTTTGGTGGGTGTGCCGCACTACGCTTTTAGCCACAGCTCTCCTCTATAAGAAATTGTCTCTTTGTTTGTGATTTGTAATAAGTCTGTGGTACTCAACCATGATATCCAGTTTGGCAGTAGTATCTATCAAACAAACAGATACAGGCACAAATCCAACATGAACCAAGTGGACGAAGAAGAGTGATTTGGCTGGAATATCTATCAATCAATCAAGGCTATACATATAAAACCCCAACAAGAGTCCAATGGAGGTGAAGATGGTTTCACTGAATTGACTCGTAGTCACATTGCGACTCATCGGGCCTGTCTTTCTAAGCCCGGCCGCGCGCATCGCGCAAAGGCCGCATCCCGGCGGAAATACCAGATCCGGTTCTAAGCGGGTTTCTGGCCCAGCGGGATTCCTAAGCGGACTCTGGCTGGAGGTTGAATTTCTAAACCAGCGGGGCTCCGTCTCTCCGTCAGCATCGCGATCGCGAGATTAGGCTTACAAACCATGGCGACATGATGACAATGCAACAAGCAGCAGAAGGCACTAGCAGCTATTAATGTCTAGATGTTATATTGGTACTTGCTAGTTAGATTACACGTTGTTCGTTTGCTGATGAGTCCACCTCTTGTGTCTCATTGCGCACAGCCGCCTCACGGCGGCGTCCGCCAGGCCAATATTATCGATAGATCCACAAGCTTGAACTACACACAACCTCGGAGACTGTACATTAATACGGCTGGAACTCGCGTATCTGGCAGCATATATCGTTCCTGGTGGCACTGGCATGCGGGTTGGCTATTGCAATACTCGCGACAACCTCCCTTACGTGCGGCTTGCTGATACCCGCGAAGAACGCTACGCCAGCCACACAATCATCGAAGACCAATGCAAATACACACTCAACAATGGCGTTGGAGCTTTCAAAGAACCGCATACAGTCCTCATATAGTCGTCCCATTCGCTGCGCTTTCTGTGCTCTATGGTCAAAGCACAGAGTCAAATGTCGTACGTTTGTGAAATCCAGCTCTTGCCAAATGGCCTTCTTCTCCTGAGGATATACCTGCTTGTTACCATCCGACATGTGCAAGGCGATAGGCAGCCATTCCCAGAAATCTCCACTCACCTCCAGCGAAATGAGACATAGATTTACCACTCTTTTGCCCGTGACGTACAGATTCCTGTTTTTGGCAAGAATATGCTAGAGCAGGTTTCGTCGTGAGTCGAATATATGGAGAGGCAAAACGTATGAACAGCTTCAGGTAAAACTAGTGCCTCACGGTCGGAGTCTGTTCCAATAGAAACCTTTCCTATTATACCCAATTTGGACAAACTATTCTGGTTTTGGCCCAAAAAATTGCTGTAATTGTAAGAGAACTTGGTGTCTGGCTCGATGGCTACCGTAGTTCAGCCGTATGATTACCTCCGAAATTGCATAAGGAAGTGCCAAATCACGTTTGCTCTCCCATTTTCCAAAGATTAATACGATTCGCGTCACGGCACCTCGAAACACCGTCGCTGCGTTGATCAAATCCTGAACTCCATTTGCAATTCGAGATGAAGGGGCCAGAGCGGTCAATGCTTGCGCCAACCATGAACAAATTTTCAATTCCCCGAGAGGTGATTGGTGATTTACAAGCAGGTCTCCATAGAGTGGCTGGATTTGTTTAGTGATTCCAGCAACCTATAAGTTGATGCACTATGCCAACGTTCCGTTTTGCATATCTCGCCTCGCGTAGTTTTATGATCAGGCACATAATGGTTTACTAGAACCACAAGTTTGCGAATCCGATGGCTAACACTTGACGTATGAAGAAACTGTTCGAACTTTTTGCAGTCACTAGCTGGAATAGACGTGACTGGGCCTCTAAGGACAAACCACCGATCGGTGTTGCCTTCGTGCAATTTAGTATACTCCTCCAGGCTGTGTTTTTTTAATGAGCGCTCCATGCTTCCACGTCCAAAACTATTAATGGCCGCCATAAGCAGCACATCCGTCAATTTTTCGACTCCAGCTCCCAGGACAACATATCGCCAGGTAATGTTGGCCAATAACCCCCGCATAGCTGAGCATGTAGACTGGAGGGTTATATTGTCCACGGCTGGAAGATATTTTGCAATAATCAATAGTATTTCGGGTGGAAGTTGATTCATTTTTTGTGGTAGTGTGAATGTGTTGCTATAATTCAGAATTGAAGCGAGCACCTCATCTGCTCCCGCTCCGAGAACGGCCGGCCCAGTCGGTGCTATTCCTACTATTTACGACCTTACGATAGTGTAGGGTTGATGCAGCTTGTGTATATATATAGTTCTGAATTGTCACTTTTAGTATTCGGAAGGTCCGTCCTAGTAACCGACCGGACAACTCGTCAAAAGATACCCCGTAGAGTTCTCCGAATACATTACTAACACAACGCTGCAACGACATATTTCCTACTGCAATCAATACCAGTTCCGGTGGAAGCTGGTTGATTTCACCAGAGTGAAATATGCTAGCATAATTTAGAATTGCAGTGGGCCAAGATGCGGCTCTCGATTTGTGAGAGAGGAAGCACGCGAGAGCCGCACCAGCTGAGTCACGCACACAGATCAATGTTTTACAAGTAGGGGCTGCAGCTGCGAAACAAGCTGTAGAAAGAATATCGTTATGATCGCACAACACTAAGCGATCGAAGTGAGCAAAAAAATATACTGAACGTAACGAGACAATAAATAAAAGACAAAATATATAGCGAGCAAAAAAGAAAAAAGTCACGTGCTTGGATCCGCCGCACATCTCTATGCGGCTAGGGCTGAAGTTTTTTTTGGGTTTTCTACCAGCATCAACAATGGGCGAAGACCGGGTCAGTGAACGAGTGAAGACCGGGTCAGTGAACGAGTGAAGACCGATGATTCGGACAGAAATCCATATCTGGCACACCTAGAAGACGGTAGTTCCAGTTGGAATTTAGAGGATAGACTCTCCACTACTGCTGAAATGGCAGAGAAAGCCAAAAAATGGCCCATCGAATCCATTCAACGGCAGCAACCTTACACAGTGGTGAAGAATTAACGCTTAGGCCAACACATCCCACATCCTCTCCCACCAGTTCTTGTTCTTCTTGTCTTCATCCCATTGAATCCGTTCAATCTCCAATCGGCCACTGTCCAGATCAATGTCTTCGGCCTTGATGTACAATGGAGATTTGAATAGGAACGTAAATCCGATCCACAGCACGGCAAACACAACCAGTGAGATGTATGCAGTCAAAAAGCCTGATGCGGTAAAGTCCCAGAAACAAGTAAACCCCTGGATTAAGGTGATGATGATGTTGCATGTCAAAGCATAACCAGCATAATATGCGCCACCCTTGGCCACAAATGGCAGATTGTTTCGGTCGTACCCTTGCACTTTCAAAGCCTTCATGAATCGCAAGTGTGATAGGGAAATGGAACACCATGTGATCAACCCGGCAACAGTGCTAATATTTAGCAGCCAGTTGAACACCTTGTAGGCGGAATTGTTCACAGACATGTATGCCAAAGCACCGAATATAGCAGTAGAGAAGACTCCAATGATTGGTACACCTCGCTTATCAGTCTTCATGAAAAATTGTGGAGCGACACCACTTGAAGCAAGAGCATATAGAACTCGGGAACCGATATAGACGTCTGAGTTACCAGCGGAAACAACAGTAGTCAAAACAACCGCATTGAAAATAGATGGAAGAGCTTTGGTTCCAGAGTTGATAATTGCAATGACAAATGGAGAAGAGGCGATGTAAGACGAAGTATCAGCCAAACGTGGATCGTTGTATGGAACCAACAACCCAATGGCCAACACTGACAAAATGTAGAAGATTAAGATTCGCCAAAACACCTTGTGGATAGCCTTTGGCACTTGCTTTCGGGGGGTTTGTCGATTCACCAGCAGTGACACCAACCAGCTCAGTACCTTGGAAAGTGAAAGCAGAGTTGATCAACGAACTCAAAAACCCGAGGAATTTGGCGCCATTGGGATTACTTACCAAAATACCAGGACCCATCGGACCAGGATTGCGCCAGTATCGGAACCCAACTGGACCAGTCTTACCAGCACCGCAAACCATGATCAATGCATACAATAGCCAGCCAACAATGGCAATGACTTTGACAGCTGCTGCCCAGAATTCAATCTCACCGTACCATTTCACTGCAAGCACATTGGTACAGGTCAACAAAACAAGGAAGATTGAGATGACAGCAGCTGGTGGTAGCTTGTCGGTCCAGTATTCAATAATCAATGAGGCAGCATTCAGCTCAACAGCAAATGTGAGACCCCTGATGATTTGTTAGCACTAAATAATTCTTTTTTCTCAGCCGCATACCAACTAGCCCAGTACATGTAACCGATGCTCGATCCAAGAGCAGGAGAAATAAATCGACTCGAAAAAACGGTGAAACTACCCACGATCGGAATGAATGTGGTCATTTCACCAAGACTTTGGGCAATGGAGTAAACAACCGAAGCAACAAACAAGAAACTAATCAGAGACCCGACAGGCCCTGCATTGGCCAAGGAGGTACCACTACCGATGAACAGCCCTGCGCCGATAGTACCACCGAGGGAAATCATAGAAACATGTCGAGCTTTGAGTTGACGTTTGACTTCAGTTGGACCAGCAACATCATCATCATCTTCCATTTCCGAAATTGAAACATTGCCCTTTTCGAGAATATCTGAAGATGACGGTTGGTGGCCAAGTCCTTTTTCTAGATCGGGCGACGTGTTGGTAGTGTGTGTGTCGAGCCCATTGTGGATATTAATCCCATCAGCATCCAGTTGATTTTCATGTAAGAATGGCATTCTTGAAGTGAAATATCTCGCAGCGCGAAACTTTGAGAGCGGACCATGGTGTTTTTAAATATTGTCGAAGAGGGGATGGATGGATGCACTGCAAGTTCGAAACAAGAAAATTATTAAAGAGGGCTGCAAACTATTGATCTGTCCAGAGCCCCAAGTGTCAATAATCATTGTAATAATAATAAAATATGCATTGCTTTTCATGGATGGCTGCATATACAAGTATCAATTACTTTATCACCGAAACCGAGGTAAGGGGGTGGTGGTTGGTTGTCGCAGTCAGCCTGACGGACCCCCTGCTTGCATAATTCCATGCACTCGATCTGTCGATCGATTGGAGATCGGGGTCATCGATACAGTTGTGTCCACGGTGGGGAAAAGCAGGCTCCCGTGCGATGCGTCTGCGTTTTGCAATCGATTGGATTTCTGGATTGATGAGCTTTTACTTACGGTGGCTATGAAATTTCGTCGGCATGTCGGTCCTGGAGGGAGCGGCGCTGTAATATTGTGCAAGGTCCGGGGTAAAAATCTGAGATGTCTCGAAATATTATTTGCAGTGCGTCGACTAGCCAGCTAAGCAGTCATCTCGTTTTTTCGAGCCCAATCAGGCCGATTACAGAGCACTGCAGTGCAGTACAAGCACATAGCTTCGGACCGCGACTTTTATTTGAACCCATGAAAATGAGGCACCAGAAAGACATCTTTAATCCCGGCAAGCGTTACCATGCCAACCATGCCAATGGCGGACCGGGGTTCGCCGTTGTGGACTTGGGCATCATTGGACGCCTTTGTACAGAATACGACGCAAGGAGTTCGAATATATGGTTTGGACCACCCGCCGCCATGGGTCAAGATATGATCTACCCTGATACCCTGGTCCAATTTCCGTCAAACGTCTCCAACGGCGGGTGTCTCGCTGACACGAGGAGTAATAGCTTTTTGACAAGGATTCGAGATCCCTTTCGGTAGACAGCGGCTGCGATAATAAAATGTGGCTAAACATATTCGCCATTCGCAGGTGAAACCTTCGTAGTTGCAAGACCTTGCTTATCACTGATGAGCTGAGCAGCACCATTTCCTCGAATCCATGCATCCGCAATCTTGATAAACCCGGTCGCCTCTGAACTCATACACTCTGAATCTTAGTTTTCGGGCTCCAGGGCCTGCAAACGTTGGATTTTCACTGCATCTTTTGACAGCATCACTTTGATCGATCTATGTAGGTATGTTCGGCATTCCCACTAAAAAGAAAACGACTTCGACTCCGGGGTGTGCAGGAGTTTTTTTTTTTAGCTGGCCCGGGAAGGTGACCTTGAAGTCCCAGGAACCCTCCACTCTCTCTGACACGTAGACTAAGCCGGTCGGGATCGTGATCCAAACAAAAACAACCACACTCTATACAAAACTCACAGGCTCACCACACACCAGGCGACAAAAATGGCTGACCGCGGTGGCAACGGGTGGTTGCTACGTTTCATTGAATCGTCCCATTTCACGCTGTTTCGATGTGTCTCGTACCTGTCGCAGTATGCCAACAACCTCGGCATTCATTTTTACCTCTGTCAAAAGCTACGGTCGTATCCAACTGAAGAGATTGAATTCTTTCTCCCACAACTGGTACAGCTTCAGGTTACAGTAGAAACCGACTCTATGGCTCTGGAAGACCTGCTGCTGGACTTGTGTAACGACTCTCCGCATTTCACTCTGTTGGTATTTTGGGAGCTGCAGGCCCATTTGACTGAACTAGCATTTGAGCCTGAAAGTTACGGGTTTCAAATCTGCAAGCGTCTCTATAATAAGATGCAATACCTACTATTCAATGTCGGTAATCCCCCTGAGAATGGGCTACGGGAGAATCCTCAACCAGCGGTCATTTTGTCAAGTGCAATTGCCGCTGCCATAGGGGTGCCAGCATTGGGCATATACATCAAACCACTGGCAGTTTCTCAAGGTCGAAAGCAGCGATCGCATATTTTCCACCTGGCATCGAAATTGTTGCGTTCAAAAAGTACTTCAACATTAAAGCATAGACCGGCCGCCATCTCGGAAGCCGCCGCATCCAGCACCCCCGACCTGGGCAATGGCGAACCAAATAACACCGAGCAAAAACGGGTAAGGTCCATTGATGGGTACGAGTCAATGCCTAATGTGCCAATGCATTCTCCTTCGTCGTCGATCTCGTCTTCGACGTTACCGGTACGAAAGGTGGTGTCTCAATCTCAACGACCAGTCACAATTGAACAGCAGGTCAAGGCTCTAAAAACCAATTATTTCCGATGTGAGACTCAGTTTGTATATGCATTGCAAGCTATTTCATCGCGACTATTGCAGGTTCCAAAACAGGCTAGACTTTCGGCGCTGAGGGCAGAATTGGCCATGTTGAATCGAGAATTGCCAGCCGAGGTGGATATTCCGTTGCTATTGCCAACGGAGGGAGGGCAAAACAGAGTGGTACGAATCAGTCCTGCCGAAGCTACAGTGCTGAATTCCGCTGAACGAGTGCCTTTTTTGCTATTAATTGAATATCTCAGTGATGATGTTGACTTTGATCCGGATACCCCTAACAACAAGGAATTGCTGTCCAAGGATGAAGCAGAACGACGGTACATCTTTGATTTGCAGTATCTACATGATCACAAACCAAAAGAATCAGAAGAGAAGAAAGATGATTTTCTTGAAGAGCGAGATTTGGGCGATATCTCACTTGCATATGATAAAAAAGACTTCAATGCCCAAGACGCATTGACGGCTTCTGTACAAAGTATTTCTTCAGCATGTTCAACACCCAATCCAGCATCACCACGACCGACCGATTTGACATTTGCTTCGTCGTATCGACCAGCGACTCCGATTCTGAATCAGCCTCAAATCGACGTTACCGATATCGCTACCCATATGCGGACGGCTGCTATCATGCTGACCCAATTGGATGCAGGGGGCAGCAAGTTGACCAAAGCCGAGATTGAATCGATCAAGAACAAGATTATCGCCAGTATGCAGAGCATGGAGGAGAACACGATTTACGGCGACACGATTCAAGGCGAAGCCGGTGAACGAAAACTAGAAAACGATATGAAGACTGCTGGTATGTCGTCGGCATCTGATGACCCCAGTGCGGCGAATTTAGGTGAGGACTGGGAATCACGAAAAGAGCGGATCCGGCGCAGCTCGCCGTACGGACACTTGCCCAATTGGGGGCTGTTTTCCGTGATTGCAAAGACCGGCAATGATTTGCGGCAAGAAGCATTTGCTTGCCAATTGATCTTGGCGATGCAGCGCATTTGGCTTGATAATAATGTCGATGTATGGGTAAAGCGGATGCGCATCTTGATCACGAATGATTCGTCCGGGTTGGTTGAGACCATCACCAATGGGTTATCCGTTCATTCCATCAAAAAGGCTATCACTGCTGCATCTATCAAGAGTGGTAAAAACCCCAAGGGTACCATTTGTTCTCTAACTGAGCACTTTGAACAAAAGTTCGGCACTCCAGATACCAAGCCGTATAAGCGGGCCCAGGACGCGTTCGTCAGGTCGCTTGCGGCGTATTCTATCATATGCTACATTTTGCAGATCAAAGACCGCCACAACGGTAACATCTTGCTTGACAGTGAGGGACATATCATTCACATCGACTTCGGCTTTTTGCTGTCAAACAGTCCTGGTCGGTTTGGATTTGAAGCGGCGCCATTCAAACTCACGTTGGAATATGTCGAGTTGATGGGTGGGGTGGAATCGGACATGTTTGCCCAATTCCGACGACTACTCAAAGAATCGTTCAAGGTGATGCGGAAGAATGCCGAATCGATTATTATTCTAGTGGAAATGATGGCTCGAGATTCGAATCTACCGTGTTTCTATGCCGGTGGTGCTACATCCCTTCAGCTGCGGCAACGGTTTCAGCTGCATATGTCCGACTCTGAGGTGGACAACTTTGTGGATAACGTGTTGATTCAAAAGTCTATTGGAAGCATGTACACTCGGTTGTACGATCAGTATCAATTATTGACCCAAGGGATTTATAGTTGATTGTGTAATAATTTATTAGTTGGATCAATCGGAGATGATCCTGATATTAGAGAGAATGAAAGAAGTCAGGTGACCCCAGTTTGCTGGGCGCAATTTCTATACGTTATTAGCCACATTACAAAGAATGCCCGCTTATATTACAAAGACTACTCCACAACAAGCGAATCTTAAGAAGAGCACACGTCAAATTCGCGCTCGTAACAGAAAATACGTGATCTGATTACAAAGAATGCATTATTGCATTACAAAGAACACCCACACTATCCACACTTTAAATAGCCTCACAATCCCCGTGGTGTATACTGATCAATAAAGTGCTTACGCAGTAAATACTCATACAACAACAAAGACTAATTACTTAACAATGGGGAAAACGGTAGCTATTATCGGACTGGGCGGTGAATTTGGCAGTGCTTTGATCGAGGCATTGTCCAGTGACTTGTTCAAACAACATTACAACTTCCCAGTGCATGCTATTACTCGTGACAAGTCGAAGCTTAAGGATACCGATAAGATCAAGTATTTCGAGGCTACTTTGGACAAGCCAGAGGCTCTGCGTACTGCACTCAAAGGTGTTGATGTGCTGTACAATTTGCTTCCATTCGGCTTTGAAGATGCCTCGCATGGATTGATCGAGATTGCAGCAGAAAGCGGTGTAAAGACATATTTCCCATCGGACTTTGATGTGAATACCGATGCAGTCACCCCATGGCCATTCCCGAATACCTATAAGTCTTCTGTGGAAGTGGCAGCTTTGTCTCGATCCAAGGGGTTGAAAACAGTGGAAGTCCGGACTAGTGTAGTGGGGGACTGGTTCTTGCGGACTAAAGGGTTGTTTTTGGATGAAAAGTCCAAGACCTACTACAAGATTGGTGATGGTAATCAAAGAGTCTCCGTGTCGTTTACGGTCGATATTGCTCGAGTTATGGCAAACGTGGGCTATCGGGACGACGCACCAGACTCTGTGGTAATTGAGAGTGATAATGTCACTACAAATGAGATTGCGGCATTGTATGAGAAAGCCACGGGTGTTAAGCTTAAGGTTGAAACTGTGTCACCGGAGGATGCCGTGGAAACCGCTAAGCAAATCGACAAAGCCGGCATCAAATCGTTTGAAGATTTTACCAAAGTGTTCAACGGATCTGTATCGTTGGGGCTCGCTGACAACTCGAAGGGGAACCGAGACGCAGTTAATGGTGGACTTTGGCAATGGCAGAAGTTCGAGCCTGCTGCTTTGAAGGCATGGTCTACCTAATCTGCTCAGTCATGTGGTGCGGCTCATTGACGTGCTACTGTTAGAATTGGCATTGATCAAACAAAAACGTATATAGAACTAAGCAAATACATAAAAAAAACTGTTTTCAAATTATAGTAATGCGCAGAATTCATGGAATCAGAAAAAGACCTTTGGCCCGATCAGCGGGTGCATTTAGCAGATTACGCAGGCGTCGATGACCTTGCCGTCTTTCAAAGAAGTGGTGGTCTTAGAGATAGTAGCTGGAGATTGAGATGGAGACATTTTTGATTGATTGATGTTGGTTTATGAGGAGAGATATACTGAAGGTTCTGTCTATGGCATTTTATAGTTGTAAGTCTATCAGCAATTCATCTTCGCTGCTCCGGTCGTCTCCAAGTTAATTGGTCAATCCAAACTGATGAGGTTACGTTTGACTCTTCATTGTTGATTCCTGAACCGGATACGCCCGATATTGGAAGAGAGCATTTTGGTCCATTGTCAAACCCCGATTGGGGTTAGTGCGTCGGAGCGGCTCTGCCGACCTCGAACCACTATGTCCAATCAGCATGCATCTCCGGGGTTCAAGTGGGGAACCCGTATACTGTCGGACATGGAAATTTGGTCTCGTCCGGATACGTCTGGATTGAAGCATTGCCGAGCGAGGGGCTAATATGGACGGGGAGGTCGTGTCTTGGAATATGCGGCTCAAGTGTGGCAACGTCTCAAGTCGTCGATACCAATGTTCGCAAACCGGGAAATTATACAGTTGGTGTCAGACAATGATTTCAAAGGTGATATATTTAAAATTGCTATAATAAAACGAGACAAAATAAAAAAAGACTTCAAAAATAGTGATCAACAGAATTCATGGAATCAGAAAAAAACGTTTGGCCCGTTTAGTGGGTGCATTTAGCAGATTACGCAGGCGTCGATGACCTTGCCGTCTTTCAAAGAAGTGGTGGTCTTAGAGATAGTAGCTGGAGATTGAGATGGAGACATTTTTGATTGATTGATGTTGGTTGATGATGAGAGATATACTGGGGTTCTGTACTTGACGTTTTATACTTTTCGTCCATCCGCACTGTGTTGAGGCTGCTTCAGTTTATGTACCGACTTATTTAGACTGGTTCGTATAGAAATACTACTTCTCGTTGTCGATGCCCAAAAAGGATGCGACAAGCTAGGCTGTTGTCAAGATTTTGGCCATTGTCGCTTCTAGATGAGGCTAGTGTGTCTTTTTGCAGCCACTATGCGACAAGCATCGCTCGACAGGTTCTGATGTCCCCCATCCCACCGTTTCAAGTGGCCGTGGCGCAGCTGATAGGGGAGCGGTGGTTGAAGATCCGAGACCATTGTACAGTCCCGAAATGTCTAGTCTGAGACAATTCAATCGGCTGAAAATGGATACCGGCTGGAGGCACACACGCATTTTGAAGTATTCCGCTGTCAATTGGGTAGGATTCCAGCTGATTGAGGCTATCTTTTCACTGGTGGCTTACGCGGCTCGACGAGATCTCCGCCCCATGCTGCATTGGCTTGGGTCCGGTATTTCTTGGCAAGTGGCTGCTCCAGCCCACTAACTGTTTTTGGCCAAGATCCAAGAGCCCAATGATGAAGCATTATAAAGATTGGCTGTGGCTGTGGTTGCGGATATTAGAAACATCCTTTTTTGGGGTGTGGCCGCATCACGCACTAGGCCCGATTAGGCCTCGACAATGGTCCAAATAAGTGCCGCGGATGCCAGGATCAATCCCGAGTGTTAGGCGTAATTGATACATGGGCACGAAAAAAATCCACTTCGGGATTGAAAAATGGATGGAATAGATGAAGACTCGATATTGAATTGACTATTATCGTAGAGAGAGGAGAAAGCATCCAGCTCGATAGTGACCACTCATCGGCACGTCGAAACATATAAAATGCAGTGGCCATGACCCTGCACAGTCATCTTTTCCCTCCATCTTTAACAGTCAAAGAATCCACACCTACTACAACAATGTCTCCATCTCAAGCTCCAGCTACTATCTCTAAGACCACCACTTCTTTGAAAGACGGCAAGGTCATCGACGCCTGCGTCATCTGCTAAACGCAGCAGCAACATTATCCGACGAATCAAATGGGCTTGCTCCAGTGTTGTAAATGCCTGATCTCCTGTTATGGAGTTGCGTCTTCTCCTTTTTGTTACATTTTATAGCTTTCTTTAAAAATATATCAGCCACCCCTGATAATCAAGCCGCACCTGGCACTCTCATTTGTCGTCGTACTAAACACTCAGCACACAGGATCATGATTGTGACTGCAATATTAGCCACGATTAAGTAATCTTCAATCGTTATTTTGGTAAATATACATGATTTGGGCACCCTGGCCCCAACACAGATCAAATTTATTGAACAGCAAAACACAAGGACGGATAAATTAGTCATGCGTTTAAAATAAGACAAAGAGTAGATACTCACATTTGGGATTCTTTCTACACTCATTAACTACTATAGCTCTCTCGTATATAAATAGCTCAGAGTATAGTACCAGTATTTATACCGATAAGGGCATAGCAAAGTTGCTCATGCTTTCTTAGAACTTGGTGTATATTGCTCCCATTAATTTACCTCCTCATCTCCTGTCCATCTCAATAGTTGCTTTAATATTTTCACTCTATAGGTAATTATACTGTAGTCACTTAGCACTATTGTGGACGCAGGAAATCGATCATTTTCTGTTTTTGAGCCGCACGCGGCTCAAATTTTTTGATATCAACGAGTAGTTTTTCAACAAAGAAAACAAAAAGGTGTCGTGGCTCAATGGCAGAGCATTGGATTTCGGCTCCAAAGGTTGCAGGTTCGAATCCTGTCGACATCGATTTCAACACTGACCCGCCTGAAATAGGTGGGCTCATTTTTTGCCTGTATTTTTGACTTCAGCAAGTGCATCTTGCAGAGTTGCAAAGTGTGGAATACTCAATGGGGGTATGTTGGGTTCAAGGGCCCCCTGTGCGAACTAGAATTTGCAAGTGGCAAAACGGAATTGTTCTACGGACTAACTTTTTAGCTGTCCAAATAAGCATGTGTCGGACAGGCGAACCTAGCTCCGAGAAGAATAGATTATTGAGGTGGCCCGCCGAGAATTTGTGGCAAAGGCTGCTTGACGAGCGTCACCGCCTCGCACCGGTGCGGCGGTGCTTGGTCTGGGTAGTAGCCAATCTTTCGTGCTGACGACCCGTCATCACAAGCGACAAACCCAGCATTGGTTTCGTTGACCATCAGAACGTCTAAATTGTCGAATGTGTATCCAGTTTGGAAAATACCCTGCTTTAGTGCGGTCATCGACGGGTCGCCAGTGACAATGAACGAATTGAATCCATCGCCGGTTACGGTGATTTGGGCAGCTTTCACCATGGTGCTTTGCAGAAAGTAATTGTATGCCAGTACGGTGCCATTGCTTTGGAAAGATCCCACGTCTGGATCCTGATGGCGGCCCAATAACACCATATATGGCGCGTCGGCCATGGGCAACGCATGCAGCAGCATGCCGTTGGTGCTGCTGCTGGACTGAATCTTGAGCTGGAATGTCGGCACTGGCGGAGGCCAGATGGCGACAACAGTCAAGGAGGAGATGGTGGTTATAGCAGTAGAAACGAATTTCATGGTGGATATGGTAGTAAAGATACTGGGCTGGGTGAAATGGGTCTGTTTATATTGCAGGGTTATACTTAATGCCCGGGGCTTGCTAAGACTTGTGATGCTATATGCGGAGGATTCTATTATTGACCGACTACATCACAGTACAGGAGAATTCATCATCAACAGAAGAGCAGTTGACAATAACCTCCTCAAAGATGAATGCATTGGCAATAGTTTGGGTTAGTTCGTTAAGCCGCATGCATGTACCACTCTCACTACAACATGATAGATATTTCAAAAAGCATATCCTGATAGTTTTCAGAAATCCTCTCAGTTACTGTGATATGAGACCTCGGTGCAGCGATGACCCGAAATAGTATCGGTTTATAACATAAAACTACCCCTCCGGCATTAAAACCCTCAACGTATCGTTTATGCCAGTTGCGCAGGATTTGGCCGCAAAACGGGTCTCAGCATCTGATACATATACCTGCGGTAATAAAAAAACATCCGAGAGGCCACAAAGGTTTTATTGCATTGGGCTGTCTGTTGAGTTGCACTGCCCTTTTCACAGACTCCAGCAATCATGCGCACACCAGTGACACATTACTCAATTGCTAATATTAGAATTTTTGTTACTATATGCAGAGCCACAAAATGAAGTACAATGAACTCTGGTTCGTTGTCATCAGGTTCCCGATCGAACTGGCGCTCAGCGCTCAGAGAATGCTTGCGTATATGTATGCAAGAATAGCTGCCGCCGCACTGCGAGACACATGAAGCCACCACAACTGCAGGCTGCGCCGGATTGAGTTTGTTCCTCCGAATACTTATCAAGATCAAGATCAAAACAGGCAATAAACACATTCATCAGCGCATGTTCCACGTATCAGAAAACTTCGCTAAGGATTAGACATTGCCAATTTTCACCGCTGCAGGATGATGCTTTCTTTAGAACATAGAGACAATGCAGCCTCTTCCAAACTGGGAGCGGGCCCCTGAAACCTTGCGGCCTCGGGGTGCGATGCACTGAAACAAAGAATCCGGCCATAATTAATCGAGATACGTACAGCCCCCATAGCTTTGGGAATCCGGCCCTGTTGCGTAAACTCTCTGACGAGTCGACCTTTGGTGAGAAAATTGGTACCCTAACCAGTCGAATTGGAGACTACTCAACATGATAATTGAACTACCCTCCTAGAACCTGGGTATATTCGCGGCGATACAGAACTGGACCGCACGGACAGGCATCTCAGCGAGGCGCATCCCACCATTGACCACTTCGAAGTGGCAATTCCTGTCGAGGGGGACGCCAATTACTGGGGTTGTACCCACACACCGATTAATACCTTCAGCCAGACGTCTGTTGAGTTTAACGATGGAGAATCACGAACGGGATCAATTCGATGATATATGCTGGATATTAAAACTTTACAAAGATCGCTTTAATTAATTACAAGCTTTCGGCTAAATAACACCGTTCCTAATCCGTCGTTGCGAGCAGAGCCGTGTCCTCTCAGGTGGTGATCATCACAATCTTGTCCAGGTACTTCCTATCTCCTTTGATAATGTTCTCGAAAACCCACTTGCCCGAGTCCTCTCGGGAAATGAAGTAGCCAATTTCTGTGGACTCTCGACCGGTCTTAGGATCCTCAACGCCAACCCGGACCTTCTTATCGGTTGCGCCGTTATACAACAGACTCGCACGCACCATAGTAAAAGGCTGTCCACTTTCAATAAAGCGGTCCTCCATGATTTCCTTATCCGCATGTGCAGCTTTGAGCATCCACGCATAGACTGGGTACAGCAGCAAAGGGAAATCACGGCCGAATTTGGACATACCGGTCGTGCTGAAACCGACGATATACGGATTACCGGTAGCACCGCTAGTTCGGAGCTCATTGATGGCTTCGAGCAGAACATCAGCGCCTTTTCGGCAGCATTCTGGATCCTCAATTGAGAACGTCATCGTCGGTTTGCTGCCGATGGTGGTGATGACCATATCAACGAGCTTCGAGCCCTGATCGTCGGCCTGGATACACTTCGTCACTGTGGCGATATCATGTGCATCACCTGCAATAATCTTCAGGTTTGGTGTCGATTCAGGTGGGAAGATGGCCGTCAGCTTCGATGGCGTACGGCAGAGGGCAATGCATTTGTAGCCGGCTGCGAGAGAGTGCTTGAGAGCCGAGAGGCCAACACCACCGCTGGCGCCGAAGAAAGTAATTGTCTTGGTATTGGAACTCATTGCTTCGTGACTAATTCTGATGGGATGTACAGAGTAAACCAAGTCTGTGTTGGTGGTTTGGGTTCAGTTCTGGGTGTGGGACAGGATGGACGGCTTTTATGCTGCATTTGCCACTCGCTAATGCGGCCCAATAAATAGCCAGGAGAGGGGTCTGGCCGCAGCGTCACTACCAGCCATTTCAGGAGATAGGGCGGCCGGTTTGAGCAACCAATCGCTGGCTTAAGTCATGAAGAGACTTCATCATCTCGAATTTCTCGTTAAGGAGCTAAATAGCTAGTTGGACCTGGCAATGCGGCGCCAGATCTTCCACTGCAGCCTCGTCAAACACACCTGAGTGCTCGACGCATGACCGAGACACTGGGGTATCCCACGAATGGCTCATACTTCATTCTAGCTTAATGGCTTGAAAATGGAAACCGGTGATCTTATTGTTGGGGAATCTGATATCTCGGATGACCAGGGGGGATCTTCTAGGAGGAGCCCGTCTACGCAGGAGCTTGAACCACGCCCTCAGAGTGACATGCATTCGTATGTCGACACGACTTGAACCCATTTCCGAGAATTCCATCCAACACCTTTTCTCTTGGGCCGTTGGCATGCTCTGTTTATTTGTTCTAAAAACAATTGCATCCACCTCGGTGCCTCAATTGGCCAATCGTTGCATACGGAGCGGTTGGAATGTTCGCTCGTGCTTTGGACCCTGAAAGTGGCGGCGTTGCATTTCGTAATCAGCAGTTGTCGCTACGACGGCTGTAGCCAGACATGATCTACTGCACACGTATGCAAAACCCGAAAAATAAAAAAATTCCAATTGAATTGCTCGGATTTGGTAGACGAAGTCGGAGATAGCTAGAACAAAGAAAACAACAAGAGATACCTGTGGAACAACTGTTGCCAAGCGCCGATCAGGTTCAGGTTCAGAATCAGATCGGCCCTGCTATTGTTTCCTTTTGTATCGCATCTCCCGTTGCCGCATCTTTCGTCGGATTAATTTCCATATTTCGATCATTATCATATCATGAGCCTAGAGCTAACTTGCCAAATCGGTCAATTGATGATACACTAACAACCATCATCATAATCAGAATGGCAATGGCCCTTGTTTCCAGAGAGGAATCCGGTACAGCGGTACTCACCAGCTACTACATTTACATCCACAATAACCAATAGTCCGTACTATCTCGCTGAGAATACAATAAATCAATCCGGTCAAGCTCGGTTTTCTTGTCTTTCATCGTGGGATCAACATTTGCATGTTCAAAGTTAACCAGCCGCAGCTCACCCTGGTAGTGCAGAAAATTGGTGAGCCTCAGATTGCCATGCACCACCCCACATTGATGAAGCTTGACGACCATATCTCTCATAATGCTCAAATACTCCGGGTTGAGTTCATCCAGTGACATGCGTTTACCGCATAGTTCAAACACAATGGCCTTTCCCATATTCCAAAAGTTCCCCGCAGCCAGAATCCGCGGTACTATATCATGAAGGCCTTTCATCCGAGTATAAACTTGATACTCTTTGTCCAAGACTTTGCTATTGTGTCCAGTGATCTTGACCATGACGTCGTTCTGTTCAAATACACCCTTGACCAAATAACCACTGGGGATATTCCTCAGAGTATCCGACCTCAGCTGGACATGATCATTCTTGTTCATGCGAATGGGTATTGTGAGCTCGTCACATTGCCCACCGTTACTACACACGGCAAACACAGCTTTCATAAGTTCCCCCGGATCGTCGTACAATATTACTTCGGTGATCCATGCCCGCTTTTTCAACGGATTCATGTTTCCGTCATGGTCATGATCACGTTGTCTTCTGATAATCCACGATTTCTCATACGACGAGATCATCCCGTATTCTGAATTGTTGATCATCATCAGCCCTTGTAGCCGGCCCACCACCTGACCCCTATTATCGTCAAGTCGGTCGGCCTCAACAGAACCGATCAAAACCACACACATGAACACCCGTTTGGAATAGGCGTATCCAACTGCCCAGTCGGGGTCCAACAATATGCTTGAATTGGTGCCGTCAGGGAATAGCAATAGTCTGGCTCCTAGGCTTTCGACAATCGGGTAAAACACATTGTATAACAGCATTTGGTGCGGCGAGTCGGTGCGCATTTTCATCACATAGCGATCCAACGACGCGCTATTTCGGGCCAGAGAATTCTCCACATATTCATGAAACTGGGGCCATTTACTTAGTTCAATCTGTGGAGCGTAGATAGCTTCGCTGCTGCGGCGATCTGCACTTCTACTGGTACTAGACCTATGAACACCTGGGCCCGCATGGGGTTTCGGCAGCGGACCATTGATTAATTCTCGTAGTTTCACTGTTTCCATGTGCTTGATACCCCGCTCGGAACTGACGATGATGATGATGATCAGTCAGTGATCTTGTTGACAAGAAGAATGCCGATCCATATGTGACTTGTCTCGCTCTGTTGCGCACCTGAGCTTGAGATGGACAGAAAGGAAAAGCATGCTGCAGAAAGTCAAATTGTGACTGCATTTTAGAATATTAGCGTAAAAAAAACTTTACTGATATAGAATAAAGTTTGTGAGGTGCATTCATTACAGAATGCCGGTCCGGATTCCGAGTGGTTCCACTATGCCCAATTTTATGACCATTGAGGAATGAGCCTCATGCCATAATCTACGTGGTAACGTCTTGGAACAAGCCGAGAATAAGCAAGATCGATGCTAGAATGCGTACCTGCGCACGCTAGCAGATGCATGCTCATATGCCATGCAAGCATGTGGCCGATTATTCTGTGCCCAGGCTGAAACGCAGGAAATGCCTACGGCAACATGCTTCTCGCGTCGCAATGGTACCTGAGCGATATAATCTCCTGTCCGGTGAGCCATAACAATATGACCTCTGGAGAAAGAGAGTAAAAAAGCTAGTTAGCTCAACCTTTAGAGTTGGGGGACGATGTCATTGAGACATCCCCATTTGGAAACAAGATTCCTGCAATGAACAAAAGGAATCCTTTGATCGTTCGATTAGTGTTTGCAATCATCAATTTAGCGTATTCTTTATGAACAGCATCAATTTGAGGATTCTGGATGATTTTCGTAGTGGGTGGTGGTGGGCTGATGCTGGTGCCAATATGGGTGGCCGGCCAGATTCTGGGCGGGCTCAAAGAAACCACAGCCCTGGCAGCATGGATGGGCTTTGAGTCAATCATTTACCACTTTGAATAGTCAGGGGCAAAAAGCAATCCGTCGTGCCTACCCAACACATATGCACCACTCATCTACACAACGGACCTCCTCAAGAGACAAAAAGCAACGGGCACTAAAAAAAAACGCACAATCTCAGACCGACGTACGTGTACGTGTATGCTTGTTTTTTGCTTTCTTTTCTTCTTTTTGCTTGTCAATTGCCAAGTCCCGGAGATGTGGTTCTGTTCTTGGTTCTGGGGACCTCGGGAACTGACACCCCTCTCTCTGTTCAAAGCTAGGAGAGATCGCCTAACATATATAAATATGCTTCAGGTACGTCTCCTTTTTGAATTTTTTGCTCCTTGCTGTCGTTCTTCTTTATATTTCATCCAAACATGATGCTATCTTTTGCTTTGATATCGACAATTGTGGCTTCGCTCTCGACAGTGACAGTCGCGTCGCCAGTAGTAGGAAAGCGTGGTAACTTGGCATTCCCATACGGCCAAGAAAAAGTCCGAGGTCTGAATCTTGGTGGTTGGTTTATACTCGAACCATATATCACCCCGTCACTATTTGAAGCGTTTGACCCTAACGATACGCCTGTGGACGAATACCATTACTGCCAGGCTCTTGGCCCAGAGGAATGTCAGAATCGATTGAACCAGCATTGGTCGACTTGGATCACTGAAGACGACTTTAACACGATTGCCGGATGGGGCATGAATCATGTTCGAATTCCGGTGGGTTATTGGGCATTTGCTCCATTGCAAGGCGATCCATATGTTCAGGGCCAAGAACAGTATCTAGATCAAGCCATTGGATGGGCTCGAAATGCTGGATTGAAAGTATGGGTGGACTTGCATGGTGCTCCCGGCTCTCAAAACGGATTCGACAATTCTGGATACCGAGATCTACTCGATTGGCAGGAAGGTAGTAACGTTCAAAACACCGTCAATGCTCTAGAGGCAATCTCAAATCGATATGGAAATGACGATGATGTGGTGGCTGGAATTGAGCTGGTCAATGAACCATTGGGCCCTTCTTTGAATATGAATGGAATCGAGCAATATTATACTCAAGGGTTTAGCACTGTGCGAGATGCTGGATCTAATGCTGCGGTGGTTATCCACGACGCGTTCCAACCGGTGGGCTATTACAACAACTTCATGCAACCGCCTCAATATTGGAATGTTTTGCTTGATCATCACCAGTACCAAGTGTTCGATGCCGGTCAATTGCAACAAAATACAGGCCAGCATGTCCAAAGTGCTTGTAATATTGGATGGTCATATCAGTCGGAGAATTTCTGGCGAGTCACTGGTGAATGGTCTGCGGCTTTGACGGATTGCACCAAATGGCTGAACGGGGTTGGACGAGCAGCTCGTTACAGCGGCTCATATGACAATTCTCCATATATTGGCTCTTGTGCTGGTACGGACGAGATCAATACTTGGTCTGAAGAACGAAAGCAAAGCACTCGACAGTTTGTGGAGGCCCAAATGGATGCATATGACCAAGGTGATGGATGGATTTTCTGGTGTTACAAGACAGAAAATTCGTTGGAATGGGATGCAGGCAAGTTGATTGATGCTGGGTTGTTCCCTCAGCCGTTGGATGACCGGCAGTATCCAAACCAATGTGGATACTAAACTCCATCATGCATGCATTTCAGATTATTATACTCTATCTATCTTTTTTTATTCGTTGCATTTGCGTATTTTATATTTCTACTTATATAATTATTTTTCGTTTAGATTCATTGCTAGTGTTTGCGATCGATCCATTGTTGTAGCTGCCCATTGTCGCATCCGATCTTCTGGGAAATGCACGTGATGCCCGCCGTACCCCGAAAGCAGGGGCTCGTAAGACAAGCCTGTTTCACCACAGATCTGTCCTGCCAAGGGGTGCTTCTCTGCTTCTATGCGGGCGGCATAAGTACAGCGTTAAGATGTTAAAGAAAGCTCTATACTATCAATCAAGCAAGCTGAAATGAATTGAAAAAGAAAAAGTCTTGTTCGAGCCGCAGGCGGGGGTTTCAGTTCTGCAGCCACCTTGCAGAAGAAGCTTCTCACTAATTCTGTGCCAGCCAAAATCCACACACAATAGCCCCAATCGAGATATCCAAACGACGATCTGGGTGAATCTCGAACGAGGCATGAAAGATTGAGGTTGCATTTTCATGCAAATAGTAGTTTGGAAACAATTGTGCATGCTGGGGCTGGTACTAGCTAGTACTAGAGTCGTTTCACCCATTCACTGGGCCGCCCCAAAAGGGGGTGCTAGCACATGCTTTTTGGGGCCCATCAACCCCTCTCAGATACAATTAACTCACAATGCTAGTTCTCGCTCGGTTCCCAGGTTGGCCAACTATATCAAACATTTGGGCAAAGGCAAAAAATTTCAAATCGCGCCGCACCGGACGCGTTCAAGAGGACAAGGGTCTCTCCCAACCGACAACCTCAAAGGCAGCACCAACACCATTCCTCATAGTTAAACCATGTCCAAGTACGGCAATTTCCCCCCAGGAACTTTGATCACGTATAAAATGGGCAAGACCCAGCCATGGCCAGCCATGGTATGCCCTCTCCTCTCGCTTGCTCTTTAGCTAACTTAAATTCCAGGTGGTGGCCGACGCACGCGTCCCTGACGCGGTTCTGGCGGTGAGACCAAAGAACCCGGAACGAAATATTGCCATCCAATTCTTCGAATCCCGTGACTTGTAGGTTTTGTTTGTCATTGTATCCAAAGCTAACATGAGACAGCTACTGGGCCAAACAGTCCACATTGGTGCCGTTTGACGCAACAGCGGCATCGCAGTTCATCAACGGCCCAGCAAAGAACAAACCCGCCTCCCGCAAAATCCGCAAAGCATACACTGAGGCACTGGAAAAAGTGGCCCATGACGAACTCGCAGATAGCGATGATTCGGACTTTGAACAGAAGTCCGAAGCAATCCTTCCAAGCAAGGTTGTCACTCCTCGGCAACGCGCCGCTGAGAAAAAACGATCTTTCGACCAAATGAACGGAGAAGAAGGTACTGCAAAGAACCCGGAGTCTGACAGCGACGAAGGCTACTTGGAGGAAGAGCTGGTCTATGATGATGACGAGGTGGACTACGAAACGATTGCTGTTCATGCGCTGGAGGCATATAAACGGATCATCTTCGAGCCGGTCGCCGCTGCGGCTGGGAATTTTCAGATCACTCTGACCGAAGCCCACACAGACGAGATTAACAATTGTCTCTCGAAGATCGAGAGGATGGCTCCTAGACGCGATGCCACAGATTCGACAAACATCATGAAGATTGTGGATAACTACCATCTAGTTTCAGCACTGACCGAGTTTCGTAACCACTTTATCCGCTTCGAGGTTGCCGATGACAACAAGCTCAGATTCGAAGACCGGGCCGATGAGATGTTGAAGCATTGGTGGGCAGTGCAGAATTACGTTGCATAGTGTGTTTATGTAATTTTGTATAATTAATCATCTCGAACTGGTGTCCATCACTTGGGTGAGCTGATCATGCAAAAACGACCGCCGGATCCGATCCAGCATGCGGCCATCAAACCATTGCAGCCGTCCGGCGCCGCTCACGGTGGAACTACCCCAGATCAGGGCCTGATACTTGCGTCGCTTGGCCAGAAGCAACGGAGGCAACCCCGCGGCAAAGTCTTCATCCTTCTCAGCCCAATTGGCTTGGAAATTCTTGGACCGAGTGGCAATGTACTCCGTGGCCAAGCGCTTGCTAGATGGATTGACCACCTGAGGGTAAAACCGAGCAGTCAGTGGATTCGCCCGCGTATCCAACACCGCCAAGTCATGGAACGTCGAAATAATGTCAATCAAATGCTCCATATCATCAAGCTCATTCTTGTATAAATATAGCCGTTTCAACTTGGGAATACCAACCAACGGCTTGAGATCCGTCAGCTTGTTGAACGACAGATTGAGCTCCCGCAGATTGATGGTGTATTCAGAAAAGAAGCGTGGCAATGAAGCCAGCCCACAATTTGAAAGCTCCAGCGATTGTAGATTCAAAAACGGCTCGTCCATTGGGATTTTGCCAAGTAGAGACCCAGACATGTACATCCGCCGCACTTCGGTGAACGCGGTCCAATCCTGCTCTGCAGGAGCAGAGCTGTGATACCGCATCGACAGCACTTCAAGATTATGTAACCGCTCGGTACCAAGAACCTCGGCATTGTCATTATCATCCAAATGCAATTCACGCAACCCAACAAACCCAGAAACATTCACCTTTTTTAACTTGTTCCTCTTCAAGCTCAGCTTGCGCATCCGCTTGTGCCGACCATTGTGGTCAAACTCAACCAATCGATTGCCGTCCAGACTCAACTTACACAAGCTTCCAAGCTCCTCAATCCCAACAATCGACTCGATCTTGTTGTCACAAAGAATCAAATCCTCCATGCGCTTCCAGTTGTACGACGTAAAGTCCAGACTGGTCAACGCATTGCCGCAACAGCTCAGCCGCATCAGCCCCTCAAGGTTGGAGATGCCGTCGAGCGACTCGACAAAGTTCAAGTCCACATTGAGCTCGCGAAGATGGGCCAAGTTGGACAATCCATTGAGCCGCTGGTATCTGTTTTCGGAAATAGACAGATATTGCAGATTGACCAGCTTGCCAAAACTGGCCAGATCGGTGAGCTGGTTGTTGGGGATTATCATTGATCTCAGCGTGTCTGGAGCCCCGGTGACAAACGAAATCTCGTTTTCAGACAAATCCACAGACTTGAGCGCAGGACAAATCTCGTCGAGTCTTACCAACGTCTCAATTCCTCGTTTGCTCAGGTCCAAATGGTCATACTGGTCCCACGCCGGGTCGTTGCGACCCATGTCGGTCAGCACCTTAACCAACGTGCTATACCCATTAGAAAAGCTGGTTTCAATTTGGGAAATGTTCGTCACATCTTTAAGAGATCGAGATACTTCAAAATATTGAGCCAACGGGGATGACTTGAAGGTGGATTGCGGGATTCGGAATGATACTTCTCGTTTCCCCGACGAGCTTGGTACAAGCTTCATCGATTGAGGCGTCTTGAATGGAGCAAACCCACCTTCTTGTTGATACTCTGGTTCATCATCTTGCACCTCATCAATTTCTTCATCATCGCTATACCCGTCACTATCACTCTGATAGTTGCCCATGTTATTGACTCCACCGTTCCGCAGTTCGCTCGGCTCATTATCAAGAGCCTTGTTTTCAATTCGCGATTCCCGAAATTGCTCTAGGTCAATTTTCTGCTGCTTGCGAGGAGATGCCGACCCTTCCAATGTAGAGCTATCCGAGAGGTCTTCAATGCCCTCAAACACATCGTCGTCGTCCATTCCCTCTTCCTTGGGGCTCAGCCCCACATCGCCAACCTTGGTCGAGCCAGTATTAAAGTCGCTTTCCATTTTACGAGTCCATCTGTTATTGCTCTGATCCCAGCCCATAAAACCGAAATCCTTGGGTATGATCCCTTGCACATCTTGTGGTTGGATCAAAGCTGGTCGTTTGCGTTCGGGTATCGGTTCCATCACTGGTTCATGCTGTTTCAAGCTGTATTCCAACTCTCGCAAACTGCTATCATCGTTGCTCTCTTGAGTCAAATCAGCTGCAATGCCATTTTCATTGCCGTTAGTATTTTCCGGCTGCATTCCGCGCAGCTTGGCCATCAATTCATTAGCGTCGTTCATATAATCTTGGGTCGTGACATTTTGGGTTTGCTTGTTGGAGCTGCTGTTGCTGGACGTGACCACTACAGACGAATTGGACGCTTCAGCACTACCACGTTTATTGTCCAACGACCCCAGCAGTCCATCGTAGCGCGAATTTGTAAATGTATCATGTTTTTGAAACACCTTGAGTGGTGAACTAGACAGCCGTCGCGAGTCGTCCATGCTCTCTGTGGTCGCAAAGCTTCGGCTTCCAGTGGTGGTCGTAAAGCTCTGTGAATGCTCCGAGTTTTCCGGAATAGAATCGAGAATCTTGGCAAGACTAGGTTCCGGCATTTTGATGGTAGGAGGTCGAAACAATCGCTCCAGCGACATTTTCTTGTCTCCTTGCTTCAAAGCCCGCTTCCATTCTGGCGTAGAAGCTCTTTCATCTGCTGCGTGTTTGGTGGTGCCCATTTGCGACGACCCGTTTTCAGATGCTGTACGTGTAGTTGAGCCACCTGGAGATCCTGGAGATGACTCCGAAATCCACTCTTCGTCAAGCTCTTCGTCATGCATCCAACTCATAGGATGGGGGGAAGACGACGACTCTTTTATTATTGTTCGCTTAGGAACCGGAATGCTGCTTGGTGAATTCAGCAGCTTCTTGCCCTTAAAAGGCGCAATGAAGCTGCCCAAATTCTGATCTTCCACCTGCTCGCTCGTGTTGAACAGCTGACTGGCGCTCGTGAATCCGCCAGACAGGTGTGTGTTTACCGAGTCGCCATCCACCTCGGACATTCTGTAGCGCGAGTTAGCCAAATTCACCATTGCTTCATATGGACTTGCTTATGCTAATCAAGAAAAATCGCGTGAATACTCGTGAACCGAACGGCGTTCAAAATTAATCTTGTGTGTTGGATGGAGGTTTGTTTACTTTCCGCGATTACAGTTGGGACTGTGAGGTAGACGCTGGCGGCGGAGCCGCCGGCGTGTACGATGCAGTGGCAGACGCACCACTCAGCGGGTGCGGCTTCGCGAAGATCAGCCACCCTGGCGTGTTCAATTTATTGATTGACAGCGCCGGACCGTGCACGATGATGGTTTGTTTACATTTTCGAGTAGGCTTGTGAAAGTGGATCAAATACGAGACCACCACGATGGTGTACGTGTTTTGCGCGTGGCGGGTTCCGCATTCTTGGTAACTCTTGTAGTTGGCAGATCCCACCTGGGCGGGTCGTCACCAGAGGGCAATCATAGCATAGTGAAGTGGCCGATCCACAACAACAATCAACCCGCCTATTGAAAATCATGCAGAAGCACCAAAAATGCCAGTAGAGATCGCCTGGGCGCAATAATCAATAGCAAATTCAATTCAATCTGGTCAGATCGGTAGGGCGGCTCCCTCCCACCCTGCCAAATGCTCCAAATCGAATGGCGGCGGCGCATGCAGGCGCATATTTCTCACTCTCTACCGACAAAAACCCTTTGAATCCGTTACCACAAACAATCAAAAATTATTAGAAAACACTCTCTTTCTTCACCATTACACTCTCTCCTCTCTTCACAAAATGTCCTGGCAGCAGGCTCCGGGAACTATTCCTTACGCTTCAGCTTCCATGGAAGATGACCTGATATTCCAACAGATGGCCATGCAGCCCTCAAGCCGTCAACCAGCAGCTTCAAACCAAAGGCAGCATGGCCAGCAATATCAGCGCCAACATCAACAGCATCGACTGAACCGTGCAAGATCAACTCCTCTGCTCAACCAATACATGCCGGTTCAACAAGAAAAGATTCTACACCCTCCAACTCCAGACGTTCCACCGTTAGACCAGTCCCAAATTGATCGCATAGCTCGGGATTATATTAATGATATCCGGGCTCCGGACATGTACTCGACGTTACTAGCAGGCGGCGCAGATATCTTTGACCAGTCACTGGATCTATACAATAGACCATCTCTACAAACGCCTATGCCATCGCTAGATGATATGGCCCTGAATCAGCAGTTCATGTTGCAACAGCAGCGGGCTCGACAGCGGCAAATGATGTCACCAAACAAGCAGCAATACATTCCTCAAGCCCAACGTCGAGCGGCGGTGGGCTCGGGTGGAACTACGAATGCCTATTCACAATATAATACGAACTACGACGATTTTGATTTCTTATCTGCTAGTCCGACAAATGAGTATAATTGGGGAGGAATTGATATGGAAAGTACTGGGTCATATCCGATCAATACTCCGGGTAGTGGAAGTCTGAGTGGTGACATTGGAATGTCAACAAATGCGTTGCCCCAGCAGCAGCCGCCGCCGCCCCCACCACGCGTTCTTCACCACCACCGATCCAGAACTCCGGTCCGACAATCTCAATCAGCAGCAGCTGCTCCACAGCCACTGACGATCCAGCATAATATTTCTCCTACAAAGTCTACGCATTATTCCAGACCGAATTATGGACTGGGGGTCAGTGTTGATGCTGGTGGTCCTCCTGCTGCTGCTGCTGCCGCAGCAGCCGGGACCCAAGACCATCACCCACCACCAGTGCCAGCCAAGACTGTGGCCAAGAAGCCGTCGTTTATTTTTTCCAATAGCAGCGTGGATGACATGAGCAAGAGCCGGATTGTGAAGAAGAAATCCAGCCGGAATTTGCGACGAGCCAAGAAGGAATTGTCGGAAAATGTCAAGAATTCGGTCAAAACACCTGCTAAGCAGCAGGATCAGCAGCATCACACCCAGAAATCTAGCCCCACCACCATTCCGCTCTCCAGCACGGCCCAAAAGCCCCGGCAATACCAACAACAGCATGAGCATTATAATAATAGCCACAATCAGCACGAGCATTCGCCTACTCCGGCCGGGAAAAGTGACACAGGCGGCTGCAGTCCAGCCAAAGGGGTATTCCGAAGCATGTCCTCAAGACAAAATTCAATTGCATACAGTAATACCCCTGGATCGGCAGCCGACACACCTCTAAATGAAAACTTTGACTACCATCCGCCTGCCATAAAGCAGCGTTCGGAGACTCGAAGTGACAGCAAAGTGACCGCAGAGATGGAAACGAAAATGTCGAGGTTTCAAGCCCAGCTCAACCACGCCTCAATCCCCACCACTTCTCAGCAGCAGAAGGGGTATGGATTGGGGTCGCCATTTCTTCTAGAGAAAAAGACCCCTGATCTGAGTGTTGCTAATCCAAACGGACTGCTGGATGGGTTTGATTTCGATGCACTGGGCGTTCCAGACCCGAACTGGGATGACTTCCAGACTCATACTGAGGAGTTCAATTGGAACCCGCTCGACGCTGCCGAAGAGCTGGCTCGTAAGAATCGTAATAATGGCAGTTTTTAAATTGTAATTTTTGTCGTTTGTATTTATTTCGCTTTAATTCTAGACGATTCTCATTCTTGCTGAATCCGGTG
This sequence comes from Blastobotrys parvus, assembly GCA_030564285.1. Lineage (NCBI taxonomy): Eukaryota > Fungi > Ascomycota > Dipodascomycetes > Dipodascales > Trichomonascaceae > Blastobotrys > Blastobotrys parvus. Next base: position 337,001 of record JAJLUP010000004.1, on the reverse strand, counting down.
CGGCGGCGGCGCCGCCGCCTCTGCATCTCCTGGATCTCGGTCTCTATCATCACCACAATCCAATCTTGAATATCTCTTTTTGCTATTTTATCATATTCTTTCAGAGTGAATTCAAAATAATATCAATGGATAGTTCAATATCACGACTTTCTCCAACCGACCAATAAGAATGAAGCAATTTATTGTTCCCAATCACCACGCGGCAAGCAAACCTCCACTCAAAAAAACCAGGCTCCACTACACATTTTTCAAACCTCCATCGACACAACTGCCCCGACAATCATGATTCGATCGTCTATAGCATCACGGGCGCTTGCTCGTCCATCCAGCATCATTGCATCAGTTCAAGGAGCTCGACGACTTGCCAGCACTGCCCCAGTACGAATCGACCCCACTCCAACGGCCCCCATGCCAACCGACTACCCATTGCCAAGCGAGAAGAAACCAACATCGGCGATTGACTACGCCTTGACTTCATTGGATGGCATTGCCAACTGGGCTCGACAAGGGTCATTTTGGCCAGTGACTTTCGGTCTCGCCTGTTGTGCTGTGGAAATGATGCATGTGTCTGCTCCACGGTACGATCAGGATCGTCTAGGGATTATTTTCCGAGCCAGTCCACGTCAATCGGATATTATGATTGTGGCTGGTACATTGACCAACAAGATGGCTCCAGCATTGCGACAAGTTTACGATCAAATGCCAGAGCCTCGATGGGTTATTTCCATGGGTTCGTGTGCCAATGGTGGTGGATACTATCATTATTCTTATTCGGTGGTACGAGGATGTGACCGAATCGTTCCGGTGGATGTCTACGTTCCAGGGTGCCCGCCAACTTCAGAAGCATTGATGTACGGCGTCTTCCAGTTGCAAAAGAAGATGCGGAATCAAAAGATCACCAGAATGTGGTACAGAAAGTAGTTGTATGTTTTGCAAAATATGTATGTAATTGATATTTTTTTAATGACTTCTAAAAAGCGATTCGTTTCGACGTTTGGCAACAAAATCCGTTTGTCCCTGTGGCTGTTAGTTAATTTCGAAACGAAAAACATACCGAAGTCTTGTAGGCAGTCCAGAGCAGGAGCCCTGGAATCAATGCAGCGGTGATAAATACAAATGGACCTGATTTCTTGTTCATTCGGAAGCTCTTGTGCATGTTCTCACGCATTTCTATCAGTCGTGTTAGTTTGGTTTCTGAAAGCCTTTCTGCATACTGTAGAACTGCTCGATGGCAGGGTCCTTTCGGAGCGCTATAATGTTAGTCTGGAGAACCTTTCAACCGTACATACTAGGATGATCACCGGCCATTTTTGTGGTTGTAATTTTGCAGTGATGATGGGTGTTGAAAGCGCTTGGATTTCCGGTGATGTTTGATGGTGGTTGGGACCAGTGAGAAAAATTTCAGATGCTGTGATTGGCCCGTTTCAGCCTCAGGGCTCCGGGGACAGACAAAGAATAGCTTCGAAACGGTAGAGATGACAAGAGTTTTTTTTTGCAATTGTAGAATAGAAATATATAAATGCATAAATCACAGGGGAGTGGTTCATGTTGTTCTTGTTGTTGATTAGGCCTTTTCGTTGAAAAGGTCTTCCTTAAGAGTGATGCCTGGTTCAAGTTAGCGTTTTAGTTTAATAAAACAATAAATACCCAATTCTTCTCGAATATCCTTGAGTTCGTCCAAGTATTGCTGATATTGTTCCTTGTTTTCAACCTTGAATCGCAACCCTTCAAACACCCGGCTGGCGGTGGCATAGTCGTTGACTCGTCGGGCGGCTTGCAAAGCCTTTTCCATCACAGTTGGAGCTGGAACCAAATCGTAGGAGAACACATTGTTCAGAACTCGCTAGATGCGCGTTAGCACTTGTCGTTGGCATCGTCATGTAATCTAGAAGGGGCCACATACCTGAACTTCAAACAAATCGTATGCTTCCTCGAATTCCTTCTCAAATCTGCAAAAAAGTTAGCATAATACTAGAAAAAAAAACGCATCCACATACCGAGCAGTGAATTCTTCGAACGATTCAGAATCGTGCGACGAGTATTGTCGCAATTGGCCAGCAAAGGCCATTGGTCGCACCACACTTCGGGCCACGGCCGGTCGCACAACAGCAGCTCGAGAGGCGTTCACGCCAACTCGGCACAACGATCGAGAAAATCGAGCAATAGACATTATTCGTAGGTAGCTTGTGTGTGTTGGTGGGTCCTAATACAAGGTAAGTGGAAATTTAGAAGGGAAAGAAAAAAACTGGTGTGATTTATTGTTTAACCAACCAGCGCCCGGCAATTGGGACTGGCTCCTGCTTGGTGGGGAGGGAAGCTCGATCTATACATTTATTATAATTATTCACATAAGATATTTATCACTTTTCCTGAAGCCATTGCTCCACATTGACTCCAAATGACTCCGTGTTGATCGCCTGATCAATAAACGACGTCTGGTTGGGCAAATCCGAAAACATGTTCAAAAACTGCTCCTCCATTGGCAGCCGGTCCTCTGGAGACAATCCGGCACTACTGCTGCCGCCAGCACTATATGTCGGGTGATGGGTGTGAACATTATTGCTCTTGTTGTTGTTAGTTGTGTCAAAGTCGTTCATCGACATGTTGTAGTCATTAAAATCGAATCGGCCAATGCCCGACAATACCCCGCCGGCGCCGCCGCTGGCGGCGGCCGCCATAGGTGGGGCTGACGATGTAGTCCCCACCACCGGATTCAGAGAATCCAGCATGTTGAGGTCCAGATTGGCAAACTCGTTGCTATCGGCTTTCAGTGGCTCTTGTTGAGGCATCGAGGTACGTGGCTGCGGGGCTGGATTTTTATTAGCCCCACGACCGGTAGTTTTTCGCGACTTGGCATGAGCCTTTTCGTCCAACGACTTGAACACATTCCATCCCATGGTCCCCATAGCACCGGCGACCCACCATCGGTCGGCCATGGCCTCCAGCACTGTGCATGAGTCCTTCCAGTTGGATCCGGTTTCTGCATCGAGACGTGGGTACGTTCTCAGAAACACAGTCAACGTTAACGACGCACAGTACGGTACCAACGGCATTGGCGGGATGTCTTTTGCGTTTTTAAGAATGCGCAAAATGGATCCTGCCGCTGACAGAAGTCGGTCATCCGTTAGCTCAGGTTGGCCTACAAATGTACTAGCCTTGTCATCTCGACGTGATTTCTCTTCCGCCAACACCATCGTCAATGGAGTGTACAACGTGCCCATGGTGCGGTCTCCGGTGCTCTGGCTAGGCGCCGTCAGACCTGCATCACGGATCACATCTTCTTCTGATTCCGAGTTGGCACTTGCTACTCGTTTGTGGGCCAAAATGATCGCAGTATAATGTAGCAACGCCATGATAGCTCGATGCGGATCTACTGTGTCATCGCCCAAAAACAATTGATCGACATGGTTTGGAAACTCGGTATACTTATACCCAGGTCGATACATATAAATGACCCGCTCCATTCTGTAGCAGGTCTGAACAAGCTCAGCCAGTCGGGCATGATCAGCGGCCTGGATTGGTCGTATCCCGACATCTTCCAAATTGACAATCAATGGCTTGGCATTGACGCATGCATTGATCCGGTCCATACACCAGATACTCCACCACAACCGACACAGCTTCTGCTTGTCCACAAACGGCCGCTCGTGATGCAACCCCAAACTCATTGCATAATGCAATGACTTCTGGATATCCGAACACGAATTCTCCAATCCATCAGGTCCTTCAGAATGCAGCGATAACAAGGCATATATCCGCACCAAAGTCAATCTATCTTGTTCCACTTCGGCATATAACAAAGCACGAATCTTGGCCGCAGTGGTGGCACAAAATTGTCGTACACTTTGATGACCGAGATATTGTCGGGCCCGGGGATGCCGGGCCGCTACTAACAATACCGCATGAAGTAACAAAGTAGGGGCCTGCCCAATACTGTGCAATTTCAAAAACTGTTCCAAATCCAATAACGGCAGGATCGGATCAATGCTTTCACAATACAGCTGGATCAATGCTTCCCGGTCAGGCCGCAACGGCATTGAAAACGCGTTGATCGAAGCCATATATGTATACAAAAACGAATTCAGCCGTTGATTTGAGGTTACCCCCTTGACCCACACCCCGATCGATTCTCGGTCGATTGATTCTCCTCCTTGTGGGGAGTCGGCCGTCGGCGGTTGCGTTTGGAACTTTCCAAACAATGACGGCGATGCCGATTCCGCCGCACTTGGACTATGACTATTTGTTCGTTTATGTTTCGGTTGCGTACCAGCACCCCGCAAGTATTGCGGATTGAAACTCGACGTTCTGCCTAATGTAGGCCGCTGTTGCGTTGTGCTGCTGTTGCTGCTTTTAGATGGCGGGGCATCCAGCTCCGGTTCCTCCTTGATCCCTACGGGCGGTGCCGCATTCCCCAAACCTGTTCCTGGCCGGGGCATTTGCACTTGAAATTGGTCGTACTGGGGCATTTTTGGAACTGACGATGCCGACGCCGCTCGATTCATGCCAGGCCGCTTTGGCGGGCTTGGCACTGGGGTAGTACTGGTGGCGGCAGCCGTCAAGTTCTGCTGTTGAGCTAAATTGTCCAAACGTGGCACCTTTTCGGGCAGCTGGAGATCTGGAGCCAACGAGCACATGATATCGGCCTTTTCACACGGATCGCATCGTCTCGACCCCATCGGAAAGTCGCATCGCTTCTGTTTGATCCTATGTTAGCATTTTTTTCTTCTCCAATAACGGATCATACTCGACGGCGTTTGCACTGCTCACAGGCTTTGTGGGCCCGCTTGCGTTTGCGATACCCAGCGTCGTTTGCTGGGAACACAAACATACTGCTGGACATGTGTTTGTGAGGGAGGACTGGTGGTAAAGTCTTGACCGTATCAAGATACTTTCACTTGAGGGGTGGTTGATCTGGAGGATGATGGATGTCAAGAAAGAGAAGAAAAAGTGTGCGCAGTATGGTGGGTGGTGTGGGGAAGGCCCACGGTCGGGACGATTGGGCTGGCGTTAGCGCTAGCGTTTGAGTCAGGTTTTTGCTGCGACAAAACTGTTGGGTGCTCCTTTGAGTAGCCAGCCTACCACGCTCTGCTGGTATATGGAACGGTGCTATGCCATATTTGAAACTGCATCGTTCCAGCAAGTCATGATTCATCTTTGCGGACGATTTCGTGATTCACAGAGAGGGGACCTTGGTGGGCGGTCGGTCGGTCCACGCATCATGTCCCCAATAAAACGACATTTGACGATATCGTTTGCTTTTTTGAGCAACCCGCATCTGTCGAATCTGGCCCAGCTATGAATCAAATTCAAAAAATAAATGTCGCAGATCTTCCGGTTCTTTCCTGCAGCAAGGGCATTTGTTCTATTCTCAGGGTCCGGGTCCTACCCCGATGGATGAATGGATGGATGCAGTAATTATTATCAAGCTTAGCAGCTAGTTATATATATCAGTAAATATCGGATAGTATGCAATTCAATGAAAATCATGACGACACATTCGACAACATGGGCATCTCAATCACCTTGAGCCCAGTCAGAATCTGCTCACTGTCAAACCCTCCCACAATGAAATATCGAGAGTCAAACACAACTCCAGTATGATAACGGGGACCCGGTGCTTGAAGTCCATAAATAGGACGAACGGTCCATCGTTTGGAATGCAAGTTTAAAACATCAATGGTGGAGCACAGCCCCTGTCCATCATGCCCGCCAACTGTGATGAGATATTTACCAGAGAGATATCCACAATGCAATGTCTTGGCACATCTTTCTGGCACTGGCGGTGGAGTGGCCGGACGCTTCGGCATTTCGATATGTTCGGTTTCGGCGTCGTTTTCCTGAATGGGGCGATGGTGGGGCTCAGGGGCTTTCACCACTGTGGGGCCTAGAAACACCCATCGCTCGGAGGAATAATCAAAGACCCACACCTCATCAAACACGGTGCCTTCTTTATCATTACCTCCAAAAACGACCATCGAATCGCTGCTGACTTCTTTTACAGTGCCACGCTCGGCGTTGTGTGCAGTGTGATACGCACGAGGTGTTGGCCAATGCATGGTATCCTTCTCGAGACTAATAACCTCCGACCATCGACACATATCAGAAGCACCAAAGCTAACATCTAGTTTCCAAACATCATTGTGCGCTTGGTGGCCGTCCTCGCCACCAAATATATACAGCGTCTTTCCGTGAACCACTGTGGTATGACCCTTGCGAGGGGCCGGCTCTCGTCCGTCCGTCTCCACCCTGGTGAACTTTGACGAGCCAATATTATAAGCATAAACCCAATTTTGGCATTCTCCATTTTCGTCAGAACCGCCCACAAAATAAATAACGCCACCTACTAATGTTGCGGTGGAATCATAGCATGGTGGCATGACGTCGCCGCGAAGAGTCGCCATGCTGAGTGTGCTGGTGATACAATTGTACACATGCATCTTGTTACTGTGACCATCCACCGTTTTACCACCAAATATATACAGCTTGTCTCGGAACAATGTGCAGGTATGGCCCTGGATTTGGGGCGGTGGTTCATCGCCAAATAATTTCGGAACATGCGCGTAGAATGATAGTGGTGGTACAGCATTGTCCAGGAAGCGGGCTGCTGCCGCATTGGCATCTTCCAGGTCAATTACGTCTTCTTTTTGGTGGCTAGAATTTGTCGAAGACGTTTTTTGCCATTTGTATGATGTATCTGTAGGCGGGGTGGTTACTCGAGTCTTGGCAGCTGCCTGAGTTTCCTCCTCGATCGATGGGAATGATGGCGATCGTGCCTTTGGTCGTGGTGTTGCTGTTGATTGTGGTAACAGTGGCGTATCAGGGGTCAGCGGAGGAGATGCCAACGATCCGCTCTTGGTTTTTTTCAAATTAGATGACGAATTCAATGACGGTAGCCACGGTCTGGCCCCCATTCTTTCATAATATCGCGAGCTTGAGCGGCTGCCGGACGACGACTCTTGTTTATAAGTGACCACGAAATGATGATCCGGATCGATCGGCGTGGTGGGCAAATCGTCGTCCTTGAAAGAGGTGTTAGATGCAGTCGATAATGCGTATTTGGTTTTCCTGCCCAGTTCGTCAAAGCTTCTCATGTTGCTCAAGTCTTGAGGTGGGGTTGCCTGGTTGTGTTGGACCACATGTGTCGACATGGTCGGGCTTGTTGCAGCCGAATTATGGGAACGCGACACGCGATACAACACGCTTGATGCAGACAGGGTCCGCGATAGTGTTTGAGAGGTCTTTGGAGGATTAATAGGAGGCGGCGTTTTGCGAGCCAACCGCTTCTTCGTGCCAATGCTAGAAGAAGCAGGGTTCAACGCTGCCTCTGGGCCCTGGCCCTCCAAGAATGGAGCCTCCTCAAGCGCCGTTGACAGATCGATCTCGTTCTCGTTATCTGTCGGCTGCTCTGTGATCATATCTCCAAGTTGGCGTATGTGAGTTGATGGATGTTAGGAGTTGGTGTCGATACGATTGGGACAAGAAGCTCTGTTGTTCAAGGGGGAGGGAGGGATGGATGCATCGTCTTTTTGGAGACATACAAACGGGCGTTGTGACTGTGACGTTGGGACCGGCTCGGAGCTTAGCAACGGGACCTGACACCTGAAACATACACATAAAAGACAAGGGGCGGACTTGGCTTGCCGTAGCCGCTGCGCGCTGCGCGGCCGTTCAACTGATGCATGGGATGAATACAACGGCTGAGTCAGGTTGAGACATTGCTCATCCGGCTGATGGAGCCGCATTGCACGTTTGTTCCTTCCAATTGGTCAAACGGGGCATATTCAGCCGATACTAATCTCAATCGGTTCATTTCAATCGCTGCTGCTAGCGACGTCCAATCTAGCCGTTCGCTGGAGTGGGCATCGCAATCAAAGACAAACAAACTTTACAGGTTATATAAGCTTAAAATTTGTGAGACAGGTTCAGGAAACCGCAACTCTGAGAAGCATTCGTATTTCAATCCTGGATCGCCCGCAGATATTTGAGGTTTCCACACTATGATGAAGTATTATTCCATTTTGCTGGCTTGTCAAGTGCTTGGTGCCGTGGCCATGCCGCTGCGTATCACCAAGCGCGACAGTCTGCCGTTCGGGCTGGTGGCGAAAAACACAAACGAGCGGTTCGCAGACGACCGTATTGTCACGGTGCATGAAGATGGTTCGTTGTGGATCAATGCTGGGTCGCGGGCGTTTCTGGGGAGGCGGCTGGCCAATTCGTCGGTTGAAGAACTGGGGTCTGGCAACTTCCTCTCACTTGATAGCTCGAGTGCATTGACATTGGGTAACGATACGCCCCATTCGATTGACACTAAGTTCGCTATTCAGGACCAGTTGCTGGCCTATGGCAACACTACACATGTGATTGCTTGTGCCAAGTACTTGAACGAGTTTCAGCTGTATTGGTACTACCCTGGTATCCCGTGTCTCGACGACCAGGGCGTGGCGTCGCGTAGCATGGGGGTGACGTTGCAAACGGTCCCGCTGTTGAGACCTCTTGTTCCGCCTACTGGTATTCCACTTCAACCGCTTGTTCCTCCTACTGACATTCCACTTCAACCGCTTGTTCCGCCTACTGGTATTCCACGTCAATCAGATGTCCCACCTACTGGCATTCCACCTCAAATGGATGACTCAGCCGTTCTGGCGGCGGCGCCGCCGCCGATTCGCCCTAAGCCGCAATTGCCTGCGGCCCTCAAGGCACAGGGGTCGCGTGCGGCGTCTGAGCGGTCATACGCGGAGGAGATTGCGGCCCATGCGGGCAAGAAGGATATTTCGGTCGTGGTTCCCATCCCGGCTAAGTTTGACTATACGCTCACGATGCTTCCTGGTGGCAACAATGTGGTGACCACTGCTTTTGATATCGGGGCATCGACTGTGGTAGCGGCTGCCCCTGCTATGGAAACAACTCCGGCAGCGGTAGCAGCAGTACCACCGCAACTGATGAAGACACTTTTCACTAATGACACTGCTCCAGCTCCAAAGAAGAAGCCAGTGATTGCTGGCATGCCGCCGGCCGACAATTCAGACTCGCCATCGCACCCGGGTTTGACCCCGTTGGACGATGGCGATGACGCCGGCAGCAACGATACGTTGGCGGTTGTGAGGCTGGACCATACGCCGGCTAAATATCTGTCTCCAGATCTCATGTCGGTGATCCAAGACTCGCCATCACAAGCGATTGGAGTTAAAAACACTGGCATTGTGGAGATTGGTCAAGGAAAACACAAGGTTCTGACGTATGCCGTGTTTGCGATTCCGCAAAATTCGACCCATAGACAATGCAAGCTGGAGTTTGAGCAGACAAATGATGTGTTTGTTCCGTACAGGGAAGGCAATGGGGAGTTTCAAGTATGGTCAGTCGACAAGCCGGTGACCAGAAACGTAACATACCGCACTGCACCATGGGGAACGACCCTGGTGGCTTCGTACACTGATGGCGTGTACCACCAAACACGGCCAGTCAAGTGCACGGCCGGATCCACTTCGACATTTGTGCTGGCTCCGGTCGGCGGCCATAAAGACTCCACGGTCAGTTGGTGGCAAGAACACGGCTCTGGCCTCAAGATGATTCTTTTTTAGAGATATATACACTACGCCCTCTCTTAATAAAACACCTAGAATAGAATGTGGACAACAGACATGAACCACTTTTTCCACCCTTTTGACTGCGGCTCGGGGTGGGACTGGTCGAGCTCGGCTTGTTCAGCGTCCACAAGGTCCATGCCTTCAAACACTGCCATATTCGCCGGGCTGACGTGCCGGGCACCAGCCTTGGCACGCCAGAATATAAACAGTGTTACGAATATAGGGATGGCAATGTATCCGACCACCAGGCTGACCCAGTCGACTTTCTGGCCGGAGTGGTGCAGCATTGTGGGAAAGTTCTTTGCCCCGACAAGCACGCCGCACGCCACCAGGGTCAAAATCGACACCCACGGCTGACCATACGAGTAGTAAGACAATCTCTTGCGGTCGTATCCTTGTGTCTTGAGTGCTCGCATGAAACAAAGATGAGTGTATAGAATTGTCATCCATTTCAATAGCCCCAACAGCGCCGAAAACGACACAAAGTAGTCGAAGATCTTGGCCGAGCTGGCACTGCAGTTCAGAAACGCACTGCTACACATCATCCATGTCACAAGTAGAGCCCGTATCGGAGTACCATGACGATCCACAGGCTTCAGCCACGCAAATGCCTTGTTCTGAGTGGCCAGCCCATGAAGTGTCTTAGTTCCAATGTACAGTCCGGCCACAGATGCGGCAAACACAAACGCAACAAACGCACCGTTGAAGAAGTGCGCCGCAGTCTCCATGCCGCAGTTCTTGAGCGCAACCAGAAACGCCGACGCCGATTTGCCGGGCTCTTGGTGACTGCCACCTTTGGCGAAAATGAGTCCTTCGTCATTCCATGGTACACACATGCTAATCACGACCACCGCCACCACATAGAACCCAACAGCACGCATAAATGTCAAGTTGACCGCTCGTGGCGTGTGCTTTCGAGGATTCGCAGTCTCGCCGCACGTCACCCCTACTAACTCCACCCCGAGATACGAAAAAACTGCCGTGATCAACACACTGGCAAAACTGATCACCCTGCCCAGCGTGCCGTCAATGTGGAATCCATCGTCACGGGTGAACTCCTTGAACGCACCAGGATCTTTCCAGTACCGAAATCCCCGCACTTCTCCGTCAACTCCACCGAGCGAAATCACCAACAGCATGAGAGACAACACGGTAACCAGCAAGATCTTCAACGCCGACATCCAGTACTGAAAATGTTTGATAAACCGCGTGCCAAAGAAATTGAGCGCTAAAGCCAACACATAGAAAATGGCAATCCACACCCCGGGGTTCAACGCCTCTCGCGACACCCAGTACTGAATGATCATCGCCCCGGCCGTGATCTGGTGCGGCGTGACAACCAGGTAGTTCACATAGTACACCCACCCCACAGCAAACCCCAGAGCAGGATGGGCATATCGACTAGCATACCCAGTGAATCCTTCTTTCATGGGGATCAACGACGCCACTTCCCCAACGGCGCTCATCACATTATATACAACCCATCCAATCAAAACATACGCAAGCAACACGGCAGCTGGCCCACCAGTAGCCAATGCACTACCAGTTCCGATAAGCAGCCCAATCCCAAGCGAACCACTCAACGCAAGCATGACCACATGGTTTGCATTGAGCTCGTTTTGTCGACATTGCGACGGTTTTTCCGACCCCGCTTTATAAGACGATCTAGTAGACATATTTTGTTTATAGCACTAAAGAGAGAGATATAGTTTGGCTTATAAACATGATGGTATAAATATAGGTCGTGCTTGCTTGTACAAGCTTCCGATCCTGGAATGTCGACCGCACCCTCTGCGGCTCTCTCCCCCACATCTCCCATCTGGCATGGTGTTGTTCCCTCCCCGCGCACATTCGCTTATCTATACAAAAAATAGTGAGAGATTTTTTTTGCTTTTCGTACTACACTCAGGGAGGGCGGAACGCGGTCGGAGTCCCGAGATTTGCCACGCAGAATAATCGCGTATGTTACCTCGGCCGATGGAGCCTATATAATCCACCCATGCGCCCAGCCGTCTTCTCCCTGATTCACGACTACCAGGTTGAAAAAAAATGGCACATACCGCACTCAAGTGCATACTGTTTGTGCTTGCCATAGCCAACATCAAGTCGTGGCCATTGGCATGGCATTCCCGGTTCTATTATCTATTTTTCAAGCATTTCCTGTGGCTTCGTAGAGTCAAGCCGGCAGAGCCGGACTTGTTTATCGCGAACGAGTGGCATACACGTACACCGTTGATGGAGATGGATATGAATCTTCATAAGTCCAACTCGACATATTTCAGCGACTTGGATATTGCCCGGTCGGACTTAATGATGCGGGTGTTCAAAGACTTTTTCAAACATTACCGGTTCAAAAAGGGGGATTGGCCATTTGCACCTCTCGGGTCAGTGGTAACAGTCTTCCGAAAGGAAATCCCAATCTACAAACCATACACAATTCGATCGAGGGTTCTAGGATGGGACGATAAATGGCTGTTTGTGCTGAGCCGGTTTGAGTTTAACGATTCTAAACGGACTCTGGCTGCTTTGGCCCTGTCAAAATACGTGTTCAAGTTCAAGAGAAAGACAATTCCGCCACAAGAAGCAGTGGAACTCGCTGGGCTTGCATCAGAAGCTAATCTGGCAAAAGGAAGAATGGATTTTGCTCATGCCAAAAGCTTACTAGAACTGGAATCTATCCAAGAAACTCCAATGTAGACAAAGAATAGACTTGTATAACTATAAACAAATAAAACAAATAACAGCAAAGATCTATTGAATGGGCTTGCTTGGAGCTGGAGCCACACCAATATTGTTGGTGTTTCTAAACATTTGGACCCCACCTTCGCCTTCAACAAATTGACATTCTCGTTGAGCTCTCCACAAAGAAGTCATGAAGTTTTGCCCATTGTACATGTAATGCTTGCCCATGACCTTCTTGATGGCTTCAGTACCCTTTCTACCGTTGTAAAATGGAATTCGGGACACGTAATGATGCAGCACATGGGTTTCGATAATGTCGTGCAAAACGTGCTTGCCAATAAATCCAAAGTCTCGGTCAATCGTTGCAGCCGCACCTCGAGCAAAGTTCCACTCTTCAGCAGTGTAATGCGGCAATCGACCATCGGTGTGTTGCAAATAGGTAATTTGAACCAACCAGTGGTTAACCCAGAACCATGGAGCAAAGTACATCAAGCACACAGTGTCGAAGCCCCACGTCTTGGAGGCATAATACAAAGCAGTTGCAGTCAAACCAATACCGATGTCACTGATAACAATATCCATGAAATCTCGCTTATCGAACAATGGAGCCCATGGAACAAAGTGATTGTGAACCCACTTGGATCGACCGGCATACTTTTGACCAGTCACATTGCAGGTCAAATACATGATCCAACCAAACAATTGTTGCAAGATCAAGTGGGTCAAAGTGGTCAATGGGGCATCTTCAATGTTTTCACTGAATCCACGACGCTTGTTGAATTGTTCTCGGGTCTTTGGAACAAAAACCATATCTCGGGACAAATGGCCAGTAGCCTTGTGGTGCTTGGAGTGCGACAATCGCCACGAGTGATAAGGCACCAACAGGGCAGAATGAACAAACCAGCCAACAGTATCATTGACAGCCTTGTACTTGCTGAAAGCACCATGACCACATTCATGAGCCATCACCCAACATCCAGTGCCGACCAGACCTTGAACAACCGAATAGGCACACCAAGCCAAACATCGGACGGAGAAGTTTGGAATTAGATGGATGTAGGAAATGGCAATATAACCAAATAACCCAACAAAAAAGAGATCTCGGAACAAGTAGCCGAAGGACTTGATCATGGATCGCTCGAAGCATTCGGCTGGAATGGCGTCCAGAATGTCCTTAATGGTGTAATCTGGAGCTTCGAACACTTCGCCATACGTGTTCACGTTGACCACCTTATCGGACTTGGACTTTGAGACCGATGGCCGTCGTTTGGTAACAGTAACAGACGACATTTTTTCTCCAAAATCTTGATACTTTCAAAAAAAAAAAAAAAGTAGATGAAGATGTGGGAAAGGAAAGAAAAAGTGGCCTATTGGGTATATATGAAAAATGACGTGAGACTTTTTTTTTTCCTAGTGGTCGCGGCGCGGTAAACGTTGGATCAACAGTCGGTACTATCATGGCAGGCGGGTTTTTTTGATGGGGGCAGGGGCGTTACGGTCAGCGAGACTAGCGGGATTGCATGATGTTTGGCATTCGGAACGGCAAATTAGAGTTTAGAGCAACTATGTGAATTTATTTTTCTGATTACTAAAGAATCAGGGAATTATTGCATGTTCTGAGCTACTTGGCCGGCTGGAAGGATGAATGGGTAGTGATTATCACAAGCCTTTCGTTGTAATCAGATTCGAAGCCGAAAAAAAAGTGTTGAGGGGCCAGATAGGCCCCTCCCTCCCGCCTATGGCAGAAGGAGTAATGGGTGATGTAGTGGCCCGGTTTCGGCCGCTGATTGGACACGCCCTTTTGTGGAAAAGGAGCAGGATCCGCGAGCCAAAAAGGTTTCGGAGGAAATTTGTTGATCAATCATTATAAAAACGGGCCTGGTTGGAGCTACTTGTTGGGGTACAAGGCTGAACTTGAACCAGGCTGCTGTTACTGTTACACCGAGCGAGTCGTGCGTGCAGCTGGCTTGGCGGCAGGCAAGCCTGCCGCGTCGCGCGGCGCACTCACTGTGGTTGTACTAGTATAGCGTATCATAGATTACAAGAACAAGAAGAAACATTTTAGATAGAAACTCCGGCAGATAGCACTTGAGTTTGGTTATGGGCCATCTCGTATGCCTGTTCGACGTGACTGCGCGTGAGATGGATTCCCGAGTTGCCGCCGCTGACGGTGGAGCCCACAATACGAATGCTGGCGCCAGACAAGAGGCCATCCTTTGTTGTAGAGAGCTGAATACGACTAGAGATGCATGCTTCTTCAGTTTCGCCTTCCAAATCAGCCACGACGGCTGTTTTGGTTTTGGTGGTGGCTGAGCCGCTCGCGTCTTCGCCATCACCGCGCATCTCGGCAACCCCAAATGTGCTGCTGAATGCAAGATCATTACTGATTAGAGGCACCGAGTCGTCAGTTGGTTTGACTTGTTTGGTGTCAGGGTCCAGTTCCAAGACTGGCAACTTGAAGTCGTGCAATGCGGCTACCAGGCAATTGATGACTGCGTCGAAACATGGTCCCGTGCGACTTAGAACCTGGACCGATGCATTTAGTACGATATAATGATCTGGGAGTGTTTCTTGTTGGAACAGCGATCCTGGCAGTTGCGATTGAAGGTTGTTGAAGCATTGCTGGGATAGGATCATCTCTTCTTGGGTCGGTGGAGCATTGCGACTGGCACCACCACGAACAATCTCGACGGTTGGAAATACGCCGCCTGGACCCATTTCTGATGTTGACAGAGTGATTCCACAGATCACAGTGGTGCCTCCGACCTTGATTAATGCAGATCCAATCATGTCGAGGGGTCCCTTCTGAATGCTTACATCGCGGAACTCGTCGAATTTCCGTAGTCCCTTTACAGGACGAACGCCCTGTGCTAGATGGCGCTGCAGATAGATATCTGGCTCAATTCGAGAGAATACTTCTGGTGGAAACGATAGTGGCATCTTTTTGCTCTTGCTGTTGTGAAGTTTGGAATGGAAAGAAAAAACTTGCGTTCACAATTCACTATGCCTGTCTAATGATTAGACATTGGGAACAGTGAAACTTTTCATCATCACTCCAAGAGCCACTACCAGCAGTCAACCACCATCTTCATGTCTGGCATTACATCAATTTTCGGCAGCTCTGGCTCTGATTCCAAAGCAGAATCCACACCAGTGTCTTCTTTGTCCAACAATCAGATCAAGCAGCAAGTTCAAGATCAAATCGCCCAAGAACTCGCCGTCACCAACGCCACAGAACTCGTCAACGTATGATTACCACCACCAAAAAAAATACATAGTAGACTAACTCCGCGAACAGAAAGTGACTACAAACTGCTACGAAATGTGTTTCCAAAACCCAGGCTCCTCGGTGTCGAATGGCGAGAAAGAATGCACCCGAAAGTGTATGGAAAAGTACATGCACAGCTGGAACCTGATCTCGCGATCATATATCACCCGAATCCAGCAAGCCAGTGCTTCTGGCCAGATCTAAATGTCTGTAATATATTATTTTTTTGTTTGTAAATAGCCGAATTGAAAGATGTTTTCTAAAGACCTTCGTTCCCCGTCGGCCTATGCCCGCAATGTTCCCACTCCCCAGATTATCAAATCTCCCCCCGTTCTTCTCTCTTCACAATCACCCAAATGAAGATCACAATTCTTGGTTCGCTCAACTATGACGTGGTCACAACCACCTCGACCATCCCAGGTGCCGGTGAAACTTTGATGGCAGACAATTTCGAGACTCATCACGGTGGAAAGGGTGCGAACCAGGCTCTGGCGACCCGCCGACTTTCCCCCGCAACCACCACCGTCCAGATGATTGGGGCTGTTGGTGACGACACTTTCGGCAATGAACTAGTCAACAGCATGACCAACGAAGGAATTGACATGTCACTTGTCTCGAAAGTCCAAGGAGTAAGCACAGGCGTTGCAACCATCATCGTCGACCCAAAGTCTGGCGAAAACCGTATCATGGTGTACGCAGGTGCCAACGGTACCCATAAGATCGATGATATCACCCCCAAACTACTCAATGGCACCGATTATTTGATCTTGCAGAATGAGATCCCTCTACCAGTCGTTTACAAGGCATTGGAAACAGCCCACAGCAGTGGGATCAAAACCATCTACAACCCATCACCAGTCTGTGCAGAAACCCCGACCAGCGTGTTTGCTAATGTCGATTACCTCATTGTCAATAGTACCGAAGCGCAAGTGCTTGCACAATGCTCCGATATAAATGACAATGTCGACGCCGCTAAAGCTGTTATTGCCTCTCTAAGCACCAAGCTGTCCGTGCCTAACGTGGTCATCACCCTAGGCGCCAACGGATCGGTTTACAAGACACCATCAGCAACCGCACAAGTGCCAGCTTGCAAGGTCGAAAAGATCGTCGATACCACCGGCGCCGGAGACACCTTTTTGGGCGCATTCGCATCCAAATTGGCCCTCGGTGAACCGGTCGATGCGGCGCTGGCATTCGGGTCCCGCGCGTCGGCTATCGCAGTGAGCCGCCACGGAGCCGCAGAAGGCATTCCCCGGCTCGCCGAAGTCCGGTAAGTTCTTCGCTATCCAAGTCAGACCAGTGTAAAATATGTAAATAATTAGTATTTGTAAAGATGTTTTACTGCTCTGCCTCTATCTGCGGATCCACATTACCGGCCACCGACTCGTCATCGTCATCGTCATCGTCATCCTCTTCCATAAACTCATCCGAGTCCTTTTCCTGGACATTGCTCTGCACAGACTCATAGTCCGACATGTCCATCTCCTTCAACACCGGATCGTCATCATCTGGATCTTCATCATGGGCTGGTGACTGGTTGATAGGGCCATAAGTGCGAGTCGACACCACCACCGGCTCGTCGTCATCATCATCATCATCGTCACTGTCATCGTTAAAAATAGTGCCTCGCACAGTCTTGGCCGACCCGCCAAGGTTCAACGACGCTGTATTAGAACTCCAATGCCCAGCACCAGGACGCCCAAGGCGACCGCGCCCGGATTCCCAACTATACCGCCCATGGTTGTCTGTACTAGATTCCAATATCCGGCCCTGGCCCGCAAAGGACCGGCCACCACCGGCTCCAGAACCAGGGGTTTGGTCGCCCTCGCAGGCATATCGTGTCTGTCGCATCTTCCGCACATGACTGGCTATCTCTTCAGTACCCAATGGCTCGGAGCTTCTACGTCGGTAAAACAGCATGTACGCCGCACTCGTCACCACCGACTCGGGGTCCACTTGGGTCACCCGAGAATCGTCGAAGTTGTACCACTGGCCGTCCAAGAAGCTCTTGGCAAAGGCAGTATAATGGCCACCGCCTAGTCCTCCGAAATGATTGTCAACAGCAAAAAGGTCGTAAAGGACTTCTTGTCCATTGCTGCCAAGGACCCGTTTACTCATATCCAAACTTTCAATGGGAAAGTTCACCACATTGGTGATCTTGTCTGAAAATGATCGATTGCTGGAGAATCGCTTCAAATGGATGCTGAAGATGTCCGGAACTGACCACAGCTCAATCGTTTTGGTCGCTTGTTGCTCCTCTTTGCATCGAGTACATCGCCACAAGTCGTTTTCACCGAGCAGCTCCGTCTTGGAAAACAAGTCCAAACAACTGTCTAGATCGATACCTTTGGTGGCTTCAGCTCGTGCTTTTTCAATTGCTTGTTCGGCATGTTCGTTAGGAACCTTCTCGATCCCACCTTCTAATAGGCCCTGATCCCACGACACCGCAAGAATCTCGCCATCGACCAAATATTGACCCGGCTGGCTCGCAGCAGCAGGTGATCCCAACGCAGACGGGCCAGCTGAATTCGGAGTCGAATCAAACAGATGCATCATCGCCGTATCTTCTTCTCCTTCAGTCTCAGTTTCAGTTTCAGTAGACCGGATCGTGATCTGCGACTTAATCACCTCGGCTTCAACATCATCATCGCTGCCATTCTCCTGCATTTGGTTCTCTTTATCCTCAAAAGCAGCCTCAGTCTCACCATCCGTCTCAGATTCAGATTCAGATTCAGCCTCCCGCATCGTTGTATCACCAGCAGAATTATCCTCTGGGTCCACAGCCTCGTCAGCATTCTCATCTGGAACCACAGCTTCGTAAGCAGGCTTTGGCTCTCGAAGATCAAACGATCTGGGAGCCGCCGCAGCCATACCCCTATGTGAATCGCGTGCAATGAACCCCATTCCAACCGGCTCGACGCCGGTAACATGCTGAGCTCGTTCAGCCAGCTTGAGCTCTAAAAGCTGCCGGTCCTTGGCCATTTGATCACTGACACTCAATACAAACGGAACACCAGTCAAAAGCGTCTCGTTGTAATTGTAAACAGTGGCCAAAAAGCCGCCTGCGGCTTCATCGAGCGGCTCATACTCACAAACCACAATCTTGTCGTTCTTTTGAATCTTGATCGATACAACTTCGTTATCAGAAAGAACAGCAAAATGCTTGTGACTGAATACATCAGCCACATGCAGATACTCTCGATCGACATCGCCATATTTCCCAACATAGCTCTTAAGATCTTGCACCGAGTCATGGCGATCCATGGCAACTTGCAACTTGAATGGAGACCTATTCAACGGCAACACTGTGACTTCATGCGTCCATAGAGTATCTACAGGAAGAGGCAAGGTCAAGTCCATAAATGGATCAAAAGTAATCGACACCTTGTCGCATGCCGGACACACAAGAATCGACCGGTACAACCCAGTAAACAGGTCCAGCACCACCGAATCATTTCGTTTCTTATGCAGCTCCCAACATTCATTGGCCAATGCTGCAATTGCCCCTTCATTATTAACCTTTTCATCAGGCAATTCAGGCTTTTCAGTAGCAGGCTTTTTCAAAATTCGATTCAAATCCTCGTGCAACCCATCAAGCAAAAACGCCAAAAACTCTTGAGAATCTTGCTGCTGGAATCCCGCAAATGCACTTCGATGTCGTCCCACTGTATATTTGAAGTGATTCGGTGAAAAGCTCCTCGCTGCACCATCAGAGAATAAATTCTTCACCAACGATGCAAACACCTTGGCCACATCGCCATCATACCCAATAGGATTGTCAACATTGATATCCTTCTGAAACGCATCACCTGTCTTTGTTAGCTCTCACACAGAAATGTTTTTAGCATACTCAAAAAATAACACACAAGCTCTTCAACATGGCTCAAGCATTGCAATGCCGAGTTCATGTAGCAAGTGTTACCTAGATTTTGTAATCCAACTTTGCCCTTGAATTCAGAGTGCGGCTTGGGTGGCGGCGTAGTAAATTGAACCACCACAACCTCAAACTCTCCAAATTCAAGCTCAATCAACTGTTTTTCCACATCTAGTTTCGATTTGCTCATCATGCTGAATTCTTGCCCATCCACTGTGGGCTCGAATTGTTGCTCATCTGGATCAGACCTGTGAAGTTTCCACAATGTCACGTCAAACTTTTTATCTTTAGTGCCGTGCAACTTGGATTCATCCATCAAATCCTTGACCTTATCACTCATCATAGGTCTCAGTTCAAATGAATCTAGTGGACAATCTTCAAACCCAACTTGATCATAAACTTGCAACCGGATCAGTGGCTGGTACGGCTCAACCATCATTACCCCACAAACCTCCATACAGCGTCGAGTTTCGCTTGTCGATTTGCCGAACCAGTCTTCAAACAACCGGCCAACTTCCACAGGCAATGGGATCAAATCACTTCTCTCGGCGTCGAATTCGGGCGTCCAAGCCTCGTTGCCACCGGCCCTAAATTGGTCCAACCACTGTTTTGTGCACACCAAACATTCCTGTCCGTGCTTCAACTGATGCTCGGCAATACACTGTTCAAGCTGTCGAATTTGCTCTTTTCTGGATTCCGGTGACCCATTACTCGAGCTTGAGCCTTGTGCCACTACATGCTCATACGAGTTTTCAGACTCACTCCGATCCTGATCCCTGTCAACCTCGACATACGAATCGTTTAAACGCTCCCGAGGAAGCTCAGCTATCGATTCCACCTTTTCAAATGACCGCTTACTTCCAGTCATGTCCAAATCGTCGCTGCTGCTTGTGGTCACACTATCAGCGTCGTTGTGACTTTTGGTCGTATCATCGGCATTCGACCTCGACGACGACGACGATCCTGAATCTTCCATAGTTCCCATGTTCAGACGTATGTATTAGAATTAAAAGTTGAAATATGCATGTAAAGGTGATGATTTATGGATTTGCAATTGCAATGATGCTCTCGGCATTTTTTTGAATCACTACGGAAGGGTTGCGCGCCTGAGTCGGCTGCCAATGGCGCTATGCTATTACTAACCATCAGCCATACTTGGACAGCGCCATCAAACAGAAATCCTCAATAACACATCGCAATGCTATTCTTTCCTATTGGATTTATCGCATCTACCGTACTTGCCATACAAACCTTCCTTCTGTTAAGATAGTTACCCGGCCGGGCCACTATAGAAGAAGGCGCTTGGGGCGCCCGCCCCAGTCGCCGGGCCGGGAATAAATTTCCCCACAAAAATAAACATCGTTCAAAGCAGGCTCAAGGCCCGAGCTCTCCCCGATCATAACCGAGCGGCGGTATAAATTCTTCGAATACTCCGCATTTGACGATTTTTCCACTCTCACCTTTCAAATCTAGAAATGAGAAGACTATTACGACAGTATTCTACTGAAGCGCGACCGCTCAAGTCGCTCTGTGTCGCCAATCGAGGCGAGATTGTGCAGCGGGTGGCATCAACCGCCAAAAAAATGGGCATCAAGACCACCACTGTGTACACCGAACCAGATTCTAAACTAGCATCAGCTACTATTGGTTCGATGAACATGTCCTTAGGTGCTACTCCTACCGCATATATTGACATTGAAAAGATCGTCTCCACTGCCAAAGCAGCTGGCTGCGATTCGATTCATCCGGGGTACGGGTTCTTGTCTGAGAATGCTCATTTTGCCAAGCGTGTTCGTGAAGAAGGACTGATATTTGTGGGTCCACCACAAAATGCAATTGAAGCCATGGGTGCCAAAGATCGATCCAAGGAAATCATGGAAGCTGCTGGCGTTCCGTGTGTACCAGGGTATCATGGATCGAACCAAGATCCCGAATTTTTGGCTCAAAAGGCTGAAGAAATCACATATCCAGTGCTAATCAAGGCCGTTCTTGGCGGCGGTGGAAAAGGTATGCGAATTGTCAACAGTGCCAGTGAGTTCCACGATCAACTTGCATCGGCCAAATCTGAAGCCAAAAGTGCTTTTGGTGACGACAACGTGCTGATCGAAAAGTACATCACCACCCCTCGGCATATTGAAGTACAAGTTTTCGCCGACAGACATGGCAATGTGTTGGCTCTAGGTGAGCGTGATTGCAGTGTCCAGCGACGACACCAAAAGGTATTGGAAGAGTCTCCAGCTCCTGGGTTGGATCAAGAAACACGAATGCAGCTATGGGAAAAGGCGCGAGCCGCAGGTCGAGCCGTTGGGTACGAAGGTGCCGGCACCGTCGAGTTTATCTTCGACAACGACAATGGCAAGTTTTACTTCATGGAAATGAACACCCGTTTGCAAGTTGAACATCCGGTTACTGAAGCAGTGACCAACGTTGATCTGGTGGAGTGGCAACTACTTGTAGCCGCAGGGCTGCCATTGCCCATGAAGCAAGAAGACGTTACCCTCACTGGCCATGCATTTGAGGCTCGAATCTACTGCGAGGATCCATTCCAGCAGTTCTTGCCATCTTCTGGTCAGATTGTGCATTTGGTCGAGCCCACCGACTCTCGTCTGGACTTCACTTTCCGAAAGAACGACACTGTGTCATCGCTATACGACCCAATGATCGGCAAACTGATTGTCCATGGCAAGACCCGGACAGAAGCACTGGGTAAAATGTACACTGCTCTCAAGGAACTGGAAATCGTCGGTCCCGTGACCAACACTGAGTTTATCAAGCGGATCTGCAACAGCCCCGATTTTGGCGGCGAGGCTCCTACTGGGCTTGAAACCGGGTTCATTCCGAAGCATCAAGAGCTGTTTGATAAGCAAGAGATTCCATTCGAAGTCTACGTACAAGCAGCCGTGGCTCAACAGCTGCTGTCTCAGAACGGCTCTCGTAATGCATTCTCAGACATGCACGGCTGGACGGGGCTCACGCGAGAAGTCCAGTTTGACAACAGTGTGGCGGTGAAGACTATTCAGACTGACCGGGACCTATTCCATGTGCTTGTTCAAGACAAGTCTATGGATGTCACAGCGACATATCACGATTCGTCATTGCATATTGCATTCCCACATTGTCAGTTTGTGAATAGTGTGGTGGTGCAGCAAAACGACATTCATGTGTTCCACGACGGGACCCACTACACATTGCCTCTACCTCAACCAGAATGGCTGACCAAGGCATTGGGGGTTGTCGAGGCCAAGAATAGTGTGGTGGCTCCAATGCCATGCACCATCTCTAAGGTCAGTGTCAAGGTTGGTGACACTGTCAAGAAGGATCAAGAGTTGGTCATTATCTTGAGTATGAAGATGGAGACCACTATCCGGTCGCCGGCCGATGGTGTTGTGAAGCGAATTGCTCACGACGTGGGTGAATTGGTCAAGCAAGGCACTTTGCTTGTAGAGTTTGAAGATCCTGATCAGTAGTTTTTATGCTCGTTATGCTCGTTTTCTTTCTTTTTTGGCTCGCTGCGCTCGATATCTCAGCCTTGCGACACTCCAACTACCTTCTTGTCTCCACATGTTCAAACTGCGGTTTGCGCCTAACAAAGATAAATACCTAAACAATTAATTAACGCATTGCCCCGTATCGTGAAACAGCCGTGCTATGTTATGCCGAGCCGCAGCAGATCGCCGAACCTACATCTAGCATATCGCGCGGAGCGCAGCGGGATCCTTTCTCTCTCGAAGATCCCGCTGTGCTCGGTTTTTTTTTTTTGCTCGCTCCGCTCGATATGCTAGCTAGGTATCAAGAGTCTAGAGGAATTGGCGACCTCTGTCCCCACATAAGCACAGCCGCACTCCCTGAAGGTGCTTGCGCAGGCACGCACGCGTGATTAACGGTCGCTCCTCACCGCCACTAACACCCACCACCATCTTCATTAACAGAAGGGGAGAGATATTGGCTCCTGCATTTCGCTACCATGGACAGATCGCTTTTGAGGCTGTCCAACGAGATCCTGGGTATCATTATCCAGTACATGGATACCCGCACGTTAAAGTATTTCGGCACAGCCAACATTAGATGCAGGGAGATTGCAGAGACTGAGCTGTGGAAGAGCTTGACAGTTGTGTTTCAGCAGCTGCCATTGACCAGGACGACACGGCTACGGATCGAACGGACTCGTACGGTAATGTTTTGTTCGTTTTGTCGCAATGAGGTGAACCAGAGACTACTGGCCCGGGTTCGGCATTTGCGATTGGCAGTACCAATGGATGCTGATGATTCAGCCACTGGAACCAAGTTTGAGACCGAGATGCGATGGTTTTTGAGCAATATATTATGCCTGTTCCCCCAGCTGGCATTCATGGAGATCTACTGCCAATCGGAAAGTCTTCCAGGAAGAACGGTTATCAATCCGTTACTGGCTATGCCGGTGCGGAAGCAGGTGGAGATTGTTTATCCGTTAGACTCGAGTGTGTTTCCACCTGTGGGCCCTATTGTGAATTGTTCTAAACTCAGTGTTGAGCATTCGCCAAATGTAATTCTGGATGAGCTGTTGCCGTGGGAGGTTTTGCGTGATGTGGAGGAGCTAGAAATCGCCAATTATAGCTATGGTGCCGACCGCATTCTCATCGATTCGCCCCGCATGGAGTCGGTAATGCTCCGATGCACCAAGATGACTCGGTTGAAGATTTCTCGAGCCGATATCCTTGATAGCAACGTCTTCCAATGGTTCCCACCGAATATCCGAGAGCTTGAATTGGTTGATACAGAGATCAGGCTGAACATTTTGACCACTAAGCTACACGCACCGGTGGAGGCGCTTACTGTATGCAAGCTTGGGGAAGCAGGCAATGACCAATACCTTATTACGAATGCATTAGACATGCCGGTGGAGTTTCTTGTGACAAATGGCAACATACCGTCGATTTATTCGGAGCTACCAGAAACTGTCCGCCATGTTACACTCAGCGGCCCGATCGATCGCACGATCCACGCTCTGCATCAACTGCCCGCGCATGTCAACTCGTTTGAGTATTTCATCGGAAGAGTCGGGGAACTGTCGATCAGAGATATCGGTCGGGTAGCTGCAGCAGTTGCAGCAGCTAACTTTGCCACCATTGGACTGTGTGTGATTCCGCCGTTTGGAGTCGACCCCACAACAAATGCTTTTGCTCAGGATTTCCAGGTAGGGCATAGGAATTTCGTTGATATTGTACGCGAATTTGTGCAAGTTTGCCCCACTTTGCAGCACTTTTATATACTAGACCCAGAGGGATTGGAGCATTATGGATGTCTGGAGGGATGGTTGGTTCCCATGCCTGGGGGGTCGCTGCATCTTGGGAAATACGACCACCATATCAAGCCATCGTTCAAGGTTGATCTTCCACTGTTCAAACGAAAACATTCTGGTCAGGGGCGGATGATGGTTAGTTACTGATCGAGGCGCATGGTCCATTGTCTCAACAATGTCAGGATCAAGAATGCACCCGATCTGATCGGCTCGATTCACCTTATGCTTAGCTGTCTCAGATACCAGAAAAAAAAATCTCACCCACCGTACGTGGAGAAAAACACCTGTCACCCCTGGACGTAGGTCCAGGCTGGTTTATCTGCATCTTTTTTTGTAGGTTTTTCTTTTCTTAGTTTACTTCCTTTCCTCTTCCCTTGTACTCAAATATCAATGAAGTGATGGACCAACTACCACCGGGGGTATTGTCCACCTTGATAGAATCATGCTCGACCCCTAGTTTATTAGCACTTCGGGCGACCCATCGCATATTTACACCGGCCGCCACTCGACGACTTTGCCATACATTATGGATTGATTTCAATGCAATTCATCCTCTAGTAGAGGGACTGACAATATCCCGATCGCGTCGTTTTCCACCATCGAAAATGCTCGAATACGTGCAACATGTGGAGGTCATTATGGATACCGATGCTGTATACGACACAATGATGGAATTGCCTCGATTGTGTCCTAATTACCGGTCAA
Source organism: Blastobotrys parvus (assembly GCA_030564285.1). Lineage (NCBI taxonomy): Eukaryota > Fungi > Ascomycota > Dipodascomycetes > Dipodascales > Trichomonascaceae > Blastobotrys > Blastobotrys parvus. Next base: position 311,610 of record JAJLUP010000004.1, on the reverse strand, counting down.
TACGTCTACAAGGCTATCATCAAGTGAGCGTTTCTCGAGAACCAGACTATTGTCGAGCGTTGGCTACAGTGCTCGATCGGTGCACCGAAAAGCATCTCATAGAAATGTATTTCACCATGGCTGTGCAGCCCACATTATATTTCCAAGGATTGAAAAGTTTGGAGGTGAATCTACTAATGAACGAGCCATTGCTTCAATATGTTCGGTCGGGATGGAGCCAGTTTGACGATTTAGCAGCGGCGACCTTGGAGCGGGTCGCAGTGCGCGGCGCCATTCTTTCCAAAGAGGAGATTGACATTTTTTTCAACTTTGCATTAGATGCCGCGTCATTTGCAGGTATTGTCAATCATCCAGCAGATATGCATACGCTGGTGCAGTGCAGCCGGCATTTGAACCTGGACACACCGGCCCGGTTGCCGCAAGTACTTTGCCCCAGAGTGGAGTCATTAACAATGGCCAACTCAACTTTGGCCAATGTGATCAACTTGAACTGCCCAAATTTAGTCCATATCGATTTGGCGTTTGCCGATTATCGCAATGTCGACCGGTTGAGGTGCTATCCGTTGTTAAAGTCGGTACGAATCCGAGCCGTCGAGAACGCCGCTCTCAATTGGCCGGCATTTTTCAAACTCGACATTCAGTCGTTACAGATTTCAACCGATCTTCTCATGCCGTATGTGAAAAAGCCCTTTGTATTAGTTGGGCAAAGTCGATTCGATTCATTACGGTTCAAGTCATTGCGGCATGTGGTACTTGATTGCCATTGGATGTTTTCTACAGAGCCTGATTATACCGAGTTGGATAGCGTCATTGACCAGTTTAAACGATGGTGCCCGAAGCTCACAAGCCTGAAGCTGAATGCAGCTACGAATGAGTTTCCGTTTGCATGTGTTGTAGATGATGACGACGGCGGGGTGTGGGTGGATGAATTCTTGTAATATTACTGTATTATATTATTAATCGAGAAGAAATAATAATCAAAACTTGTATAAAAGCATTACTTAAGAATAACTCTTGGCACCACCAATATGTTCGAAGTGATACAATGGCTCTCTGGTGATATGCCGTTTCCACAGAATCCACCGCCTGAACCAGAAAGGGATCGCAATTCGCGATTGGTATCGCATAAACTTCTTGGTTGGCACTGAGAACACATAATCCAGTTCTTCCAATGTCAATGCCTTGGTCTCAGGCACCCAGAACAGAATCATCACGAATGCAGTGACGTTCAGTGCTGCATAGAACCCAAATGCACCAACATCGGTCATGGCAGCTTCGATACGGAAAAAGGTCAAGGACAAAATACCGGCAAAGAAGTTGTTAACAAACACTGCCAGAGCCATACCGATTTCTCGATGGTTCAAATCAAACACTTCAGCAGAATAAGTGAACGGCACTGGGCCCTCACCTGGCGAATAGAACGCAGTAAACAAGTAGATGAAGAACGCAATAACCCCCAGCTTGGCTGGATTGTCTTCCGGAATATAGAACGAAAACCCAGCTGCCAGTAACGACCATGCCATGTTAGGGAAAGTAAATAGCAGCAATGTTCGACGGCCAAAAGTATCAATAGTATACAATGCGGGAATTGCAAAAGTGAAGTTGACCAGCCCAAATCCGAAACTAGCCAACAACGGGGTGACTTGCGAAGTGGTAAGACGAGAGAAGATGGAACTGGAGAAGAAAGAAATAATGTTGATACCGCACATTTGTTGAGCAATCATGACGGTAGAAGCAGCATAGGTGGCCCGTCGGTTTCGAGGGGTGGTGAACAATTCGGCGAACCGCTGAGCAATGTTCTTGTGTCTGGCGAGATGTTCTTCAACCTGCAGCTGAACATGGATATAATACATATCTCGGGCAGCTTGTAGATCGGTGTATCGAAGACGTTGCAAAGATCGGAAACCTTTAGAATATCGATTCTTCTTCATAAGCCAACGTGGCGATTCTGGAACAAATGCAATTAAGCAAAGCAAAGGAATAGCCGGTAGCATTGCAGAAGCGAGTTGCAAACGCCAAGCGAGTTTGCCGACCTTGAATAGAATCAAATTTGCGGTGTTACCCAAGAAAATACCAAACGCTGTCCATAATTGCCAGGTCATGACCATGGCACCTCGAATCGACGCGGGTGCATTTTCAGCCGCAAACACTGGGGCGGTGTTTTCTTTGAACCCAACACCAAACCCTAGCAACAATCGACACACAAACAGTTGGTACCATGTTTGGGTAAAAGCACTTCCAAGTGGAGCAAGGAAACAAAAAATACCGGCCACAAACAATGTACCTTTACGACCAAGCAGGTTATTCACTGGATCACACAACCAACAAGACAACAAAGAGGCAGAGAAATATGGCGCGGAATTAACCAACCCTACCAGCCAGTTGTTCCGTTCAAAGTTTGGATCACTTGCGTTACTATTATCGATACCGAAAGCCAAGGGGAAGGACAAATTAGCACCGTTTGAACCGGTCTGATCCCACCCTTGTACACATGCACCGATGGAACACAAGATGACTGTTAGCCAAAGAGATTTTGGTTGATGCCAACGATGCTCGGTCTCTTTTAGCAGATAAGCTTTTTCTTCTTCGGTAATACCTTCCACCGATTCGTAATCATCTGGGTTTTGTGCTACCAAAGCACCTCGATAAAACACTTCGGTGTATTCAACAAGGTCCTTTTCTGCAACAAACTCGTCGACTCCATGAAAAAGCTCTTCTTTAGATAAACCAGCCAGAGGGTTTTCAAATCGGGCTTGAAGCGACAGATCCTCATCTGACTGGAGTTCCACAGAGGGGCTGCTCTTGTTCTGGTATTCCTGGTGAGCCACCGAGACCTTTTTCTCCGGTATGGGTTCTTGAGACATTTTTTTTTTGGAAAGTTGTCTTCTTGGAGGAAATGTCTTCACTAGGATAAAAGAGAAAGAAATCTCCTGGTTAAGAGAGGGGGTATGGACAGCTTTTTATATAGTGGAGCTGGTCAATAATTAAGTGGGCGTTTTACAGAAGAGTTGCGGCTGACTGGGGGTTCGGACTGAACGACAACTTTTAACAAATCAGCAACTAAAACGTCATGATTTATCTAGGGCCAGTGCCCGTATTGGGCAAATGCGGGGTTTATTCGATCGTAAGCCAGAATTTTAATGATATCCACATTCATGGACTCCAGCGCAGTATGGTGGTGGTCATATCATGTCGACCAACCCCATCGGCTTCTCCACAAAACCAGCTCCCATCTCTGCTCCATGAGCTGAGGTACTCCCATCGATAAATCGTAAACTTGTGGGCACAATTCTAGAAAGGGGGGGAGCCTTCACGATAGGGTCTGGCTCACTACGGGGTTGCTTTTTATGCCAGCCCCGCGTTCTACTGCTGCTGGTTCAAGTTTCATGGGTGGCCGGAGAGCAAGGCAGATGATAGACTCCGGACAAAAACGCCCTCCATAATGCATCCTTCTAGTCTAAAGCCCACACTGAAAAGGTCTTACATCGGTATCCTATATTCAGGTGACCTCTTTCTCCTGTATTGGTCGTATGTGCCAAGCCTATGGACCAAATCCCTGATTCAAGAAGCCGGTTGCCTGGTTATCAAATTGGCTCTCCGAAACTGTTGTATCAGAATTAGGAGTTCGTAGCCCGAATACCGAAGGGAAGAGAGGGGTTTCGGACTGCTGAACGGATTATTTCAGCACTACTGGCCGATCGCTCTCTGCGAGATTAATCCAGTCGCCGGATCAGCAAGAGTTTCATTTATGATCGTGATCAAGGTTTTTGCGTGGGTATATCAGTCGTGATTTGATAATTTTGATAGGTTCAAACAGGAGTTCGAAAGTACCCGGAACGGCAATCGGCCAGTTGGTGGGCAACCTCTTCGGGGCGGCCGTGTTCTTTACGTAAGCTGGATCACACAGATGAGGAGAAGGAAGGCAAAGATCGACGTTGTACATCTACAACCTCTAGACTTAGAGAGGGGTATCACATCCAGATGGGTAGAATCGAGAGGGGAGAGAAGAAGCAAGGGCTGCTGGTTGGCCTGGTTTGACGTGTCCAATGCCGGGTACTCTTGGATTTGTCTCAGACGTCCATGATCTCCACTTCGCCAGGATAATCTACCGTAAAGGATCAATGTTCCGGCGGATCATTGTCGATGCGCATGGAATAGGCTCGGGCGCCCGAGGACGATCAACGGCTGAACATATTGTAAAGTGGGTCAGTATAAATTGATAGGCACGCCACCAGCATGCAAGGAGGTGTGTCTTTCTTTCACTGTAGTTATAGTAATTGATTTTGACTTTTCAGATCAGGTCATGGCTGCATCAAAATAAGCGATCTAGGCTTATGGGTGCATTGGCTCTGTCTCGGATAATATTTCAAAAGCCTGGGCGGTGATGGAAGCAAGGAACAAAATGTGGGTTCTTGGCCGCGGTCCCCCAGTACTACTAATGCTGCAGGGCATGCAGCATCTGGAGAGAACACAGCGCAGCATGCATGGGTCTACGCTATGTGCTTGCAATCGATTCTTCATGATGGCTGTCGACAATTAACCTAGATCCAACATCGGATCAACCTCTAGCGAGATCAAACCGGGTTCGACAGCGGTGCAACATCCTTCAACGAGGCCGTTCGGACGTATCGATCTAAAGTATCCTTGAAAGTAAGTCTACAGCGTTTGCTTGGTGGTACCCTGGGCATCCCACGAGCCATCCAAGCCGCGGCGGAGCGCCGCACTATGCCGCATGAATATATATCTCTTAGCGCTGCCGTAGGGGGTGAGGCTCATGTTCGGCAATGAAAATGTCAATGCGGCGTCGTCACATCCTGTCCGATGCACTCATGAGTGGATGTTGATTCAAGTAGGCTGCGCCTACATGACTACCTCACTGGTAGTATAAGTTCGGCTGCTGCTGGGAACTCAGCTCAGCTACCAGGACAGACGACGATGTGCACGTGCCGGGGCCCCGCGATCCGATTTCCCCTGCCCCGTCTGCGCCCCGCTTTAATACTTCTTCATCTCTCACTCAAACATCTCCCCCAGTGCTTATCAAATTAGTTACGATGGAGCTGTTATTCCGTGCTTATTCCAACGAAGCGTTGTACCGGCCGTTTGAAATCGACTTGACTGCTGCTAGATCAACGAAGCCAAGCTACGATGTGGTCAGGGAGCCGGCCCCGACCTCGGCAGCGATGGACATGGTGGATCCCCCTGTGGACTGCCCGATTGTGGACAAAATCCCACTGGAGGTTCTGTCGTGTGTGCTAGATCGTCTATCTACCGAGGACCTACTGGCACTGCAACTGACGTGCAAGGCATTTCGACAGCAGATCGCTCCAACGTTTTGGTCCCGGGTGTGTCTATGCGCCGGCAGTGCAGACCGGCACTACCCCAAGCTGTCTTCAGACAGGTTCAAGGTCAACTACAGCAACAAACGATATATCAAGATCAAAGAATCGCAGTTTGCTGCGTTCTGCGAATCTGCCATGCGAGGACACTTGGACGGGGTGACCAAGCTAGTGCATACTCTGGAGATCAATGTGCAGTTCTGTATGACTCAATCGAGATTTCGACGGTTGGCATTAGAAGACCTTGGCTCGGCCAAGAATAATGAACTGGTACAATGGATCTTGGATGAAGTGTTTGCTACGACCATGACAAACATCCAGTCGATCCGGCTCCGAAGCGCGGTTGGTGATCAATGTGGTGGGGTCCCTGTGGTGCCCTTACTGCTTCAACAGTGCACCGTGCCTATTGATCTCGAGCTGACTATAGACGACCTCAGCACACAGCCACTCCAATTATGCCTCTACAATGTAAAATCCTTCCGTCTCGTGATCAATCGGGAATTTGATCAAGGGATGTCACTGGTGAGGCAATATTGTTATGCGCTACCTGAGTGGATCGACCGGTTTGATCTAGTATATTCGTACTTTAACGAGAGAACCGCCGTAGCTGCATCCGACCTGCGATCCTTCCTCTGCAGAGCAACGGCTCTAAAGGTGATGGTGCTGGAAAATATTTCCGTGGTACAAACAAACGATGAATATGTGGGGTGGATTCCTCATGCTGTGCTTAAGCTAAAGGTATCTGATTTCGCTCTACAGCCGCAGCCGCAGCCGCACCGGCTGCTGGCACCGGCTGTGCGGGAGCTAGAACTAGACACGAAACGAGGGGTATTTTTTACTGAGATAGACATGCCGAACCTGCAACATTTGACCATGGTCGAGCTGGAGCATGGAGTGGAGCCAACAGCTGGGGACCTGGCTAGACTGGTCTCGTCGTCGCTCAAAACACTGCACCTTCGACGATACTCGTATCGGGCCGTATCACGACTCGTGGCTGGCATAACACTGGATAAGCTCACTATCGAAGAGCCCGATTTTGCAACGGTTCCAGAAGCCGATGACAGAGCGAACGGCGACCCGGGAAGTGCGGTGGAGCATATCGCGTTGTTGGCCGGATCGCTGCAATGCTCGCAGCTGGTGGTCGACATGGAGCGACTGAGTAGGCATCAAGTGGTGGCGGCAATCGGTGCACTGGGCCGCAGGGTGCACCATCTGTGCATTATTATATTGTACAAGCGGCCTCACTTGGCGTACATCACCGATACCCGTGCCCTGGATGATCGCTGCGTGGTGGATCTGGACAAGTTCTATGCTATCCATGAATAGACCCTCGTCGGACCATCTGTATTATTTATTATTTAATGATCTTTGTATTAATGACAATTGGACAACCGTATTGAGACGGCCAGTTGAGGTCCAGCCGTGCGGCGCTTGCGCCGCACATGCATATCGAGCGCAGCCAAAAAAAAAAAAGGCCGATCGCAGCAGGATCATGCTTGGTATTATCCGGCTGGCTATGCAGCGGCCGTCTTGCTCAGCCGGGCTGTTTGAATCTCGACTGGTGTTTGCTCCGCCAATTCGGGCAGCACTGTAATGACAATGTAGTCAAGCAAATTGTACACCAAGTGTTTGTTGATAACCTTGTTGTTGAACAGGTCGAGAAACTCATCCACCGATTCGTCAGCATTAGACCCAAACAGGAGTGTCCGCACTCTATCCGGCGTTGTGGCGACAATTGCCTCCTTGGCCCGTTTCCGAATGCGAACTTGCTCGGCGGAATCGGGCAGAATACGGGGAGGACCCATGGGCCCGTTATTGGGGAACAGGTTCTCCCGTGCCGCTCGCAAAATGATGATGGCGAGCTTGGGGCTGCGGATGTGCTGCGAGATGAATCGGCGCGACGCCTTGGTGGACATCTTTGCCAACGTACCCGAACGAAACGGGATTGACACCGTGTTCAGCACCGAGACCAGCAGAGGGATTTTGGAATCGAGCTTGAACAATGTGCAGACACATGAAAACAGCGAGCTCTGTACCATCGGGATGAGCATGTCGTTGTCGTCATCTGCTTCTTGAGATAGCGATACCACGTATGCTACCATCCGTCCACCCACGCTAATAGCAGATCCACATGCTTGAACAATCTTCTTGTACACGAGCCCTGCTTGGATCGACAGTGGTTTTGGTTCGTAGTCTTGCTGCTTCGCTGTTTCCTTTGCGGCGGTTAGTCTTCCGGACGCATTGAGAACCGCCATAATTTTGGTCAAGATCTCGTACACCATCCAGGGCTCACTCAGCCGCTCTACTGCTGTTTTCAATGCAATGTCGTTGATCACTGACGATACCAGTGTCCGGGCCGCTGCACTGTGGATATTGTCGTCGATCAACACCGCCATGAGGGCCTTGGCCAGTACTTTACGAAACAGCTGCTCCGACTCGGCACTATCCAATGCCGGATGCGGTCGTAGCGAATGGAATGCTTCTTCGACGCTGTCTACCGGCATGATCCCGGTGCCTACTCGTTCTCGAGCACGTCTCAGATCTTGGACATGAGAATCCAGGATGCCAGGCACACCATTCAACAATGCGTCGTCGAGGTCCACCGAAGCAACCCTCTGTTCCATCTTCTGCACTGTCGTTGACACTGACTGCAGAACTTCGTCGATAAACTCCTTATTGTCGGTAATGTTGGAATGCCATGATTGCACAAACTGCCGTAGTATCAGCCCGATCAGTGCATAAAGTTGCACATTCACGGCGTCATTGCTGGTCAGCGTGGGTAGTTTGTTGCGCCAGTCTTGATGGTCTTTAGATCCGGGAAGGAACACGCGATGGATAACATGCTCTGTGTCTGTGGAGTCGGTCATGTCCCCTCCATTTGGTTGTAGTCGTCGCGTTTGTCGTCAGACTCAGGAGGTTGGGACTCGCCCACCTATGAGCGGCGACAGGCATGCGCCGTTATCCATTCAATCAATGATCGCCTTATCCCCGCAATTCGGTATCTATCCGGCTAAAGTAGTGTTACTTTCGGACCAGATGGTCATTAGCCGAGGCATTACTTTACGGACGCGTCATCGGCCGCTGCAAGGGCCGGACTGAATGCTGGGAAGCTCTGCTGAACCTTACCTATATACATACAGACTACGGTACCGGACCAAGAGCTAGAACCCTTCCAAACGCATTCAGCATCGGTTGATCAGACAACAATGGACGAATTGAAGACCATATAGTGAAACCATGGGTCGTGTCCCACAAAACAGTCTCAGCTCAGTTTCTAGCTTCATGCATGGAACCTCCCCTCACTGGTTGGACTGGAGCATGCCTAGGCAGCCTCAACTGCGACTCCACCACAGTACATGCTGGGTTGTTCCAAACCTATGACTCCGCCGGAGTTTCCAATGATCGACAGTAAATAAATCCGCTCACAATTGCAGGGTATACCTACCTAGTTGGGCCCAGATCATACGGAATAACGGCCGTACCCAACACCGGAGTGGGGATGTGTGCTCACCCCTCATTATGCGAGGCCCGGCTTGTCTTGGGCTTAGGCTTACTGCTCCAAGCCGTCTTCCGCAACGACAACCGCACATTAATTAATTCTCAGTATCGTGCTCACATCAGCCCGCATATAAATACCTGCTGGTTTCGTCCTGTTCTTTACTTCCCGTAATACAAACATTTGCTATCATGAAGTTAACTCTGGCAATTGTCGCGGTGCTTTTGAGTGCCTGCCAAGCCGCTCCTTCGCCGGACGCCGCACCATCGGTCACTGCCAAGCCCAACCCTGCTTATACTTCATCCATGCTTGAAAAGCTTTGGAGCGGTATGACAGTGTCTGACGCCAAAGTCACCACAGTCGTCAGCGGCACTCCAGTACCAACTGACGAACTGACCCCTCCGCCAAACATGCCGGATTTCGACTCGGATTTGTCCCTGCCAGAAGATTTCATCTGGGGCTGGGCCGGTGCTGCGTTCCAAATTGAAGGCGCTGCCAAGGCAGATGGAAAAGGTCCGTCGATCTGGGATAGCATCATGCACAAGGTGCCATCGGTGGTCACTGGCGGGGTCAATGGAGATATCGCCGACAACAATTACTACCTATACAAGGAAGACTCGCAACGGATGAAGGCCATGGGCATTAAGGACTACTCGTTGACCATTTCATGGCCCCGGATCTTCCCATTCGGTAATGGTACTGTCAACCAAGTTGGGTTACAGCATTACGTCGACGTGGTGGATGACCTGCTTGCTCAGGGCATCCAGCCGGCCATTACCTTGTTTCACTGGGACCTACCTCAACAATTGCAAAATGCGTACGGCGGGTTCTTGAGTGAAAACCTAGTTGACGATTTCGCAAACTATGCTAGAGTGATCTTTGAGACGTTTGGGGACAAGGTCACGCATTGGATCACTCTCAATGAACCGCAGGTGATTTGCTTGATGTATGAAGACTTTGTGCTACTGCCCCAAGACATTTTCCCATCATTCCAGTACCAAGGCAACTCCGTCGCGGCACAGTTCCAGTGCGGACACAACGCTTTGCTAGCTCACGGCGCTGCCGTGGAGGTCTTCCGAGAAGTCGTACAACGCAAGAACCCCGATGCCAAGATCTCGTTCAAGAACTCGTGGCAACTGCAGCTTGCAGCGAACCCAGACAGTGCCGACGATCAGCTTGCTTCCAATCGATCGGCTGATTTCAATGTGCACTGGCTCAACCAGCCGGTCTTTGGCAATGGTGACTACCCTCAAACCTTGAAGGATACGTTGGGTAGTCTATTGCCAACCTTCACTGAAGCCGAAAAGAAGAGCGTCCAAGGGTCCGCTGATTTCTACGCCTGGGATGGGTATACCAGCAACCTCGCCGCCGCACCGGTGGGCGGCGTTGAGGCATGTCTCAAAAACAAGTCCAACCCCTTGTGGCCAAGTTGCGTCAACACTTCCTATGTCTATCCAGATGGATGGGAAATCGGACAATATGCTGATAAGGGTGCTGCGTGGCTGTACAACACTCCAGAGCTGTTCCGAACTGCGCTCAACTGGATTGTCCGTGAATACGACCTCAAGGAGATCATGCTCACCGAATTCGGGTTTGCCGTGTCAGATGAAAACAACATGACGCTGACCGAAGCTATCTACGACACCGTCCGAGTGAACTACTTTGATGACTACTTGCACACCATATTGAAGATTGTCAACGAAGACAAGATCAACTTGACCGGTGTGTTTGCGTGGGCCATTTATGACAACCTGGAATGGGTCAGTGGGTTCGACACTCGATTCGGCTTGCAACACATGGACTATGATACTGAAGTGCGAACATACAAAAAGTCTGCGTTCTATTTCAAGTCATTTTTTGAACATTATGTCCGAGGCTGTGGCAAAGATAGCAATACAGGTCACAACAGATAACTTACTGTAATAACATATCATTGTATGGCTCTATATAGATAAATACTACTGCGAACGGTTCAACTTCTTGCATGCCACATCTCGAAGGTCAACCTTACGGATCTTGCCACTGGCAGTCTTGGGAAAGTCGGTTAATTCAATCACAAACTCGGGAGTCATAAACGGACCGATCTTATCCTTGACAAAGTTTTGCAACGCGTCGGCATCCACCTTGCCTGAACGATGCGGGACCACAAAAGCCACAATGCTCTCTCCATACTTGTCACATGGAATCCCCACCACTGATGCTTGGGAAACATCTGGATGGGTGAACAGCACATTTTCAATCTCCAACGGATGAATGTTCTCACCACCACGAATGATCAAATCCTTGATTCGCCCAGTTACAGTTAAATACCCATCCTCGTCAATAACACCCTCATCGCCAGTCTTCATCCACCTCTTTCCATGCAGATCCACAAACATTGCTTCATTGGTTTTTACGGGATCGTCATGATATTCCTTTTGAAGCAGATATCCAGCCACTACAATCTCGCCTCTGACACCCACGGGCAACGGCTCCATTGACCCACTCGCTGGACTCACCACTTTGGCCTCGGTGTTGGGCATGATCTTGCCAACGGTGCTGGTTCTCGCCTCCAAAGAGTCATCAGGGCTGGTCATGAAACTAACAGGCGACGTCTCGGTCATGCCATAGCAGATCGTCAACTCCGTCAAATTGAACACCCGAATCAACCGATTCATGATTTCAACCGGAATCGACGACCCAGCAGCAATGCCTTTGCTCAAATACTGCAACCCACCCTTGGAAATCTCATCTTCTAGTTCCAACTGTGCCGCAAACATAGTCGGCACCCCATATAAACCCGTGCAGTTTTTGAGCCGCACCGCCTCGAGGCTCTTGACAGGGTCAAATGTCTCGCTTGGGTACACCAATGCACAGCCGTGCGCCACAGCAGCCATGTTTGCAAGCACCAGCCCGAAGCAATGGAACATGTGCACGGGAATACACAAATGGTCTTGCCCGGTTGGATGACGTGATTTCGTAGCGGTGAGCCCCATTCGATGTCCAATGAACAGCCCGTTGTTGACAATGTTGGTGTGGGTCAATGCAGATAATTTAGGGGCCGAGGTGGTTCCAGATGTGAACTGCATATTGATCACGGCATTGGGATCAGTCTGTTCGACGAACGACTGATGAGTATCTTTCTTCTCAAGCAAAGTGTCGAAATCTTGTCCAATAATAAAAGTCTTGTAAACATGTTGTTGACCAAACTTGACCAATGCCGATAAGTCACGCACCTTGCCATCACGCTTTTTCAAATGATCCTGCGTAATCAAAACTCGAGCCTTACAATGCTTCAATGCTGCTTGGAACTGGTCGTCTGTGAAAGCTGTGTTGAGTGGAACCAACACTGCGCCGAGCTTAGCCAATCCCCATTGAATAACCAAGAATTCCCATCGATTGCTGCAACACACGGCCACCTTGTCGCCATTGGCAACCGCAATCGACGACAAGTTTGCAGCCAACAAATCGCTTAATTTGTCGAGCTCATTGTAGCTGTATTCAACGCCTTGATGCAGTGAAATCACTGCCGGCTTGTCACCATGATCCCGGCACGTCTGTCTAAGTAACGATCCCATAGTGTGGGTAGACACTGGCGGCGTCGAGCTGCCAATGACATGCGACACTGTGGTCTTAAGGCGAATAAACCCTATGTTTCTACTCCATCTCAGAAAAGGCCTTGTAGCCCGTACCGTCAATAGCATCGTCGTTGTAGATGTAGATGTGTGGGGAAGTCCTATCTAATAACGCTCCCGCTTTCCGCTTGTACCTGTCGCCTTCCTCCGTGCGGGGGGGGGCTGCCAGGACCCCCCTCCACCTTCAGCTCTCGGCGATTCACCGGGACCACTGTAGTTGTCATCGTGGGTTGCAGTATATGCAGTTTTTATATTTTATATTACCTGCCGGAATTACTGCCAGCACTGATCCAATAATTGGCCGCGTCAACTAGCACTGAGAAAGAAACAAGCCGAGAATGAGCCGCGGAGCGGCTCATTGCTTCATGTGGATATCCGCCACACGCGTAATCCACGCTCTTACGGGTAACTTAACCCCGTCGTTGGCCGTCCTATCGGAGCAGCAGAGCGGCAGCGCCGTGCCCACGCCATTATGCGTCCATGCTATGCAAGGAATATGTGCGTATGCGTGCTTTGGTGCTTAGACATTACAGACCTATAGGACCCACCTAGCCCCAGCGCTAGCCCTAAGTCCTCAAGCACTTGATCGGTGGTTATGAGCTCTTGAGCAACCGTCGATGATTGCAATCCGAGAAAGGCGAAAAATGAAAAATGTACCACACACAATCGATGGTACTGAGACCCGTCTCATCCCCCCTGGCTTGTGTACACGGCAAGGCCGGCTGCTGCGCGGCTAGTTCGGATCGAGCCGGATGTGGCTTCCCGCATTCAGTCGCTTGAAGCTCAGGGAGCCACGGCTGCGTTTGGGACAAGTGGCATCTTCACCATGACGTCGGCCCTACCGCGCACGCCACGATCGGGGATCATCCGATGATCAGCCCCGCCTAGTCTAGAACAGGCGGCGCCCGCTTCGCCGGCGTCGGCGAATTGGGGTGCCGACATTATCAGATGGATCAATTGATCGTTCATAATGTATCGAAAGTAACCAACCCAGGACCACCACGTCTCGTGGAAGAAACCAGAACCATATGCCCACAGGTATCATGGAGGACGAATTGACGCGACTAGGGTTATGGGATCAATGTACCATGCACTGTTTTTCAATGCCCCAACGGGCAAGGCTGATTGCGGCCTGCCTCTCTGGACACCGCATCCGAACTCCGGTTGGATACATGAACGCATTGCGCATACCATAGACTCCTGCCAATCCCTCGATGTTTCGCAATTATCTGGTTTCTAGTTCAATGATTGCGTATATGCTCTTTGTATGTAATACTGAACACAAAACGTACCGAGGTTGTCTCTACGATGCAGCCCTTCCCCTCCAATATTCTCCTCTTTGATGCAAAAGCCCTATCTCCGTTTCTGTGGGATGTATAGGACTCCTATAGGGCTCATTCTACGTTATCCCCGACCCGGGATCCAGGCCGGGACGGGCTCTCTGCCGGCTTAATAAGGCTTAATAATGAGGCAGCTCTCAAATCCCCTTAGCAAATACCTCAATGCTCCCGTTCTCCCATGATTGCTCCATTTGTCAAGACCGGAAGGCAGGGCACGGCTAACATCTTGTCCCGGCCTCCCGAGCCGGACTGGAAATAGACTTTTTTTTTCACTTTCATCGCAAAGCTACATTGGCTCAATGCCATGGAGTCTGTATGTAATTTCGAATTGCAATCTATAAAATTAATTGCCTGGTACCGAAGAATTGCTGAGTTTGTGTTAACCGGATTCATTCTCATAATGCTTGGCAGCCTCACCTCATCAAAGTTCACAATTTCAGCATGCAAAATCAATAAAAAAAATAATAATAATAAAAATAAAAATTCTAATACGGTTTGCTAGATACTGCCACTGATAGCGGAGCACTCGGTGGAGCGGCAATTTGAGGCAATGGGGTTGGAGACACCCCATTGGCTTCATTGACCATTCGGATCCGTTTGATTCCTTCACATTGGCCTGATTCAATATGATCCGTGATCCACGCCTCAGTCGAAGTAAAGCTTAGTCCGCAGCCTTTGCATTTGCCACTCATTCCCGATCGATCCCGTTTCTTGGTGCCGGCTGGATATTCGAAATGCATCGCTTTCAAGTGGTTCTTGTACGTGTCGCACCGGGAGAAGCCGCCATTTTGATGACATGTTGGTTCCAGGCTGGTATAAGAGGAAAACCCACCTGCTCCAACTGTGCCGGATCGAGTGTATAATGGACAACGAAATGGTGCATCGCCTCGATGCGACTTTTGATGTCGGAACAGATCATTGGGTCTGGCAAACCCTCGACCACAGACTTCGCATGTATGAGGGCGGGAATTATCCGCCAAATGAATAGATTTGTGAGTAGCCAAATTGCTAAACCAGCCGTGACAAGTCGAACATTGCTTCTTTTTTCGGCCCGTAGATGATGGAGCTGGTGGTGTTGATGATGATGAGTTCGGTGTTCCCGGAGTTCCAGCCCCGGTTGGAAGCATTGGTTGACGATTTGAAATCACTGAAGGTGGTGGCATTGTAGTGACTGGTTGAGAAAGATAATACGGATTCGGGTATGAAGCGTATCGTCGATCTTCGGCTGGGTTGGTTAACGACGAGATGCTCATTGGCCCGGTAGGGCCATTAGCACCGTTGATTTGAGGACCTTGAGGTACCGGCAGAGGCAATGCAGAGCCCAAACTGATTGTACTTTTGATCGGATTTGGCGAAGCACCGTTTGGCGGAGTGACACTACCGGTGATTGGTGGCAACTTGTGTTCGGATGGTGGTGGCGAAGCGTTGGTGGTCGGAGGGCTGGTGGTGGTAGAGTTGTTATTAGTTGAACCAGCTGACGTTGATGCGGTCTGTTGGCGGTCTACTTCGGTGGCGACATATGTCAATGTGTCCAACCCTGAAAAGGACTGCTGTGGCGAGAGTTGCTGCTGTTGTTGAACTTGAGCTTGAGCTTGAGCTTGAGCTTGAGCTTGTGGAGATGCCGACATTCTAGTGGTGGTGCTGTCGTATCGTGTCGTATCGTATGGTGGGAGAAGGAAGCTAATGGAGTGATCTGGGCCGATGGACTTGCTAATTGATTACTTGAGAGCCAAGTAACACGATCGAGATGGAGAAAGAAAGAGTGATGGTCAAGAAGAAGAGATTTGAACAATGGTCTTTTTGTTGAATTCAAAAACCGGGAAAAGCCAATATAAGAAAAAAAATAAATAAAACTTGCCGCGCCTGCCGTACGTTACGTAGCTCACTAGTAAGCCCCGATGGTGGCCCTACATTTCATCCACCTAGCCAGCCTTGCTTTTGGCGCGCGGTTACGTAGAGCAGTCGGGACTTGGGTGGTGCCGGTAGCCGTGTCTGTGTGCCGGCCGATGAGAAGAAAAAGCATTGCGTGCTTCGCCGTGCGCACGCCACGCCTCTTGTCTCGGAACCCGGGGCTCCCTTTTTATAGCGGTGTGGCCTGCACTGCCTCACTTGTTCAACGTGAGCGCGCACGTACCTAATGCGGTAACCAATGTCCGAAGTCCTTGGTATAGAGCCAGAACGGCTGTACCATCTAGCGTCTAGCTACCAGGCCAGTCTACTGACTAGCCAATAGTGTATTGATTGACTGGTTGATTAGATCGACCAGCTTGTTCATTAGGTATGGACATGACCATTAGAGCAGAGCGAATTGAAGCAAAGGCCCGGCCTTCTGATCCTGATCGTGACCTGAATGTTCGGCGTTTGGCGTAGCCCGCATTGGCAAGTGCAGTGAGTAAACGTTCAGAGTGTGTCAAATACAATGGGACAAGACTCAGCCGCTTGATACTTGATCAATACTCTCCCAATTGGTTCCTCTCGTCCCTTCTGCTATAGATCAGAGAAAGATACTCGCTAACAAAGTAGCAGCAGTAGAGATCGGAGGATCGGGCGCCGTACAAAAAGCAACATCTGGATACAGCCGTGAGGTGTGAGGTTGTGAGACAGTGAGACTAACTAACTGAACCGCATGCACCGCTTACACATCATGATCTAATGGACTACGGACACCTCGGCAGTGGTAATGGTGGTGGGGCAACGACCAATACGAGAAGGTTCGCTTTTTTTTGTAATCAGATGGCTCTGCTCGTGAGCGATCTGGTGATTTGTAAAAGAGACAAAAAACCACAGGAATGAGATGTCAGCATGTTTGACATCCAGGCAATGCTATGTACTGCGGACCGATCAGGACCGTATAATCAATACCAAGACCCTAGTCGGCATTCCGAACCCCTAGGCTAGGCTAGTCTAGGCGTTGATTATCAACCTCATTGACCTCTGCATGCATGGGTTGGATACGGCTATATCCAACTAGGCTTCCCCAGGTTTAGGTTCGCTGGTGGCTGCCCCGCTGCAAGGCTGGGCTTTGCGGTGGGAAAATAGAAAACGCCACCAGGGGCTGGTGGAGTTCCCTTTTTCTGCGGTGGCACAAAATACCAGGCGCGGTTGCGTGGCCACCACCGCCTACCACGGCTGGTTCGGAAGAAAGAAAGTCTTGGCTCACCATGATAATTATCATGGAATCCCGCGCAATTGGTCTCGAACAAAGCAGGTCTGCATCTGAACCTCGGTATTTGTTTTCGCTCGCTGCGCTCGATATACTTGGTATGTTCTGTATCGGTCGCCTTCGCTCTTTTTGCTCGCTGCGCGCTCGATATACTTGGCTCGGTCTGTAGCGGTCGGCGGGCCGCTCTGGCTAGAGCCAAAGCGTTGTGATCCAGACATATACAAGTGAATCTGACGGTTCAAACTCAATCTCGGACAGAGCGAAGGCTTCTGATCCGGCCATGCCGATCTGAAATCTCCCCGTGCAGCAGCTGCGAGACTGAGTCCGTGATTGCGGCGTTCGCGGAGCTAAGCACACCCGTCCTCCATCGGGTTCTATTCATGGCATGGCTATGCTGTACCGATGCTGCGCACATATGCCACCAGGCAGACCTGGATGATCCACGGCAACGCACTGGAGCTCGATAATCGACGCAGTCATCGCGCCGCCGAAACCGAACTCTATATTTAGTCCGCATGTCTACATTCCCACCCCCTGAGCCACCGTTGATTGTTCAAAAGCCGCACCACCCACAGATTAAGACTCCCTTTATTACAATGATAATATTATATATATCCCAGCATTACCAGCCCCTGGGACGCAGGACATGCTGCAATTACGCCTTCTTGGATTTGGACACCTTGCCAGCTGGGGAGGCCGTTCGTGGCACCGGCGATGGGGACGGCTCGTAGGTAGCTTGAGCTGCGGCAGTCAATGGCCCCTTCTTTTCCTTCTTGGATGCTGCCTTCTTGGAGTACACTCGGATGTAGAATGCAATGAACAAGAACAAGTACGATGTCAACAAGGCACATCCATAAATTGCAGCAAATTCCTCACCAGCACAATTTCCGGCATTTGGCATCCATGGCCAGTAAGTAGAAGTGAAATAGGTGTAACTGGCAAAGTACACAAAGAACAGATCAATGACAAACTGAATGATCTGGCTTCGAGTGACCCATTCCTTCCACCACACTCGGATCGAACACGCTGACAAAAAGTAGTACCAGTACATGATAACGTGAACAAACAGGTTCAACACAATTGGCACCCACGAAACCGAAGTTCGGCCAATCAATTGAGTGAAACACAACAACGCGGTAGCACCATGGTGGTAAGTATGCAAAAACGTCAATGGCTTCTTGCGCAACACCAAAAACACCGTGTCAAACAATTCGTAATACTTGGTCAAGTAGTTCAAGTAATAAACAGTAACAATTGGTTGAGTCCACGATCCGGAATCACAAATAGCATACATCAAACCATGTCGCCACAAGATTGGAATCAATTGTTCAACCAACAGCACCAACAACACCAACGACAACACGGTCAATAGCAAGTTATGCAGTCTAAACAACCAATTGAGCTTGATCACTGGGGCATTCTTCAATACTTCACGTCCTCCAAACACAACAACATAATAAGTAACAATAGCACTAAACACCTCGGTCCAGGTGGTGAATGGCAAGCCTTGGTTTTGGGTAAACTCAAAGCTCGAGGCTCGAACACCAATCACTTTTTCACTCAAATGATCAAACACGCTCCAAAGGTAGATACCAAATGGACGATCGATGCTAGGGATTTGATACTCCACCCAGTCGCACATTGTATTATTGTCTTTTGAACAGAAAGGAAAAAAATAAAAAAAAAAAGAAGTTGGTGATGTGGTATTAAGAAAGAAAGAGGAGGGGGAATTCGTAAGGGAAAAAGGGGGCCTGGCGTAGTGAATTTTTTTTCTCTTTGTGCCTGGTCTGGTTAACACTCCGTAATGAGCTAGGGCCAACAAATTTTCTAAACGCGTCGATTTCCGCCCGAGCCGAGTTTGTCACATGAATCCGACACGTCCCTTGCTCCCCCCCTGATTCGACGATTCGGATACTCAATCATTAATACACAAATTACAATTCATTACTTTCTTCATTCACACTAGCCAGCGGCGTCGACGACGTCGACTGCCGCGATGATGCCAATGTGGCACTGCCAGTAGTCTGCTGCTTTTCCCAGAAATCCAAACTCAGCACCTCGTCGTAGCCGTTCACGTCCTCATGGACATAGATAATCTCCCGAGTCGATTCATGCAAAAACCGAATGTTCTCGCCAGTGATAACCCGTACCAACTCACTGGTGTCCACATGTCTGATCTCAATGAAATTGGGCTCAAATGCAATCAAATATGGATAGCTGAACGCAAAATGGTTGGGAACCCCTTCCCATTCAATCTTCCAGTCTTGTCGTGACCGCCATCCATTGGCGTTGACGAAAAACGACACATCCGAATAGTTGAGCAGGAAATTGCGTCCCAATGGATAAATGGCAATTGGCTTGAGAACATCTCGTCGAATCACAAAATCAAGCGACGTATCGGCCGGGTCAAGCAATGACTGGGTCTCGAGAGTCTTCAGATCAACAATCTCAAACCCTTTGGCACATCCAACACATAGCTTGCGTTTCAAAAACGAAATAGACAAAGCTTCAGACGGAATATAGAACTCCTTGTACACCTTGAGCCCTTCAGACTGCCCCTTGAGCAGTTTGGAAAACTTTTGCTTCTGTCGAGGCTGCGGCTCATTCGGCTCCATGACTCGAACCGTGGTGGTCATACTGCTGGATTTGACAGTGCACACCAAAATGCGACCAAGACAAATACCAACCTTGTAGAAATTGATATGCCCCATCACCTTCTTGGATCGTCGACTGTTGGCCACCGGATCTGGAGTTTCCAAACAGTCCAATGGCCACGAATAAAGATTCTTGTCACTCAACGCCAATAGCATACCATACTCTTCCAGGCAGTCGATCTGAGTAATGTTGGACAAGGTAACAATCTTGATAGGATTGGAGGTGGTAGGACCAGTGGCACTGAATTTGACTTCGGCAAGCCAGATCCCGTTATCAGTACCATATAACAACTTCCGTCCACCATCCAAAGGTGTCAAACAATTGACCCGATTGTTGCCACCAAAGAATCGATCCTTCAACACATGAGTGAGGAATACATCGCCCTTTTCAGCCAATACATCCTTCTGTTGATCAATGTGCTCAACCCATTTCTTTCGTCCAATATACGTAGTAGCATATAGCGTAATGTCATAACCCTTTCGCCCCAGATATTGAAACGTCAATGGGAACCGGTTACCGCTAGCATCGTTCTTGGACACGGATGGCATTTTGGCTGTGAGCGTCGGACCTGGTCGTTTGGCCAAACTCTTTGAAGGCATTTCTTCGCTCTCGGCAATCTGTAACAATTCCAATGGAATTGGCTGTTTCTTTGTTAGTTTCTTCTTTTCTTTTCATATCATACCTTTCGATGGACCTTCAATTGCTCACGCTTGTTGGCCATTTTGATTCGGACAAACAACAAACAATGATCAAACAAATACACTTGAACATCGCCCTGATTCTCCTTGTCTTGAGTTCGCTTCTTCAAAAAGCCCTTGAAAATGATCTGTCGATTTTCCTCGGTGAGCCGCATATCAACATAATCATGCTGGCTTCGCCAGATCAGTTGCTGGCTCAAATGCATCAAATTGAATCGGTTTTCGCTCTTACCAGTTTCGATATTCACCCTGGTCAAAAACTCTCGAATCAGCACAATTGCTTCAGGAATCTCCTTCTTGTCCGGGTTCTCATCGTCCGTGTTCTTCAACACCGCCTCAAGCAGCAACGGATACCGAGCAAGACGCGTCGTGGGCTTGGTTAAATACCCGTTCAATTCCAGCTTACGGCTTTCCTTGAGCCGCTCTGTTTCGTCAACAAACTTGGCAAACTGTGCATTTTGGCTCTTTTCCCGTTCAAATTCATACTTGCCGGTCAATTGATGCGCACCATACTCAATAAACGGCTCGAACTTTGGCACAAATTCCAAAAAGATATCCCCCACTTGCTTCACCACCGGTGCTTGTTGTTGTCGTTTGGTCAACGCTTCAGCAAGCTTGACATTGACCAAATGCACGTCCATGATTCTCAAAAACACATCCCGAATAAACTTTTCTCGTCTGTTTTCTGGAATGACATTGGAATTGCGCAACGGCTTGATCCAGAAATCTCGCAAATATTCCAAATCCTTGACAAAATCTCGTTCGGTATAAATAACTTCGCAAATAACCTCTTGTCGCTTCTTTTCCTTGTCGGGGGTATTCTCAGCAATCTCCTTGGAAACGGTGTGAATCCAAAGCTTTTGCTCCTTCTCATCATCACCATGCAACGACAATCTCGACTCAGCTCGCTTCAACCCTGGCTGGGGCTTCATATTGAGCCGAGCTTGCTGTTCCAACCGTCGTGGACATGCAATTGAATAACACAGCCGATCTCGTGTGCATGTTGGTGAATAGCATTCTGCTAATAACGTAAATACACCATTCACAGGAACCACTGTGGTACCGCCTTGTTCCATGCTGATTGGCATTTGCTGCTGTTGGAGCTGTTGCTGGGTATTATCATCGACCACAATCTCATTAAACTGGTACACTTCGTTGGCAGTATCTCGTAATCGATGATCATATGTCACATCATGGAAAAACTTCTGTGCATCCAAGGCTCGTCCTAATAGCAAAGCCAGATTTCGATCGGGTGTTTTGATAATATAAGTAATCATATCCACAGCTTCCGCACCAGTGAACGAGTTTTTGTACGTCAATTCGTTCTTGATACGATCACCAGTGACAATCCTAGCTCGGAATGTGTCAGCAACCCGACTCAGCATTGCTGGATATACCAGCGGAACCTTTCTTGATGTGGTCAATATCGTGGAATACCCATGATCACCACTAGCCCTACTCGATTGACTTGCCGACCGTTGAGTCGTTGTAGTGGTAGTTATGGAGTTCGTAGAGCCCGCCCCATTCGCTGCAGCAGACCCATTACGTCTGGTGTCGGATGACCGACGTGAATGGCCCGGCTTGAAGCTCGACAGCATGGAGCTGCTGCTATTAGTTCGCGATTGAGCCAACGATTTGGAATGGTTCAAATGGATCACCTCATTGGTATTCCGCTGTGGAATGACGCGACCGCTCATGGTCATGGTGTGAGACCGATGTTCGCGGTCGTATGAATTGGTCTGAGGTCTCGGCGGGGCTACTGCTTGGGCCATGTTTGGATTATTACTGGAAGCATTTGTCATGGACATGGATCGCGGAGATTTGTCAAAAGCCGGCGAGCTTTGAACCCTGCCCAATTGATGCTGTTGCTGGCCACCCAAATGTGGGTTCGACACGGCACGAGGCACCGGGCGCATCTGGTTGTGATTGTTCCCGGTCGGCCGTTGTTGAGACGGTTGTTGTTGTTGTTGTTGCTGCAAAGGTGGTTGCGGTTGCGGCTGCGGTGATGGTGGTGCTGGTTGTTGATGTTGCGATGGAGCCGGTTGCAGACGTTGAGGAGGAATTGGGTTCTGCAGCTTTGGCACGTTGGAATGATGTTGTGGGGGGGTCCAATCGGCCAATGCTCGTCCTGGTCCTGGTTGCTGCTGCGACCTTGCATTTCCACCATACCCTGCCGGTGCATTTTGAGCAGGTGGGTATGCATAAGGAGCGTTTCCTAATGTTGGCGATTGACTGCCTGGTGATCTATTCACCGACGACGGCGGCGGTGGCTGTAATCCCGCTGGCAGTGGTCGGCCATACCCATCTCTCAGCTGGGGGCTGCGGTTTGCTGGCGGAGGCGTTTGACTGTGATAAGGCAGCGGTGACATCCGCTGCTGAGGATGCTGTGGAGGGTATGGATGGTGCGGAGGCGGGGGACCGTATGGGTCGACACGTCGAACGGGGCTACCTTGTCGCGGCGATGATGGTCCGCTATTACTAAAAGAATGTGGCGGCAGCGGCGGCGAAGGTGAATACTGTCCTCTAGAATAGTTTGGTGATTGTTGCTGTTGCTGTTGTTGTTGTCGTCCGAGTGGAGGACTGGTATTTTCTTGTCCATTGGTCGGCGCTGGCAAAGGCGGCACGTTGCTCAACACATCGCCATTAAACGTAGGCGGCACCACCTGTGAGGTCAACGTCTGTGATCTGCCTGGAGGAGGCGCCGACCCAAAAATGTCCGAAAAGGCTGCATCTCGTTGGGTTGTGCCTGTAGAGGATCGCACTTTACTGCTGTCAGACATGATATTGGTTCATGCTCCGGCCTGTTCGTGTTCGTGTTAGCACCAGCGTTTAATTCACAAGATTCATACCTGAGAGGACTGAGGTTGTTCGTATCTCTTGTTTCTAGAATACACGTGTAATAATTGGAAAGAGTCTCCAATCAAAAAAATGTACAGGAACGAACAAACCGTGAAACGAGGGGTATGGTTGTGGTTGGTCGGTCGTCTCAACGAAAGAATCAATAAAAATACAACACCACGAAACCTTGATCAATGTATACAACAAAAAAAAAAAAAAGAGGCGCGTTCGCTGTGGTCTGATTTGACTATGTGGTTGAAGTGTACAAAGATCTTTGCCAAGGAACTCTCTATGGTCGGTAGATTTTTTTTTGCTGACGGTGTGCTGCAAGAGTTGAGTGAATGAATGGGCGAGTGTGAGCATCCCATGGGAGGAGAGTGCGTGCTTTGGATGCCTGCAGTGTGCCCGGACCCACTCCCCGGCCATCGGCTATGGGCACGCAACCGGGGGTGGAGGGTGGCTACCCTCTAGGCGGCGCCGCGAAACGCCACGAGATCCATTCAGGGAATGCATTTCACGGGTCTAGTCTACTTTGAGATCACAGATATAGATCAGTAAAAGCCGTTTGATTTGTTGGATTAAGGTCATAAGACTATTTTTAATGTGAACCCATTGTAAACGACGTGACAAGACGCTATACGACACGATACGAGATCTTTGTTTGATGGCAGATGCAACCATGTGACGTACTGGTCTAAGGAATCAGGCAGATCATTGTTCTAGTACACCTAGACACGGGATATCAATGGACCTTTATGTGGGGTACGGCGTTTTATTTTTCATCGCCTCCACCTATGCGGCTATTCGTCTCCTCCGAGGTTACCCGGCCGTTTCATTCCCAACCTCCCCAAAATCCAGAATCGGACCGGACACTGCCTCCAGGTTTCCTCAACGACACAAACCACACAATGCCGGTACGTGAAAGATCCATTGCCGGGCTGCAATTGACTAACTGAACAGGCATATCATTCTACGTTTCTTGCCGCCAACGATGACACCCGCATCGTGGGCAACTTTGCGGTGCTGCCGCTCCGCACCAAGATTCGGGGCCCGGCGTATCCATCAAACGACGACTACGACATTCTCGACGAAGTGCTCGATCTGTTCCGAGCTAATTCGTTTTTCCGGAACTTTGAAATCAAGGGCCCGGCCGATAGAACGCTGATTTACGGCATTCTGTTTATCTCGGATTGCTTGTCGCGGCTCAAAACGACCACCACGCTCAACGACGCCACGCGAGCCTTGAATACGCTGGCCATTGACCATTTTGCATTGCCCGGCGACCCAGGGTTCCCACTCAATTCGCTCTACCAACCACCACGAGACCGAACAGAAGTCGACTTCTTGCGCGGGTACCTGGGACAATTTCGACAAGAGCTGGCTCTGCGGTTGCTGCTGCGTGTCTACCCAGACGGAAACAACCAAGCACCAAACAAGTACTGGTTAGCGTTCACCCGACGGCGATTCATGAACAAATCTTTGTCTTAGGTATTGTGATATTATCAATAAAAATTCTTTATTACACAAATTCATTACATGGTCGTAGCTTTTTGTTTGTTTGGTATCACTAACGCGAATATGGCGGCGGCGTACGGCCCCGTTCATTAGACTCCCGGGATGAAGACAGATCATATCCATATCCGTATGGAGCCGGAGCCGGAGCCGGAGCAAGCCGCGGAGGAGGCGGCGGTGGAGGTGGTGGTGGCGGCTGCTGTTGCTGTTGTTGTTTCGGGACATGATGAGGATACTGTTGTTGATACACGGCGCCGTGGTCGGGATATGACGTGTAGCCTGACGAATACACAGGTCGATTTGCCGGAACTGGCGTGGCAAACGTCGACCGAACCGGGCCACTCGATGGTGGTGGTGGCGGTGGCGGTGGGGCAGGTTGAGAATATTGATGTTCCTGCGGCGCTGATGCTGCGGCTGCGGCTGCAGGCACAAGCAACGGCGGCAGCATGTTGCGGTCGGAAGATTCGCGCTTTATCTCGCCATCCATCGGGTTCAAAATCGAAGAAATGGTTGATCGTGACGGTCGCAATGTTGGCCGTGGAGCATACTTGTACGAATCAATGTTGGGCGCCAAAGCCGCAGACGGCTGGGGCGAGTTGCCTCGCGAACTAGCCGCCACCGCTGCTGCTGCATCGGCCAACGACGCGATACCTGGCAATGGATTGCTGTACTCTGGCTGAACAACGTTCGATGGCATGCTGGTTCGTGGCGTGAAATAACCCACACTTGGCCCTGCCGCCGGAGGTACCGATGCTTGCGCTACTGGTACTGCAGGCAGCACTTCCGGCTTTACACCAGATTGCACCGCTTGACTGGCCAACGCCACATACTCCGGCTCGTCCTTGTGCTTGTGGTAGAAATTTCGCAACATGGTCAGAGTCTTGTTGCGCATCTTATCTGTGTATTCTTCAAACTGCGGTCCATACTCACTCAGCAGCTTCTTGAACGTGTTCACCTCGCCAAGACTCCAATAGCTCGAGACCTTCTCTTTGTGCGGCGCGTGCTGCGACGTATGTGACGACGCAGGCCGTGGATCCACAGGAATATTGTTGATCGCCGGCGGTGGTCCACCAGCTTGATCGTCCCATGCGGCTGTGGCATATTGCGGCGGCGCTGGTGGAGCAGCTGCAGGGGCTAGTAGGTGCTGCTGCGGAGGCGCCGCCGTTGGTGCGGCAGGCACGGCAGCAACAGCAGGCACGGCAGCAACAGCAGGCACGACAGGCGCAGACGCAACTAGATCCTCATCGGCAAACTCATCGTCCTTCTTCTTGATGCGTTTGTTGGAACCGGACTTTCGAGACGTTTTAGCCCGTTTTCGCGATCCTTCCGTCTCTTCACCGCTCTTTCGCTTTTCATCCTCGGCTCCAAACACCGGCGCCGCTGACCGCCGTGGCCGCGACGCCGCAGCATTGGCTAGCAAATCAAACGGATTCTCGTCACTGGGCTGCGACGTCACCGGCGCACTTTCATCGCCTTCTTCCTCAATAATCGCCTTACCGCCTCCTGGAGTGGTCACCACCTTCTCAATAACCACCTTGACCTTGGGTCGCCGCTTTCGCGTATTTCGCTTGCGACCAGCAACCAGCGCCTTGTAGTCGATCTTCTTCTTGGTCTGGTAGTAATGCAACACACACTCTGTGAACGTACGTAGACCACCCATCTCAGACGCAATCTTGCCGAATTGCTTAGGAAACTGCGCATAGGCGTCGCAAAACCTTTCATGCTCCTCAGCGGTGAAATTGTCCAACGGATCCGTCATCAACCGGCTATATGGCACCGACTTGTCCTTGATAAACGAGTTGCGGTCCTCAAACAGAAACTTTTCTCGTTCCACTGGATCCACAATCATGTCCGGAACCTTGGCACTAGTCAATCGTGCTCGCATCGACGGATCGCGCGCAGTCTCTCGCTCCAGATTAGACAAGATCTCCATAAACTCTGCCTCACTTCGTACGTATGTACCCTGGTGCGGTCGGTTTCCACCGCGTCGACCTACACGTTGACTTCGGTCTGATTCGAACCCAGACTGCGGAACTGATGGCGTCTGTGGATTCGATCGGCGATGACTAACAGTATCGCCGTTCTGCTGCTGTTGGTACTCTTGTTGTTGTAGCTGTAACTGCTGCTGTTGTTGCTGGTGCTGCTGTTGCAATTGCTGCAACTTGAGTTGGTCCTGCTCTTTCTGCAGCGCCTCATGGCGAGCCGCAACCTCCTTGTCGGTCACCTCGCAATACGCCAGCCACTCCTTGCGCTGCGAAAGGTACACCTTCTGCGCAGCAGCAACCTCGGCAGCAATCTCGTCTTCGTCAGTCTGCACAAACTGTACAATCTCCGGTTCCAAGTCGTGGAACAACCCATTCTCCATGCCACCCAGCTTGGCCAACAGCGAGATGCTTTTGTGGTATTTGGCTTCAGCCAAAAGCTCTTCCCGCGGCAACTGAGTCAGTTCATAGAACGCTTGTTCCATTCGGTTCAGTGGGAATTGCGCCACTTCATGATCTACCTCGATACTTGGACTGATCTCTTTCTCTTTCAGCTCCTCCGGTGCTTCCACCATCTCAGCGTCTGCCAGCTCCGTCTTGGATTCTGCCTCCGTCTCTGTCTCAGCCTCAGATACAGACTCGACAGGCTGCTGCACGGAGTCTGCCACTGTGACGGCTTCAGCAACTGGACTTTCCACCGCAGTTGACTCATGTTGAGCAAGCTCTGCCTCATCCTTGGACGGCGACTGCGGCTCAAGCGGCTGATGTACGGCGGCAGCGCCGTTAGGCGCTGCTGGTTGCCCAACCTCTTCCGGTTCTTCCTTGGATTCCAGCTCAGCCACATCCTCTTGCTTGACGTCTTCTTTCTCGACATCCGCTTCCGGCACCTCATCCACCGGTATGCTGCTGCTCTTCTCAACGGGCTGTTCCCTCTCGGCTAGCTCTTCTTCGACTGGCTTTTCTTCAATCTTCATAACAGTATCCATGTCATCGCCAGCTGCAACAATAACAGGCGACCGCTCTACGGAATCAGCAGGGCTCTTGCTCTTCTGTTCCATCGATGAAGTCGGCGGTGATGGCCGCATTCGATGCGGGAACAAATCATCTTCCATCTGCCGAGGCCGTGCTGGTGGGATACTTCGTTCTCGTTCGTGCTCTCGCTCCCTGTCCTCGAAATGAAGCTCATTACTGACACTGCGCCGCGAGCCATAAGCGTTGAGCCTGGGGTCCACCGGCGACTTGATCCGTTCCACCGAATGGCTCCGTCGTCTCGATGATGCCGCCGATGCTGGTCTTGTTGACGCCGAAGGCGACACACTGGCATGGGGATACCGCTCATCCCGTTCTCGGTCTCGGTCACGATCTCGGTCTCTCTCACGATCTCGATCTCGATCTCGGTCTCGGTCTCGGTCTCTCTCTCGGTCTCGGTCTCTCTCACGATCACGGTCACGGTCCCTCTCACGATCCCGCTCTCGCGGTCGATCACGCTCTCGATATGTGTCATAAGGCGGTGGCCGGTCTCTACTTTCGCGACGGTCCCAGTGATCCCATTCGGCCCTGCTTCTGCTGTCGCGCCATTCCCATTCCCGGTCGAGATCGCGTTCCCTACTCTTATGACGCTCTCTGCTGCGAGGCCGTTCCCAGCCCTGGGACCCTCTACCACTGGTAGAGCGCTGTATTCCATACGGCGACGGATATTTGCGCCGTTCCATTCGCTCGGCATCCCATCGCTGCTTGTCTTCGTCTTTATAGTTCGACGATGATGACGTAGGCCGAGGCGGATACTTGGCTGCTGGTCCTGTAGGTGCTCCTGGGGGCACTGCAGACGTCGCCGACGTCGACCCAGCAGCGCCTGGATACTTCGGCGACGTCGCAGCTACACTAGATCGCCGTGAAC
Source organism: Blastobotrys parvus (assembly GCA_030564285.1). Taxonomy (NCBI): domain Eukaryota; kingdom Fungi; phylum Ascomycota; class Dipodascomycetes; order Dipodascales; family Trichomonascaceae; genus Blastobotrys; species Blastobotrys parvus. The sequence continues at coordinate 283,079 of JAJLUP010000004.1, read as the reverse complement.
TGGATTGAGATGACGGAGGTGGTGCTGGTCGGTCGGGATATCCCCGCGGTGTATACGACGAGCTCGGCTCTCCATATGACGAATGTCGGGATGTATGTCGAGACGGATATGATTGGTAATAGTCTCGTCGATGAGACGGTGGAGGTGGTGGAGATTTTTCTCGTTCTCGCTGCGTTGATGATGTTAGCTCTAGTTCAACAAAAAAACATACATGGTCAATATTCCTTCGACGTTTATACTCGGCAGCTTCCCTCTCCCGTCTATCACGGTCTTTATTGCGTTCCTCCTGTCGCCTGACATCCTGATAATGCGGAGGAGGCATTGTGAGCTTCTAGAGGCGGATGAATATCGTGTTTCTTGATTGGTCGTGGTTATAATTCGTCGAGCAGTATACACACCATCAACGTCATGCTTTTGCAGTTGCAATGTAAATATAACTCCAGTTTGCTCAGTGCTCAGTAGTCGAATATCAGCAAACCAAAAATACTAATAATACTGATAATAATAATAAAAATCCAACCGGTGATATGGCAACTGGATGAACGGGCAAAGGATTTTTGAGAGGTGAGAAAATGACAGATTGGGACCAAAGCGCAGTAAGCATGCGCTGCATCACTCATACAATGGAAAACAATTAATTGACTATAAACATTGATCCCAGAACGCTACTTCCATACGAGTCACGGTGGCAAAAATGTCGACGAGCTGTTCCAATCGACTAGGCGACACGTCAAGAACATGCTTTTCCAACATTTGTCGCCCAGTGGCGGACGCCTGTCGGTAATCCTCGGCTACGTAATTCTCCACCCAGCGCCAGTACGGGTTGTCTGTACGCACAGACTCAGGGTCCGCCTGCAGCGCTTCGGCCGCTTGCAAGTATCCAAACAAGCATGGCGATAGGGCCATCTGCAGCGCAAACCAGTCCTGCTGGTGCCCGACATCTAGAAGGTACCGCGTGTAAGCAAAACAGGCCTGGCTCTCTGGAGCTGCGTCCAGTTGCGCCAAGCTCAATCCAAATTGCTTGCAGTAATCGACGTGCATGCCCAGCTCGGCCCGGATATGTTGAACAATGGTTGCTGATGCGTTGATGTCATCAAAGTCATTGGCCTTGAACCCGGCCAGCGAATGGGCCCGGCTGTAGTGTCGTAAATACAGATAGTCCTGGGTCAAGAAGAGCTTGAACCGGTCCTGGGAGACTTGGTTCCGAGCGATTTGCTTGGTGAATGGATGGTGCACGTACTGCTTCCAGTATGGAGCGACCTTGGGGTGTTTGAGCAAGTAGTCTAGGAATTTTCCCTTAGCAAATGGCCGCACTGAAATGGGGTGGAGATGGTTGACTGGGCCGTTGCCCTTGCCGAAGTTTGGCGCAGTGGCAATAGCATGTTGAACGTAGGCAATGGCGTTTCCAACTGCGTCTTCCAGAGCAATATTGTTAGCCAGATTGGAAGCAATTGCTGAGGCAAGAGTGCATCCAGTTCCGTGGGTGTTTGTAGATTGAACAAATGGGTTTTCAAAAACTGTAAACTTGCCATCATGGTACAGAACGTCGACAATTTTGGTTGGCTTAGACGAAACTTGCAGCTGGTCATCCATGCCGGCATGCCCTCCTTTGAGAAGCACTGCTTTGCATCCTAGCTTTTGCAAAGTTCCAGCTAGTTGCTTCATGTCATCGAGATTGGTGATCTCGCCTACTTGTCGGCCCAACGCTTTTTCTGCAACCAACTTGGCTTCTACCAAATTAGGCGTGATCAATGAAGCCAGAGGGAACAGCTCAGTAATATAGGAGTCCACCGCCTCTTTGCTGATCAACTCGGTTCCAGATGTGGACACCATGACCGGGTCCACCACCAGGTGGTGTGGCCTGTACTGCTCGAGCCGCTCCACCACTGTCTTGATGGTGCCAATTGTGCTCAACATGCCGGTTTTCACGGCATCTACCCCTACATCTGTGAAAACAGCATCAAGTACATCTGCAATCATCCCCTGGTCGTCAATTGGATAGATTCGTTTGACACCTTGAGTGTTCTGAGCCGTCAGCCCAGTGATGCACGTCATTCCGTAGCATCCATGAGCAGTAAACGTCTTCAAATCAGCCTCAATGCCTGCTCCACCAGAGCTGTCCGATCCTGCTCCGTAATTAGCCTCCAATATCCTGCTGTGGGTATGTATATACCGGCAATTGTCAACACTCTTGCTACCATTTTGGTTAATTAAGTTTGTCAGGGCTCAGACCCAACAAAAAAGGGTCCGTCCTCCGATACTTTTATACGTCAGCTCATCGGGGCTGGGTCGCCCGACGGTCCGCCAGCAGCCGGCTGTTATCGTTGCAGCATTCCGGTAGCGAATACGGTCCTTCTTGAATTGGAAGCTAAGCAAAGATCACCATCAGTACGTTCATGAGGCTTGATGGCCTTCAGCAGATGCGAGGTCGACACAATTGGTGGAGCTGAAATGGCCGATATCGGACGCCGAAGGGTATGACCAATTCGACCAACTCGACTGGGTGAGATCTCCACACCTCCTCTTACACAACACCAAAACAACAACACGACACCACTACAACCATGGCACAAGTACTTTCTGGAGCTGCTAGATCTGGAGTATCATCGATTGTGGGCATTTTGGCCTGCCAGAACAACCCGTATCTCAAGACACTGCAGACCAGGGTCGTAGCATGTGAAAAAGGCAAGACGGACGGCAGCTACGAGGTTGAGCTGGAAGATACCGTGCTATTTCCTGAGGGCGGCGGCCAGCCGTACGACGTTGGTGTGTTCAGAACTGCAGACAGCCGAGAAATCGCTGTGAATAATGTGCAACGGGACGGACTCACGGCGGTGCATTTGACGAACGAGCCACTGGAGAAGGGGACCCCGGTGACAGTGAACGTTGACTGGGGACGACGGTTCGACCATATGCAACAACACACTGGTCAGCATTTGCTTTCTGCAATTCTAGATAAGCGGAACTTGGAGACGTTGTCGTGGAACATGGGCGTCAAGTTCAACTACATCGAGCTGCCACGAAAGCTAACCGACGATGAAGTTAGCGAGGTGCAGCAAGAAGTGACGGAATCTATCCGACGAGCCATCGCCATTACGTTAGAAAAGAATAACTCGGTGGATCATTCTGCCCCTGAAGACTACGACACCGAGAAGGGCATTATCCGGGTGATCCATATCGGGGAGCTCGATTCGAACCCGTGCTGCGGCACTCATCTCCAGAACACATCCGAGATTGGATCCATCGCGCTGCTGCATAGCACCCCGATTCGAGGGACAAACTCGCGATTGTGGTTCATGTGTGGAGATCGAGTCACCAAGTTTGCCACTGAGGCAAACGACGTGATTCGAAAAGCATGTACAGGGCTGTCGTGCCAGGCTGAAGAGGTCGAGTCCAAGGTCGCCAAACTCAACCAGTCGGTCAAGGAGCTGGCTGCCAAAGAACGATACTGGTCTGGCCAGGTCGCCAAACTGGAGGCCGAGCGGCTCAAATCCGAGCTGGCGTCCAAGCCGGTGGTGCTGCTGTACAAGCCGGACAGCGGATTTGACTACCTGAAGACGGTTGAAAAGGAGCTCGGCCGTTTGAAACCGGGTGACGGGACGTACGTTTTGATCAGTGGCAAGGGCAAAGAAGGCGGCGCTATCATGGCATCGGGGGACAAGATTGACCTCTGTGTAGAAAAGATCAAAGACGCTGTGCCCAACGTCAAGGGCGGCGGAAAGGGCAAATGGCAGGGCAAAGTGATTGCGTGGGAAAAGGGTTCTGTCGACAAGCTCGTAGACTCGTTGACCAGTCTTGAATTGTGATTGTAACAGTAATAAATAAATTAAAATGATTAGCCAAGCAGACCGCGGAGTCGCCATCTCCATCGCAGCTTGTGTCTCAGAGATTCGTACCACTGTTTCTGGATCAGCACATAATAAGGTTCATGCCGACCCTCGATCTTGACAATGGTAGATGCATATACCGGGGTATTGTCTGCGCATGTGCAGCATAGAAACTCTTCGTATCTTTGAGCCATAGTGTCAATTTGCAGCCGTTTGGAACAGTTGCTGCATGTGCGGGTTTCATCGATGAGCCGAACTTTTTCTTGAGCACGATGCTGTTGAAGTGCCTGTTCCTCAGGGATGTAATCTTCGACCAGAAGAAGACTTTCTGCGTCGCTGGTGCTGCCAATGCTGTTGCTGAGCCGAGGGAAGCTGGTCAGTGTGTCGTCGAGTAGATCCAGCTTGGACCCCCTGGATTTAATTCGCCGCGGTGGCTTGCCGAGAGGCTTTTTCGAGATGCTGTCCAGGGAGTACTTCGCTGCCAACGGTCTGACCCGACGGGCATGAAACTCCATTGTTTTTGTCGAGAGAGTGGGAAAAAGAAGAAGATGCACAAAACCCGTTGAATTGAGTGACATGCTGCATGCGGTCAATGGATTAAGGGGGCCAAGGGACCATGGAGGTGGAGTGGAGTAGAGTGTTTACCGTACCACGCTTGTTGCCCTGGCAACGCATCCCGCGACCAACCTCTGCACACATAAACAACCTCCACCCCAACCTCACCAACACTGCGAAATACTGCAATCATCAGATGGAGTCATGACGGTGGAGGTGTATTCGGACAGGACAGCTCCAAGAATGCCACGAATGACCATGGCCAATGCCATCGACGCAGCGTGGACCAAACTGGTCGAGGCAGCCGGATCCACCACTTTGGAACCGCAGGGGTCTACGGGCTCTATCGATCTGGAGCAATGTATGGCTCTGGCAGACATGGTGGCCAATTTGATGGATATTCCGCGCAACGCATTGCTAACTGAAACCGACCGCGAGCGGTTCCAGCAGTTCATCGACACATATCGCGGCGAGATTGGCAACCTGACGCGCAGCGAGTTTGAAGAGTTTTTCCAAATGGCCACCGGAAAACAGTTTGACAGCGGTATTTTGGACCGTGGTTATTTGCACGATGACGACGACGATAACATGAGTATAGCCAGTTTTGCCAATATCAACACGTCGACGCCGCTGGTTCGAAGAGTGAGCAAGATGCGGGTGTTGACTCCGACCACCACACAGTACCGCTTCCCAGATAACAACCTTCAAGAAGAGCGTCGTTCGCCCAAGGATGTGAAAAAGCTGCACGAACAGGATGAACTACTGGTACAATACGAAACGCAAGTGTCGGACTTGGATACCGAGAAAACGCGGCTTGCCGAGGAACTCGCCAAGGCTAAGCAGCAGATACGCGAACTACAGCAACTGGAGAAATATAAAGACGGAATAATACAAGAGATCGAAGTGGATCTCACCAGGACGCGTCATGAGCTGGATTCCCGCCCTACAGCGTCGACCTCGCCACAGCCGCAACGATCAGTCGTGTATCGCGAGTCCAAAGAGCAGCAAGACACCATCAACAATCTCAAGCGTGATCTGGAACGCGTCGAGCAGGAAAAGCAGACCATTACTCAACAGGCCAAAGAGCTTAGTGAAGAGCTTTGTCGCGTTGAACAGGAAAACCCAAACCTGCTGCAGCAATTGAATCTGGCATTGCTGAAACAGAAGCAGCTTCTAGCGAATCATTCTGGCTCTGCACCTTCATCAATGGCTGCAGAGCAGCCATCGGTGTTGGCGGTGTATGCACTTTGGCTTGTACTCGTTTCAGTCGTGATCTATTGCATCCTCACGACAATGGAAGCAGACACCCCATGGTGGCACCACACAGTTGTCCATCCTGCCGCCAGCAAGTTTGACGCATGGGCTCAACAGGCACCTATCACGTAGACATAAAACTATACATAATGCATTAATCATTAATTTGACTATTTATACAGCTGAGAATGCCTGATGATACCAAGCACATCGATCGTCAACATCTCTCTGCACTCGACATCTATTTTGCTACGCTCGGTTTGCGGTAACGGTCCAGTGAGCCGCATTAACCAGCCGGACGATTCCGAGCATTTCGAGCGATCGAATCGAGCAAAAAAGAAAAAGCAGAGCGCAGCGGAATGTTTGAGAGAAGGGATCCCGCTGCAGGTCGGCATGCGATGGTGCGGCCGATATACAATTATAGATAATGCATTAATCATTAATTTGGCTATTTATACAGCTGGCAACGCCTCCTCCATAGTCTGGTCGTCATCGTCGGCATAGATCCATTCCAGACAGTCACGAAACACCTGCCGCGAACACTCCATCTCCAGCAGCCATTCGGCCTCCTTCATACGCACTTCGAACTGTTCACATCCTTCGATCAACGGCGGCTTGCCGATGCGGAGACGATACTTCTTGAACAGCACGATTGGACGCATCTCAGTGATTTGGGTACATCCTCGTAGTTCCAATACCGCCAGTCGCGTCAGGTATCCCAAAACACGTGGAATCGAGTCGTTGGTTAGAAGCATACAGTTGTTGAGCGAAAGCCGCTCGATCTTGTGGCCGCGCCGCACGGCCACCTCCCAGATGGTTCGGTCATCGATGGCGCATCCTGCAAGCCCCAGCGTATCTACTTTGGTGCGTCGAATGATGTGCTTGACGCCACGGTGGGTGATCAAGCTTCCTCGTTGAGTTCGGCCGACATTGAGCAGCTTGAGTTTGAGACAGTTTCGCGCTACGGCTCTCAGCCCGCGGTCGGATACCAGCTCGCAAGCTCGGAGATCCAAATGCTCTAGTCGTGGACACAGATCTGCGATCATCTTGACTACCCGGTCGTCTACACGGCTGCATCCAGGCAGCACGATTTTTGTAAGCTTTCCCGATTGGAGCAGTGCCTTTGTGGGGACGATATTAGGACACGTATAAAACTCCAGCCACGACAAATTGCCGGCAATTTTGTTTAGCTTTTCGATTTCGGGCTGGTTGGCCTGGATCTTGTGTAAAACCAACAGCTTGGATCTGGTGTTACTTGCTGGCATCACTGCCTGGTCCACAAACGAGCTCCATGCTTTTGTCGTGGCGAAATGAAGTTTCCCAAACAGAACATCACTAGCAATTTCGTACCATTGCGGGCTTACCAACAAACATGCATACAGCCCGGCACCGGGCTGTCGTTTCATGGTCAATTCTGTAGAACTTTTGTTCATTTGCGCTTGTTTCCATGCCTGTCGCGCTGATGGATTATCGCCGTACAGCAGTAATGCATGTCGCAGCGACATTGGTGATCGCCGCTTGGGAGCCTGTTCATGCGGCACCGTGTTCCCATCGTCGACATATTTAAAAATCATTCGCAAGATTTCTGGAATCTGTAACGCTCGATGACAATTTTGCGGTTTAATGGGCTCTATCGTTGTGAGTTGCGCATCATATGAATCCAAACATGCCGAATAAAAGCTCTCGCAGTCGGAAGCGTCCGCTCTGGTAAACTCTTCATCATCAGACACCGCCATAGAGGCAATCGACGTCATCCCAGAGCTTGCGGAACTACTGCTACTGACTGATCGGATAAAGCTTTTCAGAAAAGGCACCTTGATGTTGATTTTTTTCTTCTTGTCGGTAGGCGAAAGCTCTTCCAGATTGGAGCATAGGCTCGTCGGCACCGATACACTCCGTCGCACGACATGCCGTGGTGAAGGCGATTCTGCCTCACATGGGGGGTATTCCAATATTGACATTTTGTGGTATACACAGTCGTTCCTCCACACCTCAAGAAATCAATCAAATAATCCAAGCCCCCAGAGAAAGTACCTAACAGCCCCGTTTATGTATGCAATTCCTTGTGGGTGAATGGGGTCCTTTGTCAAGAATGAAGAAAAGAATAGGGAAGAAAGAAAGGAAGAAAGGAAGAAAGAAAGAAAGAAAGAAAAACTAAAGACTCCCGATGAGGAGGTGGGTTATTAGAAGGAACGAAAGAAAGAAAGAAAGAAATGACACCAGCCTCAAACAAAAAAAATTACTAGCGGGCACACAACTTGTAGCAGGATAACCCACCCACTTAAACTAGTACCTTGTTTTAATTCCTACAGTGGAACCAATGCGACGGGAAAATGGTAATTGTGTCCAATAAATGGCTGGAATAGAGTGCGGTGTGGTGGTGGTAACTGGGGTGGCTGGCTCGAAAGGCAGCACCGCACACCTCATAAAAAAAGGCGAGCTGGTGCGGCTTGAGCGACTGGTTGCATCTGTAACCGGCTGCATGCAGCCGTGACACTTCGGCTCTGCACGGCGCGCGCGGCCCAGTTCAGTCCATCTGGTTGAATAAAGAGATCTTTGTTCGGTCGGATCCAGATGTCCCCCAAAGTGGTTTAGCCCAGTCTGTTCAGTGTTGGGATATTGTCGAATGCGGTAATTCGTGATACAAAGGGGAACGGCTGGTGGTTGCTTTTTTATCAATTGTTTGATCGGTTCCTAAATTACATGCAGTTGAGCCGCGCCTGGTAGCCACCCGCACCAGCCACCCGTTTTTCATTATCATGATTGGGCAATATGATCGAGATCGTATTAAAGACTGCAAATAAAGTTGACTTATGATATTACTTTTTCATGGTTCGCTGCCGTTCACCATGTTCAACCACCTTTTGGTCGATGCTCATGCCCTTTCGCTTTCGCACTGCTTTGACGTAGTTCATGGCAATGTTCTCGCGATCAGCCAGTTCTCCCAGTTCTTCTAGCTCTTCCTCGGTCGTAGGCACCCAGAATGGATCTTGATCAAGTACCTGGAACCCGGCAAACACCAGCTGCGGGTTTGCAGCGCCGCTGGTTCGTTTCCGCATCTCTGCACTGAATCCGAACGCTTCTACGACCGGAAGAGATGCTCTAACGGTGAAAAATGGCGTCCCTTCTTTCATTTCCTCGCTAAGAATCCGTCCTCGTCGCTTAGTTACCACCCCGTAGACCTTACCCAGCACCTCGGTGGGGGCTTGAATATCACATAAATACTGAGCCAGTTTGATTCGAGCCGACCAATCAGACACCCCTTTCCAGATACTGTCTCGCACCTGAGAATACAAACGGCCAGTAGGGTCCTGGCCATCAATAATGTTGACGTTGGTGACCACACATCCAACTCCCTCCAGCGGCTCAGCACACAGCGGGCCCCTGGCGACCGCCATCTGGAACCCGGCCAACACCCCTTCTTCGTACGATTGCCGAGAAGCAGTTTCTTGACTGGCAAACGCACGCCGGGCGATTTTTCCAGTAGCGTCAAATAGAATATTAGCACCGATTCGTCGAGGCCCAAATGAAACAATGCTGTCGCTTTTGAACGTAGGTAGCTGTTTGTCGAGGCCGGCCTTTAGATCGTCCAGTTTGGCACTGTCTCGCACCACCGCCTCGCCAGGAGCAATCTCGTCGTCGTTTTCCAGTGCATCGTCCAGGAGCTGCTCACGCTTCTTCGCATCTAGACCACGGATCCGGTCGGCACTGCTGGACAGATACTCAGTCACTTCAATCGACAAAGGGAACACCTGGACTGTCATCTCGACATTTCCAGCTGTAAACGTAACCAACCCACGCACCTCATCCTTGTTCCATTCTCCAGAATCAGTGATGGTCTCGCGATACGGAACAATCGGCTTGGAGCAATGGATATCCACCTTGGCATATCTTTCTCGAAGATCCTTGATGCATCGTTCCAAATGTAACTCCCCGGCAGTCGCAAGAATATGTTCCCCATTTTCCTGCACAGACACCTGAACACATGGGTCGGAAATGTTCAGCAGTCGCAGTCCATTCTCGACTTGCGGAATCTTGGTGGGATCAACTGGCTCGACTGCAACCCGCAAGATGGGCGGTGCAGCAACATTCGTTGACGCCAGATTCGGGCCGCTGAACTTGCGGCTCACCAATGTTCCACTCTTCAAAATCTTGCCATCCAGACCACCGACACCGACAATGCTTCCTGCGGGTGCCGAATCAATAGGGATCATGTCTCTACCCATCAGCAGGAACAGCCCGGTGATCTCTACCGTATCGTGGTGGGCGTTAGGCGCGGCAGGGTCGTACTTCGGATTCAGAAGCGCGACCGTTTCTCCAACTCGCAACGTGCCGCTATATACACGAGCATACCCGATAATCTTTTCCTCATCTTCAACAAGAGTAACCTTCTCCAGCTGGTCTGCCAGACTGCCGTCATCGTCCTCGTCGTCCTGTTGCGATTGCTGCGTCTCCTCAGCCGCAGCCGCCGCTGCGGCGGCGTCTGAGCCCAGGGCGAGGGCTCGCGCTCGGGCGCTGCGCTCTCGCAGCTCGGCGACCTTGTCTAGCTTTTTGCGTTCTTTTGGGATCTCGCTGGCCGGGAATGCAACGACCTTGGACACATATGCGGTGACGGGGCCCGTTCGGTCGCACTCGCACATAGCATCCGACACTGCGGCACTGACCGACTCATGGCCAGGAGTGAGCTCCAGGATCATCGGGATTCGATCCCTTTGAGCGTCAACTGGAGATGGCAGAATATCCACCACCGACAGAAGAATGGCTCGTGAAAGAGGGATCCACTGACTAAAGATGGACAGCAACAACCCTCGCCCGTCCTTGCTCTTGATATCGCGAGGGTTCATCTTGAGTCCAAGCGAGTTTATAATCTTTTCTGATTTTTCCGGATTGCGGTCAATGACACATGAATTGTATACAGCCCAGATACTGTCCAGAACCAGTTGCACAAACAGAGGTTTCAGATTCCGGCCCTTGAGCTTGTTTGCACCTGCAATCACGGTCTTGGTCTTGGGATCCAGATAGAACTCGCCCCACAGCACCTTTTCCAGCTTTTTACGGTTCATTCCCAGCTTGCGCTCGAATATGGCTGCGAATTGCGAAATATTGAACCCCCATCCATCAACGGCGGATCCAAACACCACATTGTTCTTCTCCGGAGCGAAGTACAGATCTTCGTCACTAGTTTCCACAAAATCATGCTGTTCATTGGTTTGTTCTAGTCGTTCACGCCATTTCATATCTTCTTCCATTCGTTGGCCTTGGAAAAACGTGCCCACCACCGCATTGACTTGTTCAATCAGTCGTAACAAATGCTCAAATGCCTCTTGTGGGGTCTGCTGAAGCTCGGTAATCAACCTATCAAACTTGTTGATCACCAAAATGGGCTTCATCTTCTCGACCCAAGCCTGGCGGATCACGGCCACTGTCTGTGAGCACACACCTTCAACAGCATCCACCACCACAACAGCCCCATCACACAATCGCGATGCCGTCGATACCTCAGACGAAAAGTCGATATGACCGGGCGAATCGATCAAATTAATAAGATATTCCTTCGCCTGTGGCTGTTCTTGTTCTTCAGTTTTCTTGAGAACCCGGAAATACAGCGAAATGGCACTGCTTTCCATGGTAATGCCCCGTTCTTGCTCATCGGGCCGCGAGTCCAAGTACCGGATCTTGCCCTGCATGGATTGCGAAATGATCCCATTGCTGGCCAGTAGGTTATCTGACAACGACGTCTTGCCATGGTCTACATGTGCCAGAATGCATATATTTCGAACCAGCTGTGGCTGATTCTGTAATCGTATCAAATATTCAGGAGCCACTGGCATTGTTTTTGTAGTGGTTGTGATTGTGAGTGTGCCGCGGGGAGCCTTCAGCTTTATATATCGCGAGCCATACAGCGGGGCAAAACTTTTTCACATCACTGTGACCAGTCTGCCAAAACTCCGATCATCATCATGACCACAAAACCTTGTCCACTATGCAAAAAGGATCTGAGAAAGTGCCTGATAGATGAAGACAAAGGCATGTGGCTCTGCTCCGACGAATCTGTACGATAATCTACCAAAAACGGTGAATCTAACCCAGCAGTGCATATACCCGTTCAATGAGCCTCTCGACAATGCTCGAGTATCAATCTCCAAACAAGAAATCAAGCAAGATATCGAAACCCGCATGAACAAAGCCCAAGTGAACAAAAACGTCATCTCACTGATCAAAACTTTGTAATCCCCAAGCCAATTTCTCATTATTATTTATATAGATACTAATATGCATGACTAGCCATCGGCATGGTCGACGCAGCATACTCACTGCCATTATCATACCGCTGCTCATCCATCAACTCCTTCACTTCCCAGGCATTCTCCTTGTTGGAAACGCTAAACTCAAGATCTTCCTTGGTGGTCATATCCCAATACTTATACACCATCATCACGCCAAACAGATTGCATAGGGTCGCAAAGAACATGCCGTCGATATAATGCTTGACATGATAACAGATCTCGTTCGAAAACACATACATCAACACTTGGCCAGCCACGAAGAACCCAGTGCCAAGAGCCACTGCTCCAATTGCCCACCAATCACGCAACACCACAATGCTCAACACAATCTGGCAAATGATATATATCACCACGCACAATGCATTGGCAATGTACAACACCACAAACAGAGCAGTAGTTTTAGTTGGAGATAGCATACCCCAAGACTGGAAAGTGAATAAAGAAACAATAAATGTCAATGCAAATGCACCAATGCTCACGAACCGCAATGTCCATACCGATCGATGGGTGCCATCTTCCCACAACTGGAATCCCAAAAACCCATTGACCATCAAGCACCAACAACATGCCGAAGTCAGCCCACTCTGTACAGCAACAAAGTATGGATATGTGACGCTACCTGGAGGAGTAGCCCCAGAATCTATCACCAGTGACAGCATTGTCAGCAACAAAAATAAATAGAAAAATTGCAGAATCTCTGTCCGGCCAATGGCGGTGTATTTGGACCGAATGTTGAAGATGACCAATGTTAATACCAAGAAGGACGCTATGTGTATGAATGCTGAGCCGAGTTCGAAAATGACGGTATTGGCCAGTTCAATGGATCTGGCGTAGCATTCCGGCAAAACGCCAACCGTGGTCAAGGCGGTTGACTCGGCTTCTGTGTATGGGCCCACCAAGAAGCAGACCGGGATTACTGCATTTTTGCACAAAAAGTCCAAGTCACCAAAGGCCATGATTGTCGTATTGGTTCACTTGGTCTTGTTGAGTTTTTATCAGTGTCGAATGTCTAACAGGAGGTCAGTGTAGTGTATGGATGCAAAAAAAAATGGCGGTGTGGTGGTGAATCTATATTTGGCTCCCAACCGCCTGGTACGCTCCACCACTACCACCGGCGTTGATCACCGCTAATATGGGGCCAGCCGCGGCCACACCCCCTTACTTCCTCCACCACCAACGACAATGAGCAGCAGAAGGGTGTTTTGCAGAAGGTTGAGCGCCATAGCGTTCCCGGGACAGGGCACCCAGAGGCAAGGGATGCTCCGGGATTTGCATTTGAAGCATGGACAAATCACTACCAAGATTCTAGAAGAATGCGACGAAGCGGTCGGCGAAAAACTGTCCTCGGCGTTGGTAGACGAGAGTTCGTCGTTTAATACTACCCTGACCGCAAACGCGCAGCCAATGCTGCTCGTTTACGCCTATGCCGTGCATGAAATTCTGACGCAGACTCTGGATCAGCAGATAAAGTACGCCCTGGGCCACTCATTAGGCGAATACGCCGCATGGACGGCGAGCGGCGTTTTGACGCTGGCCGATGCCGTCAAGCTGGTGCGGCAACGAGGCATCGCCATGCAACAGGCCGCTGATACATACAAAACCCCAACTGGTATGTCGCTGCTAATGCTCCCGCGGGGAAAGCTGGACATGGTAATAGAAGAAATGAGTAAATTCGGTGGCAACGCGACTTTGGCATTGATAAATGCCGAGACCCAAGTCGCTCTGTCAGGCGAAGCAGTGGCCATCACTACGGCCGTCAAGCATCTTGGCGAAAAGCTCGGTCGTAGAATACCGACAAAATCATTGAACGTATCCGGACCGTTCCATTCACCAGTAATGGGACCAGCCAAGCAGCACATGAGTGAACTTGCCGAACAAGTATCATTGCATTGGCCAGGAAAGTACACAATCATCTCCAACATCACAGCCAAGCCATTCGAATCGGTGCATGAAATCAAACAGTCCATCTCCGAAACGCTGACCAGCCCCGTGCGGTGGATGCAGAGCATACAGTATCTGCAACCAAAAATAGACATGTTCCACCAAGTCGGCTCTGGGAAATATGTCAAAGCAGCCTGCAATATTACTGTAGATACTCCTGTAAATGTACTTGATTAATTGATTCTAGCTTCTTTTTTTTTCTAACCATCAACTTGCATTCTATTTGCTCGTCGCTCTTGCTTCCACTCTTCGATCCGCGTCTTAAGCTCGTCATTGGGCAGGCAATCCTCCAATTTCAACGGCTTACGGTTGAACGGGTCGATCGGACTGGACAAAAGATGCGACTTGATCGTGCTCAAATCAATCGACACGTCCGAAGTAGGCATGATCACCGGATTCTCCATCAACGTGAACATGAGTGGATCCAAAAACTCGTCCGGCACTTCGCCAAAGTCTTGGTCGTCCTGCTCCTCGGAAAGCCGCATCTTCTCCGTCTTGGCACTGAAGTCGTTCATCTGCTCCAACTTCTGCGGCGGCTTCATCGCGTTGCGGCTCAAAATCGTGCATGCACGGTTCATATTGTCCAGCGAATATGACCGCCCGTCGAGAGCCACCGCCTTAACAAACGCATCCGAGTCCGACAGATTGATGTAAATGTCAAACAGAGCAGACAAAAGCCGCCGTGGAGAAAAGTGATATCGCTCTGGATCATTGACCTTCAGCTCACGGCATTTGGGCCCCACCAATGCAGTCAGATTGTAATTCAACATGGCACTCAATCGTCCAACGATTTCATCCGTAACAAACGCCTGCGGTGTAGCACTCGTGAACAATTGAAACAAGTCTGTAGACTCGTTCGTCAGCTGCATATAGCTCTGTGCATGTCGCTCCGCAGACGCTAGTTGCGTCCGCTTTTCTCGCGTCTGCTGGTCTTCTTCAGGGTCGCCCAGATGCGGCTCAGCCGGCAATTCTTTCTGCAATCGGTGAATCTCCAACAGCTTGGTCAAACTTTCATCCAACAAATAAGTAGCATCATTCAACATCAATGCTACAAATTGCACGAAGAAATGCGGGTCCTGACGAGATTCTTCCTCTAGTCGCTGTCGATAGGTGCCATTGTTCCAGATCACCTTGACGATCTGAGAAATATAATATCGAGTATTGAACTTGTCATAAAACTGAGAACTGGCCCCTGTCTGTTCGCACTCAATGTACCAGTTCATCAGTGCATGCAACAAATGCTGCAAACTCAATGGCTCAGAGTCGAACAGACGCACCATCAATCCCGGCCGAGAGCCGTAGTCGACCGATCCAAAGAACAAAACCTCGATCAGCTTGCTCTTGAGATATGGATTTTTCACATATTTCGTGTTACGCAGAACAACCACGCAGAAGTTTAACAGCTCCTGCAGAGGCACATTCATCAATACTTGTGGGAAGAACCGCGAAATGAACACTGTGTAATTCACCACCCCCTCAATCATAAACTCAGGATAGTTTTTGAAAAACTCCGGTTGTTCCGTGAATGGCAGTTCGGGGATCTTGTTTTTCGGATAGGTATGTTCGGGCTGTGCGGCTCGAATCATCACCATGCATTGGAACAACACAAATTGCAAAAAAAATGTCTGGATATCAGCATCAAATGCAATTGCTTGCAAAGTCATCCGATATGCTTTACATTGCTTTAACCGGGCAGTGGCACCTTGAACGGCCGTTCTCACCTGCCGTTCGTACGGCGTGTTGGCCCTCCGGCCAAGCTCACCCTGCAGTCGTGGCAATTGCGACTCGATTTCCTGCGCCATTCGCTTGAATGTTTCAATAGCATCTAATGCCGGACCGAGACCGTAATAATGATACCCAACCGTGAGATAGAAACAATGTGTGATAAAATTCGGCTCCACCTCAATGCGGTCCTTGTAATATTCATCGGACTCCGTTTGATCCGCATTCATCTTGGTCTCTTCGCTGATATCAAACACTGATCCTTGTTTGAAATATTCAAACGAGATCTTGTCAATCTTGTTGCCATATAAATCGGTAAACGGCTCGCTCAATTTGGTCAGGATATACGCAATGTTGATCATCAATCCGTCCGGAGACACTTCCTGAGCATTGACTTGCATCGCTCGTCGTTTATGGTTGAGGTTTAAGATCTTTCCGAAATATTGGAGCACTGCCTGACGAGATGCTGCTCCTGCGCGAACAATCTTGTTGATCAATTCAAACAGTCGACGCAGAATCACCCGATACTCCGCTCGGATGTCGTTCTTGAGCCGCTCCTTCTCAGGCCCCCCATACAATTCAGGGGTGGGGAAGTTCTTGACCGGACCGTTCTTATCCAACGGAGAAATCGCCAATAATGGCCCCAACAGGGTCTTCACAGGAACATCAACCGCAGATACATCATCGCCTACCGCAAATCCTTCTACTTGAGGAATTGCTGCTGCTGCTTCTTTGGAACTGACCAACGTCTCCAGCAAGATCAAATGTGTATGATACTCCCCGCCACCATATCCGCCTTTGGTAATCAAATCTCTCTGAACATGCTGCATGATAGGCGAAACAAACTCAACCACTGTGTCATCCTTGGCAGCTCGTGCTATTCCGGCTAACAAGAAATCCCACGGGCCCTGCGATGCTTTGGAGATTAGTCGTTGCGGCACCATGCCACCCTGTTTCCAATCGACCATGTCCGGGTTTGTAGTGATCAATACGAAATAGTTTAAACATAATTCACTGATTGTAGCAAGAACTTGACGCTTTCGCTCGAATTCGAGATCTTTTCCCTTCAAAAGCCGAGCTGCTGACCCTGTTCGCGTCCAACATTCCCACAGGTATTCAAACGGAGACGGATCGCAACTGCCCTCAGTAATCCGACTAAACATCACTCGATCTAGAACCTCGGTAGACAATTTCACCTGCTCTCCTTCTTCCTCAAGCTCGGCCTTTACTGACTCCAGATACAGGCATTGGTCGGCGGGGTCCGTCGGCTCTAACGATACTTGCAACGTGCTGGAAATGGTGTTTGCTTCCCATTCTTCAAACGGAATTGTTGATGCTACAGGCTTTTCCTTCTTCTTCTTCTGCTTTTCTTCTGATGTTGATTCGGGCAAAACTTGAGATGCAGGAACCGGTGTTGGCTCCTTTCTCACCGCCACTGGTTGTTGCGGAGGAGGTGTCTTGCGGACTGGCTGTGCCTCAGCATCCAGCCTGGCCCTCGCTTCAGCCTGGGCCTGTAGCCTAGCTACCCGTCTTTGTCGAATCTGATTGCAATTAGCTTTTTCGGTTTTGGTATTCGTACATCGTCAGAGCTGGGGTCACTCATGCTCGCTAATCGATGTGATGTGGGTCAGTTTTATGGATGACTAGATGAACCCGACGGAACTCGCCCGCTCTTTTCACCTTCGCTCCCACAGGCTACCATAAGCCTATCCAAAAGATTGATTTTTTTTATTCTGAAAAAACCACACCACAACCACTAGACAACATGAACGACCAGCATTCTACAGACGCAGTGGACCCGGTGATTGCAACCGCTTTAACCGATCCAAAGAACCGCATGTTCGTACTGCGTCTAGAACAACAACTGGTGACTTTGGTCAAGTCCTCATCCCAATCCATCATTGATTTCCCCCCAATGAACTCATTCTATAGACTGCTGGTCCACAAGATGGCGGAATATTACTATCTAGACCATGCTAGTACCGCCGATGGGAGCGCTGTCTCAGTATACAAAGTACCAGACCAACCGATACAGACCAACCGACTGATCGATCTCACTTTCGAATCATCGCCATCCTCTACGCAAAAACAAAAGCCAAGGGCCAAACTACTAGCGCGAAGTAACACCGACAACTCGAAAGCATCATCAGCATCTCCAGATCGTCCCTCCAGTCCTGCATCATCTCTACCGTCTACAGCGACACCGTCGTCAGCTGGATCGCAGACACAATCACAACCTCAACCTTCTCCATCATCGTCGGTTCATTCTCTTCCCCAGGGACTGGGCAGCTTTGAAGCTCGAGAACTGGCATATCAACAAGCTCGAGCACGAATATTCAAGAACCAACAAGTTGAAACTTCGGATGACGAGGCCGAAACCGCCAAACACGATCAATACCAATACGATACAGAGTATCAACGACATCCATTTTTCACTCAGGTCCAACAACAGAGCCCGATATTCAACCCGCAGCAGCATCAATTTAATCCAAACACCTACACAAAACAAACATAACTTCTATTTTCTGATTTCAAAAAGCCATGGTGCCTCCATGTGAATCACACTGTCGTCATCACTGAATGTGGACGTCGCACTGTACGACCCCCGTGCCAAAAACCCGCTTGGAGCTTCTCCATGGGCTATGTCCTTCTCATAGAAGGGCTTCTCGTGGGTGTTGGGGGCATACGATCCACACACATCCTCAATTTTGGAGGCACGGATACCAGCCCGTCGGGCCACCTGGGTGTATTTCAACCCAGTGACAATATCATGCTGCACTCGAAATTTAATGTGCAAATGATATTTTGATTTCTCCTTCAGAATGAATGGTTCTTTTTTCAATTTCTCCACCATTGTTGGATCTTGCATGTCGAACGAAATGGGCGATTCCCCTTCAACGTGTAGGGATAACTCCAATGGCACCACTTTTCGCTTATCGCCAGGAGCACCTATGCTACCTCCGGTCAAACCAAGAGACGCCTTCCATTTCTGCATGGACTCATCTTCAGCATCCAGCTCAGCATATTCCTCAATTGTCTTTTTTTCGCCGACCTTGTATTCCGGGATGTTCGCTTGTTCTTCGTCAATGGAGTCGGAGTCTTTTGTTGGATCGGTGGACATTTTCGGCTGATGATTGCAATTGCAGGGGGGAATGGGAAGTACAGTTTATAGTGACGAGGCGAGTGGCAATTATATATAGCAAAAGAAGAGGAGAGAAAGAAATTGAGTGCATGTGGCCGTCGGCGTGGGCCAAATCAGGGGAGGGAACTCAACACTCCCAGCGAAAGCCATCATCACCCATCACCTAAAAAGCTTAAAGCTAGTCAATTCAGTGATCATTCATTCCCGACTATGTACAGTTGGCGCCCAATATTAGGGTGCATCAGATAAGAGTAATACAGTAATATAAATGCTTCCAACCTTACTCAACGTCCTCGGTGGCTGGAGTGGCTCCGCCGGCGCCGGCGGCGGCGGCTCGGCCCAAGCTGGTGAGCAATTGAGGCGGCGGCTGCAATACAATCATGGTTCGGAGAACATCGAGCACCTGCTCTGATAGCTTTTCATCATAAATATTCAACAAATCCACTGGTGATGGATAGACGTACAAAGCTCGGTAGAAGCCTAGTGCAGACAAGATCTTGGATTCTTCGCCTGGGGCGTTAAGCAACTCATCACCCTTGGCAACTTCTTCAGCAAACATTCGTTCCCGTTCCTGAAGAGATTCTGGAATTGGTTCGTTGGTGAAAGATTCGGTCAGCAGTTGCTGGATCTTGTCCTTGAGTTCGTTCTTGCCGGCTTCAGCGGCGGCTTCTTGATCCTTTTCATGCTTCTTAGCGGACTTTTTCAATTTTCGTCGGAACTCCTTGGAGTTTCGTCGTTGGTGGTCAAAGTAAAACCCGTACCCCACTTTTGCATCACGTTAGTTTTTTTCCTTTGGTAGTTCTTACCAACGGCGATACCGGTCGCAGCGACCAGACTGAGAGCAACGGACTTGGTGGACATTTTGCGTGCTGATTGTTTAGAGAACAAATGAAATTTTTCGATTCGCGACCCAGCGCAGGGCCCTGCTGGTGAGAGGTTGGGACTTTTGCCACCACCGGCCTGATCCATCGGAGCGGCTCAGTGGGGCCCATTGGTGCGACCGGGCATATCGAGCGTAGCGAGCTCAAAAAACAGCCTAGTTCAGCGGGATCCTCTTCTCCTGTAAGACGCACTGCGTGCAGCTTTCTTTTTTTTGCTCGCTTCGCTCGAGCGTAGCTTGGTATCATCGGCTCGCTCACCACCCACCGATCCGATTCACACATCGCCGCACTGATTCTGAGCATGGTTAGCTAGGCTCGAGCGAAGCGAGCAAAAGAAAAGCCGAGCGCAGCGGGATCCTCTTCTTCTGCAAGACGCACTGCGTGCAGCTTTTTTTTTGCTCGCTTCGCTCGAGCGTAGCTTGGTATGACCAAGCTGGCCAGAGCGGCTTGCCCACCCACCATCCGACCTCCAATCATCGATTCAGCACGCCGAGCGAAGCGAGCAAAAAAAAAAGGCTGCACGCAGTGCGTATTACGAGAGAAGAGGATCCCGTTGCGCTAGGCTGTATTATGGCTCTCTACGCTCGATATGCTCGACGTAATCAGGCTGCACCAGCGCCGACGGCCAACGCCGAGCCTGGAAATTTGTATAAAGAGAGGCTGTTAGCCCCACAATTCGAACACCAAAAATGACCGACCACTACCAACTACCGCTCATCTCGACGTTGTACACTCTGTCCAGCGGGCAAAAAGAAGAGGCATTGGGCCATTTATTCGAGCCATGCAGCACTCTCAACAGCATTGTCATTGAGCAGGTATTGACCAAATCATACGGCTCGTATCCAGAGATGATCGAACAAGTGCGATCTGTATTGGAGACTCTGTTAAAAACCAACGAAGAAGATCCACGGGTGAGCAAGATTATTGCTGCTCATCCTCGATTGGGGGCTCCAAAAGATGTCAAATTGTCTTCTCATTCACAGGCTGAACAGGCCAATTTGAAGGCTGCCAGCGAAGAACAGACGGAGAAATTGAAACAGTTGAATGCTCAATATGAACAGACCTTCCCTGGATTGCGATATGTGGTTTTCGTGAATGGACGAACCCGGCCGGTTATTATGGAGAACATGATTGAACGGATCAATAAGAAGGACATTTCAGCTGAACGTAAGGAAGCATTCAACGCCATGTGTGATATTGCATTGGACCGGGCTTCAAAAATCCAAGTTGCAAAACTGTAGATGTTTTTTTTTGTTTATATTAATACATGTACAGGTATTACAATATTACAAGAAATAATCAGGGGTCTTTCTGGACACGGACGGCTCACCAGGCCTTGGACAAGGATCATATTGCAAAAATGTATGACCCAACGATTCATCAACTTCCATAATAGCAGCCTGATTACCACATCGGTAACAATAGTTTGGTGCTGAAAAAATAGTAACCACCTGTTGTTCATGAGCCCAACTATAACCATCCATAATCAATTGATGGGCTCTTGATATGAGACTCAATCCATTAGTATGATTGAACTGTTCAGAAATGTCCTGACCAAATGTGAACCCGGCACCTCGAGGAGATACACCCCATGAGCCTCTGTCGTCAGGATCCGACCATAAGAGATCGCACATTGGACCGTCGTGGGGGACTTCTTGAAATCGATTCAGGTCCCGAATGTCGTCAATGGTCTTGATATTTGGAGACAGACCTCCATGCAAACAAAAGATCTTGTTTTCCACTAATGCTGTAATGGGGAAATAATCAAACAAATCAGTGAACATTTTCCACACATTGGAATTTCCGTATTTTCGTAAACATTCATCGTAAAAGCCATATACTTGGGTGATTTGTCGTGATTCGTGATTCCCTCGAAGAATAGTAAGTCGATTTGGATATCTCACTTTCATTGCTACCAAATATGAAACCGATTCAACTGAATAATACCCTCGGTCGACATAATCACCCATAAACAAATAATTAGTATCCGGACAGGGACCTCCAATCTTGAACAATTCCATCAAATCGTGGAATTGGCCATGGACATCACCACAGATTGTCACTGGAGCTTGCACCGGTTGAACATTCTGCTCAAATTGCAAAATATCCTTAGCCTTTTGTTATTGTTAGTATGTCAAATTTAGTACCACCATACCATTGCGCACAAGCTCTCCACATCTTCTTCACTCAATGTATTACATCCTGACAACGTCTCAATCCAACCATCCAGTTGCTTCAATGTAGTATGGCTCAATTCTGCGGGTTGATGTTGGTCTGTTGGTGGACCTGGCGGCTGTGAAGGCCCATTGTTGTTGTTGTCTTGTGCCATGTCGGAGATTACAAAGTCTTCATCTGGAGGCGACGACATTTCGGTGTGAGGAGATGACATTGATGATTCCGACGCATCTTCCATCTGTACATCTGGGTCGATATCCATGACGGTATTATTTTTTTTATGTGTTTGGTTTTATTGAATGTAACTTGTTGGAAAAAGTGAAAATTGAAAGGGGGAGAGGGGTTTTTTTTGTTGGTGTCGATAGTAGCAGCGTTTGTTTGCGCCTAGGGCCACTGGACAAGTGTTGTTCCTATGTGATGCATAACTAACGCCGTGTTGTGTTAGTTATGCCATTGCTGGGCGCATGGGGACGGGGGGCATCGAGTTCCCGCCGTTTCGTGTGGTGCGCGACCGCTGGCGCCGCACCCGTTAGGCCCTATAGCACGCTGTTTATAGCGGGGGAGCTTTTGGGCCTTGTTAATGTCCGTTGGGTCTGGGACGTATTCATGTAGCCGGTGCCCTGATGCTAGTGGGATAGTTCGAGCATTGTGATGCTAGCCCGGTCGGTCGGACGGCACCACCATGCAGGAGGTGCCGTGCGATAATGGTTTTCAATTGATATTTCTACTACTACATGGGAATATTGTCCCTTCTTTCGTGATATGTCTGCATTTGGTTGTTTTATTTCTTTGCTCGCTTCGTTCAATAAGCTCGTCATCTGGCAGCTTGGTCGCCCCGCCGCACCGATACTGATCACACTAAGCTACGCTCGAGCGAAGCGAGCCGAACCAAACTAGCTCAGCGGGATATTCTTCTCACGATAAGACGCACTGCGTGCAGTTTTTTTTTGCTCGCTTCGCTCGAGCGTAGCTTGGTATGACCTAGCTCGCCAGAGCGGCTTGCTCAATCACCACCCGACCTCCAGTCATCGATTCAGCACGCCGGGCGAAGCGAGCAAAAAAAAAAAGCTGCACGCAGTGCGTCCTACAGGAGAAGAAGATCCCGCTGCGCTCGGCTTTTTCTTCTGCTCGCTTCGCTCGAGCGTAGCTTAGTGTGATCAGTATCAGTGCGGCGACATATGAATCGGACCGGTGAGTGGGCGATAATACTAAGCATATCGAGCGAAGCGAGCAAAGAAAAGAGTCAAGCGCAGCGGGTCTTGATAGAAGAGGATCCCACTGAGCCCGATATGCTCAGTATCATCATCTGGCTAGCTTGAGATGGTTCCATGCCGTGATTCACATGATGTCTTCATCAGAACAACAATCTTAAACATCAACAAACGTACACGCAAGTTCCATGCTTGGCGCCATGCAACAGTCGCAATCTCGGGTGGCATCCTGCTGCTCTCGGAGTGCCCCTCAACGTGCATGTAGGGTCCCTTTCGGGTGCTCACCACGCCAGTCCGGATTAGTGGATCCAGGATACCATATACGTATTCGAGGTTAAAGTCATATAAACAGAATAAATAGTTCGTTATCTTCATGCAGAGTGGCAAAAATCGGTCGCCATGGGGTCATCATCAAAGAGAAGACGTGATTGGTCGACATAGGACCATATCACTGATCATTTCGGGCTCTTGAACTGGCACAAACTGCCACATTTCGCATTCAATAATCTCCTCAACCGATGACAATCGCACCTCCGTGACGATTTCTGATCGGTGCATCAGTTGGTCCAAATCTGTCGCACTATCTCCTTCCACCACAAGCTTGACTGTATCCAGCATATCTTCGTCAGGAACCCGAATTCCATATATTGAACAGTCCATATCTCCCAGAAAAAATTTGTCTAATAGCTGGATTTCTTGTAGAGTGACCCCGTATTTGAGTTCCAGTGTGTAGCAGCATTGGGGGGACCCAACGTCCAAATCATCATCAAACAGGCTCATTCTTCTGTGAAGTGAAGTGGACACGACAAGAGAAGATTTGAATTACGTCCCTTGATGGGTTATTTATACGATAGCCTCTAGGAGTCTGACGATCCCCGCGATTTTTTTTTGGATGTTGTTTTTGCCCTAAGCCCTATTGATTGCCATGGGTGAAACCTTGTTTCCCGAAGACATGGTTGCTTTTATTTAGTAGGTGCTACAGCACAATGCAATATCATCTTAACTCAGCGCACCACCCCCTTTTATTGCAATTGCAGCGATTATGGAGGGCCCATTGTCATGACTGTGGTTGTGCTCATGGCCGCGGGTTTTATATATAGAGACAGACAGTTGTTGTCCCATACGGAAAACACAAAATATTCGAAGTTCAAGACCTTATATCTTAATGTCTCTTGTTCAACAAGCTCTTGATATGCATGCACGTATACCAGAAAAATATTTCCCAAGTTTCCTATCTGCATCTATGCACTGTATGGTTGCTTATTCCAACGGTTGTGACCGGTCATACACATAACCCGACACCATTGACCTAGACACTTGATACACATACGCACAGCCAACTCAAACCTTAGCCAAAAGGGGCTATATTGGCAGATAAAAATAAACAGTGGACGGTAAATTGGACATGCAACACTGTATGCAATTGTAGCTACTGTAAACAGATTCTTGCCCAGCTTCCCCCATGGATTATGCCATCTAAGAATATGCGGGAGGTCGGATGGGGGCTGCGTGCGTGCGAGCGGGTGCAGGTGCGTGAGGCTGATCGATTGATCGCCGGTGGGACAATCACCCCTATCCGGAGCTTGCGTTAGCCGTGGGACCATGGTTCATGGATCATGGACCCATCGACCTACCAGCTATCCAAATCTCGATTCTATCATATACATCCATTTTTTCACCAAAATCCCGAAATGAATCTACTCGAGAAATCGTTCAGCTTGTTGCATCTTCGCGCCCCACAGCAAATACAGGACCCGCCAGGCGCCGCAGAGCCATCCAGTTTGTCTTCGTCTAATACTGTAACCGCAGAAATCCAAGCTGATAATGTCTATATTGCGCGGCCAGTGTCCATCAACCATTCTGCAGGTGGAGAGAGCCGCAACAAACCCAAAGCAAAAACCCAGCCGATCCAATCTGGCTCTGGCAAACCTGATCGGATGGCGATCAGCAACGCTTCAAGCTATTCGTACGATCTGCCTTGGCTATACGCCCAAGAGAGGGATCAAGAAATCCAACAATCAGCATCAGAACCTCAGCCCCAATTGGATCACGATCAGGATCAGGTTCAACCCGTCCCACCATCGGCCACAGTGACACCATCCGTGGTTGAGCCGCAGACATGGATCTCGTTCGACTATCCACGAAACAACCGCGGGAACATTCGAGTCGAAAACACTTCTTTTTCAGAAAACGATCAAAATAACGACGACGCTGCCTCAATACTGATCGATTACTCTGAACCTCGCCAACCGGTGTTTGAACCGATAGCATTACCTTCTTCCTCCACAGTGAGACAAAGCCCTTATTTCCGAGCACCCCGATCTCAATACACAAGCTATTCAATTGGCTCGGAAGATCATCCATTTTACACTGCCTCGGCTGCAACGACCCGTGAACCAACCATACCTGGAAACGCCACATTCACCACGCGGCTCAGTGCCACCAATCCCGACCCTTCCCAAGTGTCTGCACCTGCACGAACACCGGACGAGATGCCAACAACACGGTCATGTTGGTCAATTACGGTTGATTTTTTCTCTCCATTGTTTAAATGCACGGTCAACGAAAACGATTTCTAATATTTTATTCTAAAATAAACGGTTTACGTAGTTCCTTTACTCAGCGGCTTCGGCAAAACCTTCGGAAATGTCTTGAAGCAGCTTGTCAAATTGCGAGTCAAATGCTTCTCGGCCGTCCTTTGGTTCAAAGAACTTGGTCTTAGAGACTGAGACCTTGAGTGGCCGGGTTGTTTCGGAAAGCTTGTTCCAATTGGCTCCGTTTGAAACTGCCTTTTGAGCTTCATCATGGTAAGACACGAATGCCTTCATCATACCGTCAGTCTTCCAGACTGGACAGAACTGATCATAAGAAGAATAACCGTTCTGTTGCAAGAAATCTTCCTTGATCAAGGTGGCGACATCCAGAGTAATCTTATCGGAATCACTCAAAGCAGACTTACCAACCAGCTGAACAACCTGTTCCAATTCCTCGGCAGCGGTCAAAATCTGCTTGATCTTGTCTCGAAGGCTGGAGAATTGTGGATAATTGGATTCGTAGTACTTGTCCAAAACGCTGGTATATTTGGAATAAGAAATGGAGGTGTTGATAGAAGGGAAATGCTTTCGTTGAGCAAGCTTCTTGTCAAGACCCCAAAACACCTGAGTGATACCCAAGGTAGAAGTAGTGACTGGATCGGAGAAATCACCACCTGGAGGAGATACGGCAGCAACAATCGAAACAGATCCCTTTCGACCTGGATTACCCAATGCAGTAGCCTTACCAGCCCGTTCGTAGAAAGAAGCCAACTTGGTACCCAAATAAGCCGGGAAACCTTGATCAGCAGGCATTTCACCCAGTCGACCAGAGATCTCTCGCAATGCTTCAGCCCATCGAGACGACGAATCAGCAATCATAGACACATCCTTACCCATATCTCGGAAATACTCAGCAATTGTGATACCAGTGTAAATGGACGCTTCTCGGGCAGCCACCGGCATGTTGGAGGTATTGGCCACCAATGCAGTTCGCTTCATAATAGGCTCTTGTCGCCCGTCGACTTCGGTGGTCAATTCCGGGAATTCCATCAACACTTCAGCCATTTCGTTACCTCGTTCACCACAACCAACATAGACAATAACGTCAGAGTTTGAAAACTTGGACAAAGATTGCGAAATGACAGTCTTACCACAACCAAATGCACCTGGAATACAAGTGGTACCACCTTGAACACCCGGAAACAAGGCATCCAGCACTCGTTGACCAGTAAACAATGGATAGTCAGCAGTCAACTTGGTGGTAACTGGTCGAGGAACTCGCACCGGCCACGAGTGAAACATGCTATATTCTTGCTTCTTGCCTTCGAATTCGATTTCCAAAATCTGTTCGGCAACAGTGTAATCGCCAGCTTCGGCAATTCGAGTAATAGTACCTCGAGCCTTTGGTGGAAGTAGAATCTTATGATCATTCATCAACGAGTTCTCCACCACTGACCCAAATACATCACCACCGGTAATGTGATCACCCACCTTCAATTTTCCAGGGGTGAATGAATACTTTCGATCTCGATCCAAAGCTGGAGCATCCACCCCTCGAGGAATGTAAATACTATTAGATTGTTCCCGAATCTTTGGCAATGGCCGTTGAATACCATCGTAAATCATTTCCATCAAACCTGGACCCAATTCAACAGACAGTGGCTTTCGCGTTCGGTAGACTGGATCACCAACAGTGACACCAGAGGTCTCTTCGTAGCATTGGATAGTAGCCTTGTCTGCGTCAATTCGAATCACTTCACCCTTCAGGTTATCATGACTGACCATTACCACTTCGTACATGGCACATCCAGTCATGTGTTCAGCAACCACGACTGGACCAGAAACGGAATAAATGTAGCCTTGTTTTGCTGTTAGTTATTGATCCAAAACATGACGTCTCAACTGACGTCTCATCCCCTAATAATCTTACCATAGTCCGATTCATCGTCAGAACCGATGCTGAACTTTTCCAACTTTTTTCTAGTACTTTCAGAAACGCCCGACTGTTGCAATTCGTTAGCATTGGTTGTATACAACAAAATCTGTCACCACATCTCAACGATCCATACCATCTGTTAGCTTTGTTTGGAGGTGTTTGTAAGAGGTGGTGTTGGGTGTGTGCTCAACGGGGTGCGTGTGGAGGTCCGTCATTGCGATTGGGACGTTTGGGCCTCCTAGTGCTACGAAGAAAAAATACCACTAAAGAATCATGAGTGCGTCACATTTTTTTCTGGCTTTGGTTCAAAATATACATATTACAATTTAACGAATAATTAAAAACAAACCCTTAAGCCTTGATGGCGTACTTTCGTTGTGGGAAGGCAATTTCTTGCTTTCGGGCTCGCACAGTCTTCAACTGAGCTTCGTGAGCAGTTAGTCGTCGTCGAATGGCACGGGTCTGCTTGGCTCGCAAGTCCTTTGGAATGTACTTCTTGCCCTTGTAGAATTCTCGGAGTTGATCTCGTTGGGTCAAGTTGATGATGGTCAAGATTCGAGCAATGGACTTTCGCACATCGCCAATCTTGTTGGCCTTGACGTTGTTGTTGGCAGCGTTTTGGGCTCGCAACTTGGACAATTCTTGCTTCAAGTCGGCAAGTTGGCTTTCGAGCTGAGCCTTAGATTGCTTTCGAAGTTCGTATGGCTTGACACTTCCCTAGTTGAGGAGTTAGTATTTTTCATCAACATAACAGCATGAGACGGAACGTTGAAAATCGTGGAACTGGAATTCTTCAAGTAGCATTTCAATCGTGGAATATCAATATTTCGTCGTCGCCGCCATTCACTTCATCTCACATACCATTTTTATTGTCGATTATCGGGTTCTGTATGAATCGTCGAGTGTGAGAAAGAGTGAAAATTGAGTGGGTTTGACTGCAGCCGGCCGGGCAGGTTGGGAGCGACCTAGGGTTTTTTCCTATTTGGGAAATATTTGTGACTGTGGTTTTTGTTTTCAGCGGCTTTGTGGCGCGCCTCACCACCCACCATCGTAGAGTCCATTCCATCGGCGGTTGCGAGGCTACTCGAGAACATCTGGTATAAATTATCTGGATCAATATTCCTTTCTTCAAGGAATCCATCCATTTCAACGTAGTGTCAATAGTTCAGTTGCTTTTGGTGTTATCCCAGCCTCAGCAACGCAAGAGGCATAGCCGCCAGGTCTATTCTAAGCGCCACTTGATATCAATGTCAATCAGTGATTCAATCCAGATACCAGAATTCTATCATGATACAAGTCTGACTCCTCGGTGCATCATCTAATGCGATATGATGACACGTCCGGATATTGCGCCCTGACGCCTGAACGTGAATGCAAACTCCGGCCCGGAACGCCACGTCTCCACTAAATCCACAGCATAATCTAAATTCTTGCCCTTGCGCGTGCACCGACCATGGTAGAAGGGAACCAGCCGGCGCGCCTGGCAACGGAAGGGAAAGGGAACACATCACCATTTTTCCCACTTTCCCAGTTTCCAGAATCCCCTGCTCCCTCCCCCCTTCTTCACTATCACCACTTGTAATTAGACCGTCGAGTGCATAAAAAAGTATGTTATTATCCGCGATGCTACCCGTGGCAGCAGTGCGGATCAAACAGATCCAAAAAAGACAGGCGCTGTTTTCGGTTTCGGAATGATTGCGATCTATTGGCTGGAAAGTTTTGCTATTGAGGCAAACCGTGTGATTGATTTCGTGATATGGTTGTCGGTGGAAATTGCAGTCTCGATTTCCTTGACAGTTTTGAACTAATCAAACGACGCGTTTTTGGATACAACGGTCGTAGGATTCTTGTTCTAGTTTACTCTATCCCCACAACGATCTCCCGGAATGCCGATATGCAAAGTGCAACTCAATTGAAGCTTTCTTTCCTTTGCCACTGTCTTTTTATTTTAACTCAAGAAAACTAACCAACTCAGATCATTCATCATGGGTATGCTCTTTTCCAAGTTGTTTCAAGGCCTGTTGGGTCGAAAAGAGATGCGAATCTTGATGGTTGGTCTTGATGCCGCCGGTAAGACCACCATTCTATATAAGCTCAAATTGGGCGAAATTGTCACTACTATTCCAACCATCGGCTTCAACGTCGAAACTGTCGAATATAAGAACATTTCTTTCACCGTGTGGGATGTTGGTGGACAAGATAAGATTCGACCATTGTGGAGACATTACTTCCAAAACACCCAAGGTATTATCTTCGTGGTCGACAGTAACGATCGAGATCGAATGAGCGAAGCCCGAGAAGAATTGCAACGAATGTTGAATGAAGACGAATTGCGAGATGCCTTGTTGTTGGTGTTTGCCAACAAGCAGGATTTGCCAAATGCCATGTCTGCTGCTGAAATTACTGAAAAGTTGGGTCTTCACTCATTGAAGCAACGACCATGGTATATTCAAGCCACCTGTGCCACCTCTGGTGACGGTTTGTATGAAGGTTTGGAATGGTTGTCCACCAACTTGAAGAACCGAGCTTAAGTTTCCTTTGGATTTTGGTAGTACTTTTAGTAGTGTTTTAATTTGAAAGTTTTGATATTTTATCTGTACGATCATGATATGTGGCACCTTTTTTGTTTGGTTGTTGCAACGGTCCCAATTCCCGCGATATCGCCTCCGCATTCAGCATAATCACCACCACAGCCACAATGAGCCGGTTCGAAGAATGGGAAATTAACAAGTACTGGGAGATCTTTTCCGGGCTGAATCCAGTCGATGGAAGTCTTTCAGGTGATAAGGTTGCCACTGTATTCAAAAACTCACAGCTAGCTGATTATCAACTGGAGAAGATCTGGGACCTATCCGATGTAGACTCGGATGGCAATCTTGACTTTGAAGAGTTTTGTATTGCAATGCGACTGATTTTTGACATGATCAATGGTTCAATGTCCGAGCTTCCTGAACAGCTTCCAGAATGGCTAGTACCGGCAAGCAAGGCGCATTTGGTGACTGCCAACAATGCAGTTCGAACTGGCAATCAAGGGCCATCTAGTGGAATATCCACTGAAGACGACGAGGAATTGGGCCTTTCATCAGATTTTGACTGGTACATTTCCAAGGGTGATCGTGAGCAATATTCGGCAATCTATTCAGCCAATTCCGACTATCGAGGAATGGTGTCATTCGACAGCCTTACCGAATTGTATGCCGAGCTGAATGTTCCCGAAGTCGACATTCGATCGGCATGGAACTTGGTGAATCCACGTTCGGACGAAAAGATCGAACGAGAGCAATGTGTAGTATTTTTGCATATTCTTAAGAACCGATCCAACGGGGTCCGAGTACCTCGATCAGTTCCAGCATCTCTTCGAGCTACGTTTGAGAAATCCAAGCCAGAATACACGTTGAACTCCAAACAATCGATTGTCAATCGAAATGGATATGAGCCACCAACGGGAACTACCAGTGGCAAGAAGGCTGCGTTTGGTGAAAGCTATTTGTCTCGATTGGGGCTTGGAGGTCGTTCCAAGGGGTACGAGACTAAGGGCACAGACTTTTCAGCATCCAGTCCTGAATGGGAAGAAGCTCGATTGAAGCGAAAGTTGGCCGATTTGGAGGAGCAGATCAAACGTGCTGAAGAGGCTAGCGACCGGCGGAAACGTGGCATTGAAGATTACGGTAGCAGCAAATCAGCGCTGATACGGCGTGAATTGGAGCAATTGCTCGAATATAAGGAAAAACAAGTCCAAAAACTGAGAAACGGCGAGGTCGGCAGCAAGTCTGGAGGAGATCTGTCTGAAACCAACGACGAGATTGCAGAGATTGTCCAACAAGTACAAGCACTCCAACAGCACCAACAGACCAAAGAAAAAGAACTCGCCGACTTGAAAGCTCAGATCAAGACTTATTAATACTATATATGAATAAATGCATCCATGTAATCATGATATGATACATGAGTAAGTGCGGCTCAACCCTCGCTCACGACATGAAGTCCAGGAACTCAACAAGCACTTTTACTCTTTCTATACCAAGCGCAGCGGTAGCCCGGACTATGCGCCCAGGAATCATTGGTGTCTGAGAAGACTGGAGGCCAAGGGAGCTCAGTCCACATATGATATCAAAGTGCGGCTCCATCATGTCCAAAGGAGACGGAGAAGAGTTGCATTGTGGAAACGTCAATGTGAAGATTTTATATTATATAATGACACAAGATTACAGAAGTAGAAAAACTACTTTTTCTCCTCGGCTGGTTCTTCTGGCTTTGGGGTTGGCAGCTTGAACGACTCTGGTCGATCGTCTCGCCCTGAACCGACAGGCTCCCATGCAGTGGACCCGGCCGAGAAGTTTCGGAACGCTTGGGTCAATTCCAAAGGTTCGTAGACAACTCGCTTCTTTTCTTCGTCATATCGGACTTCGGAGTAGCCGGTCAATGGGAAATCCTTTCGAAGTGGATGGCCCTCAAACCCGTAGTCGGTCAAAATACGTCGCAAATCTGGATGGCCCTCGAAAAAAACACCGAACATATCGTATGTTTCCCGTTCGAACCAGTTGGCACCTTCGAACAATCGAGCGATACTTGGCACTGGTGATGTTTCTGATGCATATGTCTTGACTCGGATTCGCGAGTTGTGTCGGTACGAAAGCAAGTTGTAAACAACCTCAAACCGATATTTTCGGCTTGGGAAGTCCACTGCAGTCACGTCCATGACCGATTTGTATTGAGCAGCGGTGTGATCTCGCAAAAACTTGAACACCGGCAGAACTGCTTGCGGCGGGATGAAAATGGTCAGTTCGTCCTTCCACACCGAAAACTTTTGAATGTACTTTGGCAGACAGGTTATGAGATATCGGCCGTATTTGTGCAAATCTTCGACGTGTTCTAGATATTTATCGGCCACGTTTTCAATTTCAGCATGCAATTCAGCCGGCTGTTCGACTCGTGGAAGGCTGCCTGGATGGGTCAATCCTTCCGGAACGATTTGCTTTGGTGAGCTCAGCACAGCCGACGACCGCAGGCCCCGGCTAAGGATCTGTCGACCGGATGTGGATTGTCGGGCCACGACACGTGCGACTCGTGAAATCATCGTCTGTATGTTGGCGTGTGTTGGTGGTGGTGGATTAATTTTGTCGATTGGAAAATGCAAAACGTTGATTGGGCCTTTGCGGGCGCTGGTTACCCGGCCACGACAATTTCTGAGCCGCACTTCGCAGAGGGTTCCAATTGGAGTCTTTTCTGGCCAATTACAACAATTTACCTTTTCATCGGCATATTTTTATCAATTTTCAACCAAGCGGCTGTTTGTATATTAAGGTCTCGGAGATTTCCACATGGGGATCCATCGCGATCCTCAGGCCAGGGTTCCGTCTATCCAGCTGATGATGCCGAACATGACGAGCGATCGAAGCAAGCCAAAAACTGGAGCCCGGATCCCGCTGCGCTCGGCTTTTTTCTTTTGCTCGCTTCGCTCGGTGTGCTGAATCGATGACCACAGGTCGGGTGGTGGGCGGAGGGTGGACGAGCCGCTCTGGCCATCATGGTGATACCAAGCTACGTTCGAGCGAAGCGAGCAAGAAAAAAAAAGCCGAGCGCAGCGGTAGCCCAGATTTCAGGCTTCTCTTGGCTAGCTTGGTGATGCCAAGCTGCGCTTGATATGCTTAATCGATCAGCATGTGTCTGGTGAGCCGCATGGGCAGTAACCTCACATCACCATCACCGCCGCCATACAAATGCACACCTCGGTTTCAAGTCTAAATCCAATCTTAGAACCCACTTTGCGCCCAGAAATCTGTAAGCCATGTCGTCTCGACCGCCAGATTCTCATTTCGCTGTAATAAACGCCGTAGATCGCATCATCCGGCGTAGCTCTCAGACCGCGCGCTTCCAAAAACTTCCACACCGCCAGACCCGCCTCAAAGCACCAAGCCCAATGCCGGCCACCCGTAATATTTTTGAGCAAAGCCTCAACTTTTCCAACCTCCCCCTTACCTTTTTACCACCCTCCAGTTGTCCTAAACTATCACGACATTGGCCCCATTTTCTTTTGTTGATTATTTATTAACACAATCAAAACAATGGCATTACAGAATCAAGATTCATTTATTGAAGATGACGAAGAAGAGCTCTGGTATGTCTACTAGATACAAGAAAAGCTAACTATATAAACAGTCCATTGTGCGTGGAAGAGATGGATATCTCCGATAAAAACTTCAAGCCGTGTCCTTGTGGGTATCAAGTCTGTCAGTTCTGTTACAACAATATCCGACAGAACCCCCAGTTGAACGGGAAATGTCCGGCATGCCGTCGTCCATACACGGATGAATCCGTGCAATACCGAGCGGTGAGTGCTGAGGAATGGAAACAAGATCATATCCGACAGGCTCGAAAGGAGAAGGAACGTCGAGAACGAGAACGAACCAAGAAGGAAACGGAACAGCTGTCATCCAAGAAACACCATCTCAGCGGTATGCGCGTGATCCAAAAGAACTTGGTTTACGTGATTGGGTTGAACCCAAACATCCCTACTGACGAGCTGCATCATACTTTGCGAGACGATCAGTTTTTCGGTCAGTATGGTAAGATCCAGAAGATTGTCATCAATCGTCGAACCAATTCAAACGGTAACCCAGGCTTGGGAGTCTATGTTACTTTTGCTCGAAAAGAAGATGCTGCTCGATGTATTGCTGCTGTAGATGGATCGGTCAACGAAGGCAAGTATCTTCGAGCTGCCTATGGTACTACAAAGTATTGTTCATCGTACTTGCGGGGCCAGACTTGTCCAAATCCAAACTGTATGTTTCTGCATGAACCAGGTGAAGAAGCGGATTCGTATACTCGCCAAGATTTGAGTACCATTCATGCTGCCAGACAAGGTCAGAATACTGGTAGTAAAACCTCTCGAGGTCCTCCGTCGCGTCAAGCTACTCAGGATGATCAAGCTTCTGCCGATGATGGATCTGCTTTGCCTGCTACTGCTCTTTGGGCCAACAAGCAGCAATCACCTCCTGTCACTACCACTCGACCAACCTTGAAAACTCGATCATCTGCAGCTCATATTGCGCCTTCTTCTGGCTCGGCCACTCCACCACCTCAAGTTATTCAGCAACAGGTCTACTATCCGGATCCTCAAGTGCCACGAGTTGATCGAACTGCTGAATGTATGAATGAGATTTTGAATTCACTGAGTGCTGGTCCTATTGAGTATTCGTTTGCTTCAAACTTGTTGAAAAAGTCGGAATTGGCGAAGCCAGGGTCCTTGCCTCCGTTTTTTTCATTTGTTGCCGAGCCTGATATGTCCAAACGGTCCAATCGGTCTGTTTCCACCAAATCAAGCAAAGCTGACTTGGCATCATTGTTTACGTTGAATCAAGCCGGATTGGGTACCAAACAGGGCACATTTCTAGGTTATTCTCCAGATCAACCAGCTCCAACTGCATCTCCAGCACAAGTCAGTGCTGCAGCGTCAATGAAGACCGCAACACCTCCTCCAGGTCTTTTCAATCAAGCATCTCAACCTCAACCACAAGCACAGCCGCAACCACAAGCACAAGCACAACCGCAGCCACATCATCAACAGCAGCCAAGTCAAGATCGGCAAGTGTTGCTGGCTCAATTGATGCAAGGTGGACGAGGTATGGCCGAATCGATAGTCAAAAACTAATCTGATTCATTAGACAACTCCACTAACAGCGTGGTAGCCTCGCCCTCTCAACAGCAACAACCACAACGACCTCAACAAGGTGTGTATTATTGAAATGACTTTACGATTATTATGGAATGACACTCCGCTTTTTGAATTTTTTCTTTTTTTTTTTATTTTTTGTTGTTCACTATGAACAGGGAATGATATTCAAGAAATCTGTGTGAGTTGTCTTTTTTTCAAAGTGTGCAAAGCTGGAGATCATTAATAATAGCGATACGTATTCTCCCTTTTTGTATGTAACTTGAAAAAAAGAAGCCCTCGTTTTTTTGATATATCGTCCCTGGCAGTCGTTCCGGTTTTGTTCAAGAGCTAACAGGAATAGATGAAGAGTATGAGGCTCTGCGTGATGCGATGGAATCGCAGTATGGGCACCTGTTTGATGACCAGGATGACAAATTATTGGCCAAAAATCAGGATACACTATTGTCCACACCTGGCGAGGAGCTGACTCCTCGACCACCGTCGCCACAGTCTATGGGATGGGGGTCGTGGACCAATCGGTTGACGGCGCTGCCAGGTATGATGGTACCATTTGCTCCGCCTACATTACCACCTCCGCCAGGTGTGATGCCTGCCCCAGTTGGCATCCCAGGTGCTGCGGCGGCGCCACCGCCAGGGCTCGCGCCGATTTCCGCGCCGCGGCCTGACAATGCGGCGGCTGCGGCGACCACCGATGAGCGAACGCTGCTGTCCATGCTTCAGGGCCCACGAGTCGCCACTAAGGTTCCGCCAACTGCTGCAAATGCACTGACAGTGGACAAGCTTGAAGAGCAACTTGAGGCTGCCGCCCCCAAGTCGCAAGAAAACGAAGTGCCGGTGACCCCATCCAAGTCCAAGCGGAAGGAAAAGAAGGAGCGCAAAGAAGCCGCAGCAGCTGCGGCAGCCGCCGCGACGGTGGAATCGCCACTCAAGTTCAGAAAGGCCAAGGTTCCAGCTGCTGTATCACCAGTCGCCGAGCCTCAGCCGTCAACTCTAACTCCACGAATCGCAAGCCCCGCAGTGGCGGCGCCGTTCAGTGTCGAAAAGACCAAGAAGGAAATTAAGCGTGCGCTGCCGCCGCCTGCGGCGGTGGCAGCCCAGTCTCCATCGCCATCGCCATCGCCATCAACTCTTGCCAGTGGCAAGTGCAAAAAGAAGATTGTTCGGCTGGGTGACGATTCTGCATCCACGACGCCGCAAACCCCGCCTGCCAAACTGGCCTGGCCCGCCCAGCAACAGCAGCAACGTTCTGGCACGCCGACTGTAGCGCCGTTCCCTGCTCCAGCAGTGTCGCCGGCTCCGTCCCCCAAGTCTCTTGAGCCGTCTGCGGCTGCTTCGACATCGGCGCCATCTCCGAGCCCTCCGGGGGCCAAGCCGGTGCCGATGAGCACCAAGGAGCGGTATAGCAAGCTCCAAGATACGGATCTCGCTGGGCTGCCGGTTCAGCGGAAGCTTGTGCCGAGCGTGGATTCGACGAATTATGTACCGGCTGCACCTAGCGGTGTCAAGTTGACGAAGCGACAACAAAAGAAGCTCGAGCAGCAGCAGCTGAAGGAGCTGAGCAAATCAGCTCGAGACGAGAAGGTGCCCATTTTCAAAGCTTCGGGGACCGGGCGGCGTCGATCGTCAGCAGAAACCAACGATGATGCAGTGGAGTCAGATAGTGAAGACGATGACAAGCCTGACAATGACAAAGTTCTTGCTCCGACAGAATCGTCCAAGAAAGTCAAAGATGAAAAGTACGCCGAACCAAAGGCTTCCTCACTGTCTGAGCTGCGAAAGGCTGCCAGCATTGTGCCATCTTCGTTCAAGGTTCCTGGTGCCGTTGCCAGCCCGTCTCGTCGTACCTCGGGATCGTCAACCAAGTCGCTGCCAGCACCCAAGGACGAGAAGCCCAAGGCTCCAGTGCTAGTCAAGCATACCCTTGGCCAGGCTAAGAAGAAGGAAAAGACCGTTACAGCACCAGTGTCCAAACCGTCGATGGCTCCTGTCGCCTTGTCCAAGAATCCAGAGCCTGATCGGAGTAGTGCCACGCTTACGAATCCCACGCCAACCACTACAAGTCCTAGCCCCTCCCCTGTCGTCTCAACAGCCGGTCCAGTCACCGCCAACACCAAGACTGACACGTTCACCACACAGCCGACTGCTGCGAAGAACAACAAGCCTGATGCCGCTGCTGTTGCCAAGTCTCTTGCGGCCAAGC
Organism: Blastobotrys parvus; assembly: GCA_030564285.1. Classification (NCBI taxonomy): domain Eukaryota; kingdom Fungi; phylum Ascomycota; class Dipodascomycetes; order Dipodascales; family Trichomonascaceae; genus Blastobotrys; species Blastobotrys parvus. The sequence continues at coordinate 245,739 of JAJLUP010000004.1, read as the reverse complement.
ACACAGAACCTTCTCAGCCTGAGCCATCGAGCGTGGACAAAACTAGCGCTGTATCTGCCAACAGGCCTGCTGCTAAGTCTATTTCTACCTCTGGTTCTGGCCGTGGCAATGTTGTTCCGCCGGCGAAAGCAACAAAAGCCGCACCACCTCCACCGTCCGCGGCTCCAACCAGGGCCAAGGCCGCACGACATACCGCCGCACCAATCGATGTAATGGGCTTGTTCCAGCAGGTGCTACAGGACAATAACATGCTTGATATTTTTGACGCTATTCCACGGGATGGTGCCTCGTGGGTCGGCGAGTTTACCCCCGAAATGCTACAGATCGCAGTGGACACCTGGGACGACGTGGTCCCGGGGCTGCACGTCAGTGTCGACGCACCTGCCCAGGTCGACGCGCACCCGGGGAGCACGCCATATATTGCAGAAGCCATTAAGCGATTCAACCATGGAGTTGTGTCTCCGGATATGGCCGAATCGCTGCGAACGTGGACCGCAGTAGAAGGAGTCAAGAAGCTTGCGGCTTACAAACAAGCCGCAGAGCATGTTATGAAATGGTAACATTGGGTTTGTATTTTATTATGTACTATTAATGTTTATATGCATGATTCATCAATTTATGAACCGTCCCTGAGATGGAGGCGGTTTGCGCTGTGTCGACTGAGGACCCTGGGCTATTCCAAGTTTAGTCGAATCCGACGACCGGAAGAGCGTGCTCTCGCCGATTTTCTTCTTTTTAAGCCCTTTGCCTTGCTTCAGCCCTTTTGCCTGGAACTGCTTCCATTTGGCCTTGGATTTATCCAGGATTTGGGCCTTGGTGGGCTCGCCGTTCATGCTCTTACTCACCTTGCTTGCTGGGCCAGCACTGTTCTGCTGTGAAGGCGGCGCTGGTGACGGGGTGTGGCTCTTGCTCTTGCTCTTCTCCCTGGACGGCTGGTAATACGGCTGCGATGATTCACGTATTTGATCCTCTTGTACTGTCTCGACACTGCTGCTGTGCACAAACTGGACTGTATACTGCGGGTTGGCACTAGACCCAGTGATCAACGTCACTTTGGCCGGGTGGAACTGTTTATCCCCAGCGACATCTCGAACCAGGACCCGATCTCCAACTTTGAATTTACGAGAACCCCATTTCGGCGCGTCCACAGTGGCATTACTACTATATTTAGCACTTGCTTCTTCATCTGTTGGTGGTGGTCGCGGCGCCAGGTCCCGCTGCTGCTCGCCTTGCTCCTCTTCCTCCAAGATGGATATTAAATCAGTCAACTCATCCTTCAGTGCCAGAAGCGTTTCATCGTCTGGCTTATCTTGAAGTCCCTGATGGACCGTGTCAAGCTGTTGTTTGAGATCGTCCAATTCTGACATGTATGTTGGATGAGGTAGTGAAGTGAGGCGCTGGTGAAAAGTTCTTGAGTGGGTGGATGGGACATATGCAATCATAGTACGATAAGATTCAATAATACAAGAATTAAACTACATCATGTTATTTTGACGACCAGAGGTTCGTGGCTTCGCTCGAATGATATTGTCAACTCGTAGCAAAAGTTCTGCAGCTTCAGAGGCCGACGACACCACAGCTCGCTTCAACTTGTACGATTCCACAATGCCCAGCTCCCGCATGTCGGCGATCTTGCCATTGTCGAGATCCAGCCCTGAAGTGGTAATCCCACCATAAATGGAGGCTCGCAACTTAGCCACGAGCTCTGAGGAGTCGAAACCGGCATTGTCAGCCAAAATGGTAGGCAATTGTCGCAAAGCAGTGGCAAATGCTTCCACAGCCAACGCTCGCTTACCATCTTCATTCTGAGCAGCAGATTCCACAGCCTTGGACATGAGCATCTCCGCACATCCACCACCAAGAGTAGTTCGGGTTTCTCGAGTAGTCTGTGACAACACGGACAAAGCATCGTGTAGTGATCGTTCTGATTCAGCAATCAACTGTTCGGTAGCCCCTCGCAGAACAATAGTGCAAGCCTCACCCATGGCAACACCACTGAACTTGATCATTGCCTCTTCACCAACCATAACTTCTTCAATAGATTCGCAATGGCCAAGCTTGACCTTGTCTGGATGGTCGAAAGTAGACACAACCTCACCGCCGGTAACAAGAGCCAGCCGTTCAACACCAACAAAATCGGCATGTTCGATACTGTTAATGTTAGAATCACTAAACAACTGTTCTGGCCAGTTGTAGATCAACTGTCGGTTAACAAAGCAGTTGATTCCATGGGCCTTGATTTTCTCAACCTTGCTCTTCATCTTGTCCTTTTCTGCCTTTTCTAATTCAGCAAGTTTGGTGGTCGAATCAACCTTGAACTTTGCGCCGAAAATCTTGACCTTGTCGGTATCCATTGATGTATTGGCGATCAGGATCTTGGCATTGGTGATTTTCTTTGGTTGGTTGACCCCAAACTTCTTGTTCAGAATAAACCCTTCGTCAAGATACGAATCGGCCAGTTTGCCCCCTGCTTTTCTAATGATTTGAATATGTTCCAGATTCGTAGAACCCTTCAATCTCAACACAGCTTCGACTGCCAAGTTGGCAAAATGCTCCTTGTCTTGACTTAGCACTTTGGAGCTCAGTGTCGTTTTGGCAATGTTGATCAAATCTTTTCGGAATGCCTCTTCGTCCTCTCCTCGGTCAACAGCAGATCGTTCCAAAGATTCCAACGCCGCCTTGGAGGCAATCCTGTAACCTTCAATAATAGTCTGAGGGTGGATTTTCTTGTCGATCAACTTCTCAGCTTCTCGGAGAAGTTCTGCTGCCAGAACAGTAACCGAAGTGGTGCCGTCACCGACTTCGTCGTCTTGAACTTGAGAAATATCCACCAGCACCTTAGCGGCAGGGTTATTGAAAGGAATTTGCTTCAAAATCGTGGCACCGTCATTGGTCACTAGTGAGGTTGCTGAGGTGGATGATTGCAATAGCTTGTCCATACCTTTTGGTCCAAGTGTGCTCTTGACCAAATCGCCGACGCCAATGGCTCCTACAAACGCTGAGAGTCCTGGTTCTGGTTAGCCCGGTGTGCTCTGAATTGACACGTGAACTTACGCGCATTTTCGCCACGCTCTTCGACAACTTCGTCCCCGAAAATTGGTACTGACTGTGGATGCTAGTTAGTTTTGGAGTTGGCGAATTTCATACCATGATCTGTTGTTGAAAATAAACGTTACTGTTGTCGCGGTGGTAAAACTGGGATGGTGATGTTTTTTCCATCCGGTTCTGCGCACCGTGACGCGCGCCCTGGCCCTGATGTAAATTTCATTCATGGGGCTCCAGAGCTCAGAAGTAATAAGAAACAATTTATATCCTATTCTAACATATAGGCTACTTTCGAAGCATATCCATCAATGTACTTTCTTCAGACCCAAAGTCGTCATAATTAAACCTATATCGGAACCGTTCCTCGAACCCAATTGATTTATACAACATGGCACCTACGGGAGATGCTCGTAAACCGAGTTTTTGAGGTGCTAGTACGCTCTTGTTCCCGTCATCAGACTTGATCAAAGTGTCGTCCTTTGGAATACGAACCAACGACTGATTGATCAGCGCTTTGCCAATTCCTTGCCGCTGATACAATGGATTCACCGCAATGAATCCTAGCCACACAAGCGCTTCCTTTGGGTATGGCGTGTCTGGCGCAGCCAGCTCGTCTCGAGACATGTTGACTAGATCATTGCCAGTGAGAGGGTACTTTTTGGCGAATTCTTTGGTTTCATAATCGATATACGTGATTATGCGTTGATTCTTAAATGGGTGTGCCCGACCCACGTACGTGAACCACTCTCGGATCCACAGCGGCCATGAAATCCATTGTCGCTTCAACCATTGCCATATCGTCTCCCGCTCCCAGAGGTTTTTCGGCAAAGACCATAGCAGGTAGCCAACCGGGTTATCGCCGTCGTATGCTGCATATGCACGCACTCGTGGTAGAAGTGCAAGAGTGGCCAGGTCGACGGCACGAGTGTGTACCAGTCGTTTATAGTTTCTTGCCCGCTTGATGAATTCTTGCAGCCGTTTGCGGGGATCGGTGATTGTCTGCCGAACGACACTCAAGTCATTTCCATAGGAATACTGTTTCCCTAGCCACCATCGCATTAGTGCATCGTCTTGGAAAGCTGCGAAGTCTAGCTCTGCCATAGCCAGTATCTTGTCGTACGAATAGCTGTTCAAGTCGATAGGCTCAAATTGGTATTTGGAATCGCCCAGCTGTTCCTTCATCTTCGTCTAATGTGTTTGAATAGATAACTGGCTAATGCTGGTGTATAATATATATGTATGGGTTGAAGGCAAAAGCGGACCCTAAGGATGCAGCTCGTGTGGCTGACTCACCCGCTTCATCGGGGGGCGCGGCACGGCACCGTGCATGTGTAGAGTCGCATCAGACAGATAGCATAGCAGATCCTGCTCATCATCACTGATAGATTGCAATCTATCAATGAAGCATTAGAGCCATCTGGCATTAGCAATATGCTCGGATTCAGAATTCACTCCTGTATCTCAGTCATAAAATGCACCGGCCGCACCACCGCTTACACGAAACTGCACAGACTGGCATTCCGGTATTCAAAGTCTCCAGAAGATGGGTTGTCGCTGTCGGTCATGGTGGTAATAAGACGAGGTCAGACTTTAGAAGCGTTAGAGGGTATTTGTTTTAATTCTGATGTAGATTTACCGCTAAATTTCAATGGAATGAGCCGCACAGCCTCACAGTGCGACAGGTAAAGCCCTGCCCGCGTAACCCAACTGTTGTCAATTGTTGCCCATAATGCGTATGCACTCAATGTTTCTTGCTCGCTTCGCTCGAACGTAGCTTCGTATCCAATCTGGTGATAGCAAGCTACGTTCGAGCGAAGCGAGCAAAAAAAAGAGCTGCACGCAGTGCGTCCTACGAGAGCAAAGCGTCCCGGTAACGGCGAGAAACTGTATTGATCCCCCTCAGATTCCAGCTTTTCCACTGTGCCGTATCTCTATCGTAACCAATATTACGTTCTCTACGAATGACGCTTTTAGTTAGGCTGGCTTTGGGATCATAAATTCACCTGCTTGTGGCATTGGTGGGTTATTTCCTGCTGCTGCGGATTCAACTCGGACACCAATTCCCGCACGTCCCGGCGCATCTGCTGTTTAGCCTGAGCAATACCTCCCATCGAGCCTGGAAGTTCATGACCTGCAATATTTCATCTTGACTCGGCAGTTTAGGATCAGCGGTGGATGGTTGGTTGGTTCACTGCATCAATTGGATATTCCGAATTCGTCCGAGCGACTTGGTAGATGAATATGGAGATCAATAGCCAGTTTGTGAATCATTTATAGAGTTGAGCAACATCATTAGAGGGCCCTGAGCCTCAGCATGCCCAGCTGAAACATGAAAGTGGCTTCGGGTTCATTTTTCTTTGCCATAGATGATTGCGGCTTCTCCCATCAAACATCGCTAGTAGGGATAATCATGTCCCGAACCCGGCATTTGCTGGTTTCGAAATTACAAAGCCGCGTATCAGAACATCAGCCCGTAGAATTGCGTGACACCTCGAGAGCGGCGGTTTCGGGAGACTTGGCCACAGATTCGACATGGGGTTGATAATGCCGTCATCGGGGTTTGGACAATGTGAAACCTCGGCGAGACGGGGTCCAGATTTGGGCATTCCGCCCCGGGGGGCTGCGTTGCCGCAGTCCCCCGGTCTCCGATCCGGGGGCGGATACCCCCACACTATTTAAGTAGCACGATGGAAACCGACCTGCCATTTCCACATTGACTACAAACAGCTAAATGGGTACCACATTCAAATTGAACAATGGCGTTGAGATCCCGGCTCTGGGCCTGGGCACGTCTGGGAACTACGCGGATAAGGGGTATGAGCAATGCAAGGCCGGCATCGCAGCAGGCTATCGACTTTTGGACACGGCTACGTCCTACAAGAACGAAAGCCAGGTTGGCCGAGCGATCAAAGAAAGTGGCATCCCTCGAAAGGACTTTTTCATCACTACCAAAGTGCCCAACTGGGGCCACCGGAATGTCGCTAAGGAGCTGACAGAGAGTTTGGAACGGCTAGGTACCGACTACGTCGATTTATACCTGGTCCATTGGCCAACTCCTAAGAAGGGCGCGGACAATGAGGAGGATGACCTGGAGTGGAATGTGCTGGATACTTGGAAGCAGATGGAAGCTCTGGTGGGTACTGGTAAGGTGCGAGCGATTGGCGTTTCGAACTTTGATTCGCCGCTGTTGGATGAGCTATTGGCTCAATGCAAGGTTGAGCCGGCCGTCAATCAGGTTGAAATGCACCCTTACTTGCCACAAAGCAAGCTGTATGAATACCACAAGAAGAAAGGCATCTTGTTGGAGGCTTATTCTTGCACCGGGCGAGGTAATGTGGTTCGAGAAGACCCCATTGTCAAAAAGATTGCCCAAAAGTACAATGCATCCAGCAACCAAGTGCTGCTTGCATGGGGTATTCAACGTGGGTCTATTGTGATCCCGCGAAGTGCTGACCCTGTTCGATTGAAGGAAAACCTCACCGAGATCAAGCTGAATGACAGCGATTTTGCCGAGATTGACCAATTGCACAAGTCCCATTCGTTGCGAAACATCAAGCCGGTATCCAAGTTCCCATTGTTCCGGGACGACGAGTAGTGGCTGGGTAATATTCTGGTTTTATCCATGGCTGAAGTAAGTAGATATATGTTGTAAACCCTATACGCATTTGTTCACGTGGCAAGACTCCGCATGCCTTCAAATCCTTGAATCCTTGGTGGCCCTCCCATGCGCAATGGTTGAGACATCACAGCTCAGCCCACAACATGCATGGATGTCGCCGCCGCAGCAAGCCTCACAATCACGACGTCTGCGAGCCTCAACGGTACTCCAATCACTTCTTTGGCTGCAAGCACAGAAAAAGATTCCACACGTTTGGGCTCCAACGGGTCAACCCTGACACATTAGACCGGTCATATAAAAAATCGAGCTTTAAATTTACTTTACAGAGTTTTTCCAACACTGCGGTAGCTGAAACGGACATTATGAATAACTAATAGTTTGTGTATTTTCTTTCCATATTTAATAACCTACGATTGCGCAAATTGAGCACCGGTGGTTGGCACCGGCTCAACGTTCCAAATCGACTCAGCATACTCATCAATAGCTCTGTCAGAACTGAAAAAGCCCATATTTGCCACAGCAATGATGGTCTTGGAGGTCCAAGTATCCCGGTCGGCAAATGCAGCGTCAACTTGACTCTGGGCCTCCAAATAGGTGTCAAAATCATCGCCAACCAAATAGTAATCACCCGAATCCTTGATGGACGACACCAAAGCTCGGAAGTGATCTGGATCACCAAACTTGCCGCCTTGAATAGCATCAAAGACCTTAATAAGCTTTGGATTCAGTTTGGTATGGCCATAAGTATTATCATGTCGCAATTCTTCAACAGACTCAGCCAAGTTACCGAACAAGAACATGTTCTCTTCACCAATTTCTCGGCTAATTTCAATATTGGCACCATCAACAGTGCCAATGATCAGCCCACCATTGAGAACAAACTTCATGTTGGAAGTACCAGAAGCTTCGGTGCCAGCAGTGGAAATGTGCTCCGAAATATCAGAAGCTGGACAGATGATTTCAGCCTTTGAAACATTGTAGTCTTCAACATAGATGACTTGCAACAACCCTTCAACATCCTTATCCTTGTTAACCACATCACCAACAGCAACAATCAATTGAATAATCGATTTGGCCATATAGTACCCTGGTGCAGACTTGCCACCAAAGATGGAAACACGCGGAGCAACCTTCTTTCGCTCTTCTGGAGACATGGACTTGAGCTGCAAATATCGATGGATCACCCCGAAAATGTTCATCTGTTGTCGCTTGTATTCATGAATTCGCTTGACTTGAACATCAAACAATGCATCAACATTGACATCGATACCGCTTTGGTCCCGGATGAGCTTGGCCAATCTCTGCTTGTTATGTCGCTTGATGGCATACCATTCCTTTTGGAACTCTGGATCATGCGCGTATTTCTCAATACCCTTCAGCTTGCCCAGGTTCTTCAAGTAATCGTATCCACCAACCTTATCAGCAATCAGCTTGGCAAGCTTTGGATTGGCCTGGTACAACCATCGTCGCGGGGTGATACCATTGGTCACATTGATAAACTTGTCTGGACCATAAATCTTGACAAATTCCTTGAAAATGGTAGTTCGGATCAACTCAGAGTGCAGCTCAGCAACACCGTTAACCTTGTGAGAACCAACAATGGCCAAAAACGCCATTCGCACCTGCTTTGGTTGCGACTCTTCGATGATAGACACCTTGGACAGCAATTCTCGATCCTTGGGGAACCGCTTTTCAACAGTTTGCAAAAAGAACAAGTTGATATCATAGATGATTTCCAAATGCCGTGGAAGCAAGTGGCCAATAACATCAACAGGCCATTTCTCCAATGCTTCCGGCAACACAGTGTGGTTGGTGTAGCTGAAAGTTTTGGTGACAATGTCCCATGCAGTATCCCATTCCAAACCTTCTCGGTCAATCAAGATTCGTTGCAATTCAACAACCGCCAAGGTTGGATGGGTATCGTTCAATTGAATAGCGACATGATCTGGGAATTCCCGCCATGGTTTTTGGGATTTCTTGAACCGTCGGATCAAATCACTGAGCGATGCGGCGACCCAAAAGTACTGCTGCTTGAGCCGTAGCTCCTTACCAGAGTTGAAGTTGTCATTTGGGTACAACACCGCCGTGATATTCTCAGCCCGCTGTTGATCCCGCACCGCGCTTTCGTACTCACCTTGGTTGAACTTGGAGAAATCAAATTCTTCATGTGGTTGAGCACTCCACAATCGCAGGTTGTTGACGTTTTCAGTGCCATAGCCAGGAATAGGGAAATCATATGCAACGGCCTTGAGCATCTCACCACCAACCCATTGCTTCGTGCTGTTGCCTTCGTTATCAGTGGTAGTTTGAACATAACCATAAAACATGATATCAATAGAGATTTCATATCGAGGGATTTCCCATGGATTCGAAACACTCAGCCAGTAGTCAGGAAATTCGACTTGGACACCATCAATGATCTTTTGCTTGAAAATACCGTATTGATATCGAATACCATAACCCCAGCCTGGATAGTCGCAACTGGCCAACGAATCAATGAAACAAGCAGCCAATCGGCCAAGACCACCATTACCCAAAGCAGCGTCACGTTCCTGCTCCAACACATCTTCCATTCGGAACCCGAATTCCTTCATCCCTTCTTCGGTAATGTTCTTGACGCCGGTATTCAACATTGCATTATCCATGGCTCGTCCCATCAAGAACTCCAACGAGAAATAATACACCCGCTTTGGATCAACCAAAGTGTGGGCCTGAGCGGTCTTGTTCCAAGCCACAATCAATCGGTCTCGCACGGATTGCGATGCTGCTTGATAAGCGGCCATTTCATCGCAATTGTACAAAGACCGGGCTAGCGTGGTTTCAACGTGCCGCACGAACTCCTGTTGGAATTGCTCCTTATCGTTGAATTCGCCAACTGCAAACTTTTTCCACTGGTTTCGTGAATGCAATGGGATCACAGAGTCAATGTATTTCAATTCTCGTGGCGTGATACCACTGAGAGCACGTCGATGACGAAGCTTGGCATTAAACGGGTCCTCCACATTGCCAATGCCTGGCGATGGAAGTCGTGGAGTAGACATGATCAATTCTGCTTGAAAATTGGAGATGAAAGGTGAAAAATAAGGGATGCCAGCAGAAACCGATTAAGTTGCTGTTGAGAGGAAAGGAGTGTTTAGTTTTGTCCTTATGGGTTGACCGGATGAACAAGGTGGTGCGATGGAACGCCCGACCGCATTCAACGCGCGGGGCTACCTGCAATGGATACAGCCCCCCTCTACTAGTCCTTGTGCGACATTCTGGAGTCCCGGTCTGAACCATCGATCAATTGGTCATGCCCCGCAGCGAACTGAATTTAGTATATTTGTTATATTTAGTGATAAACGCGTAATTTGTGTTCTTTAGCCGCCTCAACACGGGTCCAGCTGGTTGATTGTGAAGAGACAAACCAGACAAGGGACCAGAACATAGCGCCGGATCGGATCGACCCATGCCATGCATGATTCTGCACTCCATTTGTGCCAGCAATGCATACATGTGGTACATACTGATCCGCCTGAATGCAACGTGTTTACGAGTACCGGTGCTGAGAGTTCGGTATCCACAGGAATGAGTGGAATTAATCCGATGATTTGTTTTTCTTCTATTTGACCTTTTTTTTTTTCACAGTATTGCAGCAAAGTTTTTTCAAGAATGCTGTAGTGGTATAGAAAGCCGAATGCGCTGGTTAGGGCCCTTTAAAGTTGCAATACGAGGAATACAATCCTGGTGATAAGGCCCGGAGGGCCCGACCATGATAGTTGATCTATCATACATCAATTGATATATATTCCCATGTTTAATATAATCATTCCAGAATTGAAGATTTCTACGGCAATGTCCCCTTGTGTGATCCAGGTCGTTGGAAACATGCCAAGAAGCGAGATGTTTATCTGCCGATGAGATGGTACGTTTTTCGGCATACATCGGATCTGAATATTAGACGATATGCCGAATAGCCGGCAATATTTGTATGGGAGCATTTAGCTGCCGAATCCGGTGTAGGAACGATGGAACCCCTGAATCCTTGGTCCGGGATATTTGATCCTCTCGTCTGTTTTAATCCAGAAATAGGTACAGTTTATCTGTCTCTCAGCAGCGCTGTACTAGACACCACAGGCCACATTTGGTACAGCAAATGCTATATCATGCACTAGTCCTAATGGGTCTTTAACAATGCCAATTTCTAAAATGGCTTTCTGCTGCTGAATATCCGGTGGTCCCGCTCTCCCTGGACCACGTAGACAATATCAATCGAAGCAGACTGAAAAAATTCAGACATATTTTCAGATCTCATGGAGAACTGTCTTCGCATCCCAGAATTAATGCAGCTGGCTGCAATGGTAGAGCCGCTTGAGATAATGTGGAGCAGGCAATCCCCACGGTGCTCAGCCGTGCGGGGCCGCCGCGCCGATCGTTGCCTAATCGGGGTTCAACAATGCACTTTTCCAACCGTCACTCGAAATGAGGCTCATCTGTCGTCGGTCTATAAAATGAATTGCCCAGGACAAAATCTTCCGTTGGAACCCACAACAGGGTTCTGGTTATCAAGTCTCAATACAACATGTCGTTGGCAGACACGGCTTTCAACGAGCAGCTGCTCCACCAGAACATAACTGTGAACACAATCCATGGACTGGCCACATATCCGATCGACTTCATCCGACCATATGAGATCCAGTCATATCAGCAATCAATGATGTACGGCTGTCGAATCGGTGCTGGGATTATGATGTTTGTGGTGGCGTTCATCTTCACCCGAAACTACAAGTCTTTGGTATTCATTCTCAATCAGACTTCTTTGGTTCTGATGGTCATCCAGTCTGGGATTTACTGTGCTTATATCACCAGCCCCTGGACTGATTCTGCGTCCTTGTTGACCGGGTCTTATGCAAATTTGAGGTACAGTGACAAGGTAGTGTCCGCTGTAGCCAGCGTAATCCAGTTGCTGTTTGTGGCATCAGTCGAGTCGTCATTGGTTCTCCAATCTTCATTGATGTTCAAGGGAAAGCCATCTGGAAAGTACTTGCCATGGATTATGTCTCTTTTTGGGTTGATTCCCGTGGCATTTTGGACATACTATATCTACCTGTCTGTGAAGGGGATCATGGCTCCTGAGATCACTACCTATGTCTTAGGAACCGATGTCTGGGTCCAGACCATTCCAAAGCTTTTGTTTGCAATTTCCGTATCTTTGTTCTCAGCTCTTTCATTTTGCAAATTGGCAATGTCGGTAAGAAGAAGAAAGCTACAAGGTCTGCGGCAATTCCACCCGGTGCATGTTTTGTTCGTGTTTGTATGCCAAACCATGCTTGTGCCCGCTATTTTGTCATTTATAGACTACGCCCTGGACAACACAGCGCCGGCATTGTTCACGGTGGCACCGCTAATCGTAGCCATTTTCTTGCCACTTTCAACAGTGTGGGCACAATACCGATACAACACCCGAACGCTGAACACTGTGTTTGTCGAGGACCGCGGATTCGGGTCAAAGGATTTTGACGAGCGATACGCTGCATCGTCGCCATCAGCCGACACCAATATCACCATCACCCAAAAGCTCACACACAATGTAGCCACAAATCCAGTGAGCTCTCCATACGATGACGACATTTTTGATTACAATCATATGGTCATGTCGGTTGATCAACAAGCCGCACGCATCGAGTCGCGTGCGGCGTCGGGAATTCCTGGCGTGCCAAGTCATTACGACGTGGAAAAACAAGATTAAAAAACAATAAAACGATTCATCTCACATATATTTTTAATGCACTTCTTTTTCTTTATGCTATTAGATATTATTGGCATCACAGATTGCCGTTGGTTACATATACAACAACTAGCCAGCCGCAAAACAAGTTGACAAGGTGATGCAGCCAGTATGCACGTTGCAGACCAAATACCAGGGTGTAAAATGCAATATACCCCAACATGGTGCGGGTAAACACGAGATGGGGCATGCTCTGTCGTGGCAGCGGATACCGGTTCTTGTGACACAGCACCAAAATCGGTGCGATGGCACCCATATTGTGAACAACATGGTAAAACGATTGATATTCTGGTGAACTGAACCAGATCACAGTCAATGGGATGCTAATTGGAAGAATCCACAACAGCAGGATCAACATCGATAGGTTGTGACTGTACAGTTGTTGAGACGTATGCAACGCCCGAACAGTGTTGAATAGTTGTACAATCACAGCTCCTGCTAGTAGCACTGGGAACGGTACCAACAAGGAGCTCATAAACAGCATTACCAACAACGGTGGTATTATGTATCGTCTTACACCGAATGAAACCACCCCCGGAGTCACCATTGCCAAAACCCGTACCAACATTTCGACAAGTACGAATTGAACATAACACACTGCCGTGGCCACCCCTACAAACACCGGTCCTAGAATCCACAAATGGTTACCCACTAGCCCAAGAAAATACCGATTTGCAACTGCAGTGAAATCGGACTGCAAATTCGGTTCAATCATACCCAGTACATGCTGTACTGCAGAGTTGGACAACGCCATTGGCATGACCGCAGCCGCTCCGACCAACCACCAAAACAATTTGCGTACAAACAGCATGAACGCATGACCAAACGGCAACATGTCATTATTATTGTTCTGACCAATCTGGACCAGAATCACCAGTGCGGCAATAGCAAGGGGGAAAATCGCCAGTGTGGCTCGATAATGCAGCACAAGTCGACTCGCACTGCTCAGCCAATCCACCCTCAACGTCAAGTCAACCTGCCCATCAGCCCATACTTGAAATGACAGGCTGGGCTTGGGTGAGTTTGTTAGAATTGGCATAAACGGTGCCAGCCCATGCATGTTGATCTCCACAGTCTCATCGCCAACATTTAGAAAAAACTTTGTCTCGAATGGTTCATTAACGTATTGCCGTATAAAAGGCTGGAAACGAGTCGAACTGCCCTTCGCGACTACCGACAATTTCAATGCGATAAGGCTGCTCCAAACAGACTCAAAAACAATATTAGTTGCCAACTGTCGTGCTGGTGTTCGAATAGTCTTTCCCAAGCTGAGCCGCATCAACCCATCAGGCACCGTAATAGACGACGTGGCAGCACTTTGTACATTGCCAATTACCATACCCGGTAGACAATTACGCGTCTCAATCACGGCGAGATAATCAAGGTGATCGGTATTGGTGTAATTCAGATAGTACATTGTATCCTTCTCCACAGGATACGCTAACGCGAGATTGGAGCTCGCTCTTGGAATTGCCTTAGCTTGATCTGCCAGGTTCTTGCATTCTAAATCGTTGAGTATCCCTCGACCTTTGCTAACATCGATAACACGGGCCGATTCAAGGGTTGTGAATTTCTTGCCGCAAGCCAACAGATACACACCTTGATTATGGCTGCCCCCTGAATATGGTGCCTGAAGCGGCTTGTGATCTGTAAGCAGACTGGCCTGGTTTCCAGGGTCCAATGGGATCAACTGGATCGATCCTTGGCTCTGCCCAGTCAGGAGGCTAATGGACTCACCAATCTGCACATTTGCTGCTGGGTCTTGAAATATTAATACCGAATGGTCACTCGCAGGAGGAGGGATTTCAACGCTGTTTTCAAACCCAGTCAAAAAGTGTCGTCTGAATACATTCATGCGATGTTTCAATGATCTGGAGCCACCACCTTCAACGCTGTGGAGCAATGCTTTTGCCAATGCGATACGAAACTGATCACACCATACAATCGCTTGGTGGTCAATCGCCGACCAAACAAATGGAATTGTACTGGTATATGCGGTGAACCCATTCGTCAGTGGCACCAACCATTGAATTGAAGTAGACTCTGATGATATCATTCGATCCAGCCCGCCGCCGGCAATGGAAATGAGTGAAATATTTGCCATAGGATTAGCGCGTAAGTTGCCGAATGACTGCTGCCAGTATCTGTTCACTTTGTCATATATATGCACAACATCGCGGTCCAGAGTCGCTGGTGGTGCTGAATGTGGAGCAGCCAGTGTTAATATGGTCTCCACACTTCCAGCCTTGTAGTTATCCAGCGTCATCATCGTCCTGGCAACGACTCCGCCCATAGAGTGACCTATCAGTATTACGGATCGAGGCTCCACAGAGGTGTTGTAAATCGACTGCAAATATCGCACCGCATCGTTTAAATACTGTGCCTGATCCACCAGCCGTTTGCCATGAAAAGCAGTCAAATCATTACCGAAATCTGCTGTATAGAAGTCCAGTCCCCCTGGTCGTTCAACAGCGCCGCTTTTCGTAGGCGACGACGCGTGCCATTGCTTGGCAGCTTCAGCCGCTATCGCCCGAACTTGACGAAATGACCCTGCATTACCGGGGATAAACAAAACTGGAGTTCTGGAAGGATTAAAATGCGTATCGTCAAACAACCGCTCTCGATACAAATGCAGCCCGTATTTAGATGCAAACTTGGTATAGTTTCCGTCAAATTGCTCCAGCTGGGTATAAGATGGATTCATGTATGACATTCGGCAGTTGCGAAGATCAGACATGTAAAATAAAAACGAGATGCCGCATATTGTCAAGAATACAGTAGAAAATGCAATCAGGGTCCATATTATGCCACTTTCAACCCAATATCCATCAAATCTGAGCCGGACTAGCATGCGCTGCGGCTCGGTCGACAGTTTTTTCGACTTTTCCGCCACTGCATCCCTCCTCCTAGGCTCTATCGACTCTCGATTACTCGGCATTGAAGGATCTTTGGTCTGTTATGCGCATTAGCATTCATATGTTTATGCTGAATCTAAAGGACATCTTCATTCTGTTCCTTTGTGTCCCGAGGTGTTGCTTGACGCAGCCAGATACACCTCCCTTTGCAGCAGCCGATGATCGCAACTATTTTACATACCATTTGACACGATTAGTGCTTTCCCCCTACACGATGGTAGGTGGTATTTTTTATTTCAGAAATGATTTGTTTGGAGTTACTCTCTCAATGAGAAATGAGTGAATGAGAAGGAAACCATAATAGCGACGCAACGGGGCCCCGCGATCCGGCCCCTGTCGCAGGCATGCAGGCATCATCTTATCATTGAAATCTCTCCATACTCGCTGGCCATGGATTTGCATCTAAGTGATTGCCTCTATTCTAATAGTATGCTATCAGCCTTCGCCACCTGCAACTGATTGCTGATAGATCAGCAAGACTATGTACTCAGGAAGCCGATCCCAGTGGCGGATATTGCAATGCGTGATATCACGGATAAAATTCCAACGGAGGTCCGGATCCGTCGTGCATGTGTGCTGGATCATCGATTTTGCCACTGAGGAGAAGCTGGCTATGCAACTGGCTCATGAGGTGCTTCGACGGCACGTCGCTCCAACGATCTGGTGGCGGCTGTGCCTGTGCGCTGGCAGTGCAGACATGCATATTTGCACCAAGCCATCATCAGACACAAATTCCACTAGAGACCTAAACCGCATATATATTTAAGAGTGCATAATCACTATATTGCTGTATTTTGTGACTGTGCCATCTTTCAGGGGCAGTTGAGTGGGGTGGTGGCGGCACAGCGGAAACAAATTACGCATATCAGATGGAAAGTGAAGAGGTCGCAGACACCTACAGGTTTATGAACAGTGATGTGCTACTCTCTGTACCACGATTTCATGGAGTATGAGATTTCTTTCACTATAAACAAGCAACAATTAGTACCCGGAAAGCTTAAAGTGAGACATCTTGCGGCTCACTTGGCTCGGTCTAGTGGAGTACCATATTATGCCAATAAATAGAGCATATTCAATTCTCATGACATCCTCCAAATCATAGCCTATACTCTAACTGTGGGTCTAGTCGTTTGCTCGGTATGCTCTGTGTCGGCCCCGTGGTGTGGAATCGATCACCACAGGTCCGGTGGGTGAGCGAGCCGCCTTGCTAGTCTGATGATACCAAGCATTTCGAGCATACGTATGTAACGAGCAAAATAAGGAATCCAAACGAGTATATCGAGCATACATGTGTAGAGAGCAAAAAACAAAAAAAAAACGCTAATGGCTGTGGCTACGGCAACCGGGCCATTGATCGGACATTCTGGGCGTGCCGTTTTGGGATCGGGAGAATGCTCATAGACCTGACTGGTATGGTATGTGAGACTAGAATCAAAAATGAGAAGTCTGTGAATGCATGTAATAGAAATGGTGGAGACATCTATTTTCTATTTAAATCTGAGCAAATGTCCGTTCTTTTGATCAGTCTCGAAGCTTTGGACGGGCCAAAGTTGCAACCACTACCGTCAAATTTACGACCTCGATGGCCCCATGCTCGGTGATCGAGACTAAAATGGCCCTGACTACCCATAGATACCCATGACATGATCGCTCCACTATCACCATGTTATATCCCTGAACATTCATTGCCATCCGTGTTGGAAAGTCCACCCACCAAGTACCCGAACGGTCGATGGCCTGTGCTGTATCATGTAACGTGAGGCTCATGCTCGGAGATTTACGCGTGTACTCGGCCGGATGCTTCCGAATTCGACGCGTCCGGACCATGTCTCAATCTACCAATTCTGCGGGCACTAAATCGGAATTCAATTAAACCAATCCGTCTATCAATACCAACCATCGAAATGCAACTACCGGATTCAATACATTCCTCATCGAGTCGGGAATGGAGGGAGCTAGATTCCCGATCGTGAATGAAGGTGTGATAATCGTTCTTACGTCAACAATCTGGATCGGATCTCTTTGGTCGACTCAATTGCAGCTATACACATGGCCTAACACGCGGTTTTCTGCACAAAAAACTGCAGTACCTGCTTGGATCTCGATAAAATTTGTGCAACGGCGCTATTTTTATCTCACATACGCATATGTGTGAATGCGGATACGGCCCCGTACTCGAGATTTACTCTATCTGATTCCTGTCGGCATGCTCACTGGCTAATATCACACTGCTCGATACGGTAGCAACAAGTTGAGTGATGGTCGCAGAAGAGCCATTCTGAATTCCAATGAGGTCTCCTTCATTCTCATGAGCAGTAATGGTTCATGTCTCTAGAATTGTTAACCCCTGGATTTACCGCGTGCACCGTTTTGGTTTTAGGCGCACCCCAATTAGGCCCAACTAGGAAGGAGCTGCCTAAGCAGAATTTAGGGGCTCGGCTGGGGAACTCTTGTGCAGCAGATGATCAATTGGCCGGACGGACCGTTAGGTGGTCTGAAACGCTGATTTGGGGTGCGTCAAAGTGCATGCAGATTCGAGTTGCCCGGTGCAGCACCGAATGAAAAAGCTTTTCAACCCATTTGATGAATAGAGCAGATACCTTGGTTGGTTGAGCATCTCGGTTTTATTATCGAATCTTAGTCTCTAGAAAAATCCACCGTAGCTAATGTTATAAAAGGCTGAAACTTGTGTCAGTTCCCACGAAAAGGTGGATCGATGCGGCTGAAAAAAGATTTTGCGAGGGCCAGCCTATAGAGAAGCCAATTATCCCATTTCGGAAGGTCCTGTGAACAGCTGAACGGTATTATTGATTCTGAACGCTTACCGCTACGAGTTGAAAGCTTCTATGCCCATACCATCGCGAAGCTCTAGTTCATACTTGAAACGTTACTAAATCATACACAGACCGAACCCAATTGTGATGGCAATATTGCCATCTGATGTCTAGATGCAAGCTTAAAGACGATAGAGAGATCGCCATTGATCAATTGATCAGGCAGACTTCACTAGGCATGAAAAAGAAAGCGGGAGTGCAGCCGAGCTGCAAGCAGGAGAGGGGGTTGTGTTTCAAATTCCAACGGATTTGGGCTGCAGCGGCATCATAGGCGAAAAAAAAAAGGACCTGTAGTACTCAAAGTACCTCCCTAAATTATCGCGCATTTTTATATAGCTACATTGAATTCTTCTTCTTCATTTTCCTTGAGAATAGCACAAGTCTATTGGACTTAAACCTTCATTCTTTTGGTTGGTGTTCCAGTTCCCAAGTCATCGCATCGCCCACCGCTTAGACTGGACTAAGCTCGCTACGCCCAAAATCGAGTAGGTTCGAGATCTACCTGAGGCACCCCTTGATTCCTGTTATATTAACTATCAGTCTCGGAAATAAGGCCTGGTCCACATCTAGGGATCCGTGGCTGATCACACTTTGTTCTAGAGCAGGAACAAGTGAACAGGAAGGAGGCGACAATTGACATTGGAATTTCGACTAGTGCGACTCCTGCCTTGCCGGCAGAAACTTTGTCAACTGCTTTTTTATACCAACAATCTGCACCATTTTTTATTCATTCAACTCTTTTCTCTTTTCTATCTGTCACTTTTTGATTTTGGTCTTTGTCGGTTTGTTAAGTGGGTTTTCTACTTGTCACTAGCCATCCTAATATCTTTAGAGCGCTAGACGTTCTTGTCCACTCCTTTGTTTTACTAATATTTTAATATCCTCCTTCATAAGGTATGTTTGAACTGGAGGTAACAAAAACTAACAGAATGCCAGAACACAATGAAACAATCACTAGTTGTTTTGCTTTCATTAGTGTCATCAACGATAGCGGCTCCGACACTGGGCTACCCGTTCAATGCACAGATACCGCCAGTGGCGCGATACGGACAGCAGTATTCATATCAAATTCCATGGGATACTTTCACATCGACAGATTCCCAGGGATTGAATTACACAGCCCAAGATCTACCCGACTGGCTGAATTTCGACTCTAGTTCACGCACATTTTCGGGCACGCCGCAGTCCGACAATGGGCAAGACACCACTGTATCATTCACAATAGTCGCGACAGATGCAACTGGGAGCTCCAACTCACAATCCACACTACAATTGACCTCTAATCCGGCACCAGTTTCTACCAGCGACGCGTTGGTAACGGAATTGCGAAAGGCTGGGTCTATTGCCGGTGCCAATGGGTTGGTACTGCAGAGTGGGCAAAGTTTTGAGATTCAGTTCCCCCAAGGTTTCTACCGCAAGGCGGCGAATGCACATCAAGATATTGTTGGATATGCCGCCTTGACTGATACGCATACACCACTGCCGATTTGGCTCAATTTCGATCCATCAAATATCACATTTTCTGGTGTGGCACCGGCAATCAATTCACAAATTGCGCCTGCTCAAAGCTTTGGCATTTCGCTTATTGTGTCCGACTTTGCCGGCTACGAGTCAAGTGAGACCATCTTTAATTTGATTGTTGGAGCGCATCAATTCACATCCAATGTTACAGTGGATTCGATCAACGCTACTGTAAACAAGCAATTCAAATACCAAATTCCGTTCAATCAAATGTCGTTGGATCGGCAACCGATCCAAGTCAGCAATGTATCGTCGATCACTGTCAACGACACAAAATGGTTAAATGTGGACCAAGGGACGGGTACAATTACTGGTACACCGCCTAGTTCTGTCAAGGGAGTGCAACCGTTTGAAATTTCCATCACTGACCGGTATAGTGATTTTGTCAATTACGTGCTGGAAGTGAATGTCGAGTCAAACAGTTCAAGCATGTTCACATCTAGTTCATTGGGAATGGTAAATGCTACCGAAGGAAAGTTTTTCGAGTACTCATTGAAAGATGTGCTGTTGGATTCTTCTGCAAAAGTGTCTGCTTCATATGACCCACCGGTGGATTGGCTGACCTATCATGATGACAATGCCACATTCACAGGGGTGGTTCCGAGCTCATTCCAACAAAGCAAAGTCACCCTTACTGCCCAGGACGGTAGCAGTCCAGACGAAGAGTCGACTTTTACATTGACTGGGGTCAAGGCAGTTAAAACTCCAACCAAGAGCAGTTCGGCCACTACAATGAGACATAGCCATAGTGCCACCAGCACTGCGACTATCACTCCAACCAATTCTGCATCAGCTGCATCTTCTCAGAGCTCCAGTAATCCGCATACTGCAGCAATTGTCTGTGGCACAGTGATTCCAGTGTGTGCTATTGCCGTTATTGCATTGTTGTTCTTCTGCTGTCGACGAAAACAGCAGACTGACAAGCGATCCATTTCGCCACCAATATTGCCAGATGCTGAAAAGAACTTCAACCCAGAGCATTCTCCGGCCGCTACTGTATCACCATCGAAGGTTGGTGGTGCTGGTGCTGCCAGACTACCACGAGACGAAACCAAAGACTCGTATGCCATGGTATGGGATTCGCCTCAAAAGGTACTTGCATTGAACTTTATGAAGATGGATAGCAGCACCGATGATATCAATTATTACTCTAGCGAGGATACTCAGGTCGAAAGCGTTGGCTCTGAGCAATCTCCAAACCTTTCAAGGTCTCAAGAGGAAGAGGATATTCTACCAAATTTCCCACCAGGAACGCCTGCGGGGTTCAAGAGTCCAAAGTCAACTCGTCCAGATTCTAACGGCAGCGAGGTTGTTGATGGTCGACCGCGATATTCATGGCGGCAATCGGATCAAGAGAGCCGATGGCAGAACAATCATCAATCGGTTGGATCATTGGCAACGATCAATACTGACGAATTGTTGACGATGCGGCTGGTTGACCGGGAGAGTACCGACAGTGCTGTTGCAAACGGACGGAACAGCAATGGTTTGACTGCCCCACGCGACACATACATGAGCCCCACCAAGAGCCGAATATTGACGCCGCATCAATCGATGGTTCGAGACGAATCCAGCGGCAATGTCAAGGTGATTGGTTCTCACTCTTCATCGTTGAACGAACTGCCTCCTCCAGTGCCAACTGCTGTGTCTGCTGAGCATCCAGTAGGCAATACTTCTGCATTACGGTCAGTAAAAGAAGAGTCGTTCTCTGATAATGATGATGAGCAACAAGTTGCTTACTACCGAAACGCGTTGAACTATTCTCAATCTACATTCCAATCGGATGAAGATGACCATAGCCATGAATTGTACCGAACTGCATCGTCTGGGTCTGAATTTGACCAACATTCGGATCATTCATTGGAGCATGACACCTCGATCCGACCATATCGAAACAGCCAAGGCGAGATGACTTGGTCTCAAGTGAATCTCACCCAACATCTTGCTAACGATGAATATGAGCAATCAAGAGCTCAAATGTCTGCTGTTGATAGCGATTTTGATATTCGAAATAGTCGAGGTACCCTGCGGCTCGGTCAGGCTCCACAGCGGCGAAGCGCCACGCATACGCCCGACCAAATATCACTTCGAGATGGTGAATCCAGCATTCCAAATTCATCATCTGCAGAATTGGCATTTTTGTAACAAAACTTTATAGTGCAATTTATATATACTAACGACCGTGAATGATTCTTCTTTTTGTGAAAGGGCCGCACAGCCTCAATAATATTGCAACACACACAATGCTCCATTGTCTCTGTTACCTTATTATTTCTTACTCGATTGCCTGCTTCTTTAGAGTCACCTGCTACTGATATTTATACGATATTGGCTAACTGCGATCTCCTATTAGATTGATACACGCTATCGGGTTGTATTTTTCAAGCGTAGAGCTAGCTAGCGCAGCACACTTTGGGACCAAGATATCCTGGAATTCGCATACGCATCCCACATACACGTATACAAGCAACAAATATGATACCAGTGGCATCTATAAACCGATGCTTTATAGCGCTGCTGGTTATTCTGGCTCTCACAAATGCTGAGGAGGACCTACCCAAGTCATCCACCAGTGCCAAGGATTACTACGTTAGCAGTCTTCCCGGCCTTGACAAGTCCACCACCAAGTTTCATACTATGCATGCCGGGTATGACTGACGAGTGAGAAGGAGCTAATTGAAATAAAGTAACATTGTCATCAAACCGGAACACCATGGGAGCTTGTTTTTCTGGAGCTTTGATGCGGAATATGTCATTGACAAGCCAAGAACGGTATGCAGGTTGCCAATCTGAAAGACTAACACGATAGGTATTATGGCTGAATGGAGGACCTGGGTGTTCCTCTATGGATGGTGCATTGATGGAGGTCGGTCCGTATCGAATAGACAAGGACAAGGTGATTGAGAATCCTGGTAGCTGGAACAAATATGCCAACCTGTTGTTTGTGGACCAGCCGCTGGGTGTGGGGTTCAGTTCGGTCGACACTGACTCATATATTCATGAGCTACCACAGATGGCTGACGACATGATGTCATTTTTGGACAAGTATTTTGAAATATTTCCACAGAATCGTGGAGATGAGTTGGTGATCGCCGGAGAATCATATGCCGGCCAATACATTCCATATCTAGCTCAGGCAATTTTGGATCGAAACAAAAAGAACCCCACCCAGAAAAGCTATATCAATTTACAAGGAATAATAGTGGGTAACGGCTGGGTCGATCCTGTTCAGCAGTATCTGGCCTATCTGCCGTTTGCATTGGACAGTGGCCTTCTCAAAGAGGGCAGTGCTGAGGCTAGACAGGTTGAGGCGCTGCATAGAGAATGTGCTGAAACGTTAAGCGACATGGCACAGAATGTTACTGTCCACGTTGGTGTATGCGAGTCGGTCTCTAGTGGGTTATTGGAGGTTTTGCGAGGTGGGCCCGGAGTCGACAACAGTAGAGCGTGCTTGAATATCTATGATATTCGACTATCTGATACGTTTCCATCATGTGGCATGAATTGGCCACCAGATTTGGAATCTATCAATCCATACCTGCGACGTCACGACGTTTTGAAAGCATTGCATACATACAGCGAGGGCAATACCGGCTGGAGAGAGTGCTCTGGAGCGGTGTCACAAGAATTTCAAGCACTGCAATCCAAGCCCTCCATCACACTTATCCCGTCGATTGTTGACGAAATCCCTGTGCTGTTCTTCAACGGTGATCAGGACTTCATTTGCAACCATCTGGGCAATGAAAGATTTCTGCAACATTTGGAGTGGGATGGGGCTCAAGAATGGGATCAAGCCGCCGCCGCACCCGCTAAGTGGATTGGTGGTGAAATCACCCAGGCACAAAACATGACATATGCCAAAGTAAGCGGTGCCTCTCACATGGTACCGTTTGACTTTCCAGAAATGTCGCAGTTCATGTTCCATGCATTCATTGGTCTCAATGAGTGGGATGGATCTCGCAACACCACGCATGACAACGTGGTACAAGATGAGGAACACCAAAAAGACAAGCAAGAAGCCGTATCTGAGGCTACATGGAGTGCATATTACCGAGCAGGATCTGCTGCTTTGGTGGTGCTGCTTCTGGTTTTGGGCATTGTGGGGTTCTTTTACTGGCGGTCGCATCGACAAGATCACAACTTTTATGGCTCCAACTCACGAGGATTATTCCGATCCTGTTTGAATGGTTTAGCACGATGGAAACCATCGAAATCAACCAGCCTGGCAGGAGCCGGAAGATATACTAACCTGGGTCGTCGGCGATCTAGTCGGCCAGACCCTGCTGTCATTATTGAAGAGGAAGAATACGACCTGGAGTCGCCGCCTCAAGAATACCAAACCGAACCAAACTCTGCCAACGAAAGCAGCACTGAACTTGAAGAGTTTGTAGTCAAAAGCCCTAACGAGGAGTGATTCCTTTTTTTAGCAAGCAAAATATTAATAATTATACATACAGTAACCTATTCAGAAACATGACCTAGTTGACGTTCGACATAGAACTTTCGGGTCTCTTGAGCCTTTCTTCGGCCCTCGAGGAACTCCATCATCTCGGAGTAGCTCTGAGGCAGAATTGTGCTTCGTTGCTGCTTTCCTGGGATATCACGGATGAAGTATGAATAAGTAAACTGTCCGGTATTGTTACTCTTATCATGGTCAATATCTCGCACAGTCGAGTCCACGCGAATTTGAACTAACGTGCCTGGAACGGTTTCAATTTGGCCGGCCGCGGTGACGATTTGCCGTTCCGTGCGCTCGCTATATGCAACAGTAGCGGTCAGGTACAAGACAGACCCCACAGGCACTGGAGCTCGGAATGTAGTAGAGTCCAGGGACACAAACCGTGGAGTTCCTTGGGCAAATGCGGCTGAGCAAGCGTACGCCAGCTCGAATGTTTGCCGTAGGAGATACCCGCCGAACACCATGTACGAGTGCATATTTCTGTACTGCGGCTGCATGATAGACGTGCTGAAGATTCTCGTGTCGGACATGTTCACCAACCCGGCAGGCTTGGTTGCTGGGTCCTTTTCGTATTCCTTTTGCTGGATCCACATATCGTGAACAACCTTGGCTTCTTCTTCACTTGGAGGTGAATACTCCAGCCCGGTTTGCTTTGCGGCGATCTTCTTGGCGTTGTTAAAGTTCTCAGCCCGCACAAAATCCACCTTTTCGTCGGCATTCTGGGGTACAAGCTTGTTGATCGGGAAACTCTTGTTAGTAATTGGATCTCTAGCCACGAATGTGAAATTGGCCATCAAAAATACGTCTTCGTCTTTAATGTCCTTTTCGGTCAATTCCGCATCAGCCGCAAGGTCCTCCTTGTGTAAAGCTGCCTTGATGGTGATTTCCATCGACGATCGTCCAGACCATGTCACAGCACCCGAGAGCGACACGTTGTATTCTGAAATGTTATCGATTCGTTTCAGCATGTAGATACGGTCCACAGATGCCGTGACAATGACCGGCTCGGCAGGCGAGCAATGCTTGTATGCGATAACTCCAGCTAAAGCATCCAAATCCTGGAACACCTGGCCGATTCGCAGACGGCCGGTGGAATTGATATATGCATCCAGCAGCCATTCGTCTTGTTTGAATGGCAGTAGCGCAAATGTGAATGAGTCAGTGCGGGCCTTGTCGATGACGTCCCGAGTCTTTACCGATGTGAACGACAATGAAGCTTCATCTGGAGGCGGGGCATTGGGGTTTTTGGCAAGCTCTTCCTTGTACTGTTGATGCTTTCGCTCTCGAGCTCGAAATGCATCTATCCATGGGATCTTTCTAGTCATGGGCGAGTGTAATGACTGTGAGACGACCGGCTGGAACACATGCTGTCGGTTTGCTTGTGCTGGGGCGGTCGTAGTGCTTACGAGCCGTTTGACGACCTGAAGAGTCCGACATTGGTTCTTGGGTCGAAGCATTTTTGATTGAGTCAGGAAGAAAGAAAAGGTTGACCGATTGTTGAGAAGTGAATGGGACAAAGAGTTGCTCAACTGGTTGAAGTTGCTTCTGAGACCATCGCGGAAAACTCTGCGTCATATAGGCACAAGAAACCGTTGACAACCGAGTCTCCGTCCCCACTTCCGATCTGAGTCGCGATCTCGGTCCAGATAACATACCGGGAACTTTTCATCACTCTCCCTACGCACTTAAGTCAATTCCGATAAAATTGCGAGGTAAACAGAGGGATCGCACTGCTAATCGTCTATCGGAGAATGGCGACGAAAATTGAATCAGAAGCCCCTCTTTCGAAATTCCAAATTCTGAGCACTAGACCGGGTCAACGTGAAAGCAGATTCAACCTGGCAATCACGATAAAGGTGGAGTTTCTCTCGTAAGACCTACTCTCGCAAGATTCCGCTGCGCTCGGCCTTTTTTTTTTGCTCGCTTCGATCGCTCGAGCGTAGCTTGGTATCATCAATGTAGCCGGGGCGGCTCAGATCCAGCACATCGCCAATCGATACTCAGCGTATCAAGCTACGCTCGAGCGAAGCGAGCCAAAAAAAAAAAAGAAAAAAAAAAGCCGAGAGCAGCAGGTCTTTGAGAAGAGAGGATGCCGCTGCTCCCGGCTTTTTCTTATTGCTCGCTTCGCTCGAACGTAGCTTGGTATCACGCTAGCTAAGCGGCTCACGGAACTGTGGTTCAGCACATCGCCGCACCTATACAGTATATGGTTAGCGAAGCGAGCCAAAATGCAAAGACCAGAAACAACGAGTGAAGCGAGTAGGAAATCATTATCAGGATATCGATTGTAAAGAAGCGCAAGAGTGGCCGGCTAATTGTGGTGAATTCAACATGCCAACAATAAAGACGTTGAAAGCAATTCGTGGGTAGCCACCTGGACTAGTCAATGCTGTACCTCGACTCGAGTTTTCCAACAGGGCGTTTCCCTTATTCAAGCTCCATGAGATCTCAGACAATAGTCTTTTCGAAATTCTACGCAAGAAACAGCAAGAAGCATGCACGACACACCTGAGCTTCTCGATTCGATGAAAACTGTGGGCAACTCGCTATGTCAATATAAATTACGCAATTAGAAAGCAGCGAATTAGATACGAGCAGAAAAAAAAGCTTCGCCAAGTTAAGAGAGCCTGTCCAGTATGGCGTAAAGTCGGCTCGGACGTTTCTGGTAAAATACCATTGCCTCGGCTGCCAGGCGTAAAGCTGTAAGGCGGTGGAAACCGGCGGATCGCAGATATAACAGCTCCTACATTGTCCAATCAGCAGTCCAGCATTTCGAATATACCCCTATTGCGCCATACTGCTGCAGCCTAACGGCTGCAGCTGTTACATGGAACCAGATTCTTGCCGCCTGAGTTGTCCGATGTCCTGGATGGATAATACGGGCAATTGGAGCCGAAAAAACTCGACCTGGGGTTTAGGAAAGGCATCAAGAATATATACAGAAAGATGCCAAAAACAGTACCACCCCGACAAGATTGTACCACCAAACGATTTCGCAGATTGTGAAGTCGGTCTGTTCAAGGCTACAGGCTTCATACTCTGCGTTCTCAAACCAATTGAAAGCCAATTTGAACATTGCCGCATAACGAAAATGAGTTCGAAAAAAATTTGCCTGGCGCCGCTCCATAAAGTGCGGCTCAAATCAGCCTAATGACCATTTTCTGTCACCTGCAGAAGATATTTGCAGCTGCAAATCAACACAGGCACCTGCTGCTTCCCTATGCTAAACGGCTAAGACCGTGTTCTAATAAACCTGAATACGATCGGATCCTCACCGCCCATATTTTCCTCAAGAATACGCGAGGCAGGCCATGTCGTGCCATCTGCGGCCCCGATCACGTCACTTCGTCCCGCAGACACTTCCTTCCGACTAGACGTTGTACGGACGGTTCCTGCAGATCTATATACAACCTCGTCTAGACTAGCCTATATTTTATGGTCTACATACTTAGCCGCTCCAAAATTATCGTGAGATCGAATACATTTTGCACGAAATCACGATGTAGCTTATATTGATACCACCAAACCAGAACTCCAATTATTGTACCACAGTACCAACTGCAAAGACAAAAATAGCTCAGGTGTAATACTGAAATCCACCAATGTGTAAAACCCTAAAGTCTACAATTTAAAGTTACTGCTTTGAGTGAATCTTGGCGAACATATTCCCTGCCTGGTCCTGGGCCCCTGGATCGCCACTGCCAACCAACCAGGGCGTGCTCCTAGGGTCTCACGATCCACCAGTAATCATGTCCGAAACTGCGCCTTTCGAAACAATAATAAAACGTACACACATCACACCGCGTATAGAAAAAAACTCTCGGAGGCAGTCGTCATTTCCAAGGGTTCACAATTCCACTAAGCCAAGATCAGACCGCGGGCCGAAGCGTCTCCCCGATACCGGACCCGGGGCCCGCAGCAAGCCAATCAATCATCTATCTCGCATACGATAGCCCCTCCTTTCTTCCGGCCCAGCAAGCCCTTCTTCGGGAATAAGTTCTACCACCCCCACCAAGATTTTCAGTTCACTTGTCTTGTCTCTACGATATGCACGCCAGTGCGTCAAAGCACCGAATCCGGAATGCGGACTAACGTGTCACCATGTGTTTGTGCCCAGTATAGTCTACTGAAGCTTCGCCCATTTATTTTACTACAGTAATTCAGAGCGGACAAACCTCTGAACCATTCGTATGTAACCGTGATAATCACTAGAACGGTCCTGGGGCAATTGGCCATACCCCAGCTGGGGCCGCCACTAGCAGGCCGCCAACCACGCAGTCAGCCGTCCCGCTTGGCACGTCCAATCACTGATCGAGCTGGGCCGAAGCCCGGGTCAAACTGGCGGGTGTGCTTAGAAATCGACGGTTGCAAATTGTGCTATGTCACGTGATGCTGCGGTTGCTTGCCCCGACAAAAGCAACTCACCGCCTGGGAGAAAAAAAATGCCACTTTCTGGCTCGGAGATATATAACCATTGGACATTCTCTCGGATCCTGTTTTTCCTTCTTCTTCTTCCCCTTTTACTACTCCACGGTTTATTTGTTATCAACACCTCATTAGTTTGCGGAGACCCTACACTACGAAAATAAAAATGTCGTCAAGAGAATTCAACAACATTTTGGACAATTTGAACAGCCTAGAGCCGGCTGAGTCATACAATAACAACAACCAAGACGAGAATAATGACTTGACACTCTTCAGCTCGACGCAGTTCTTCGACTTTGACGTTGGCCATTCGGTCGACTTGTCTGCTGATGACTTTCTGATGCAACAAGAAAAGTTGGTGCAGAAAGTGTCCAACAGTGGTAGCGGCTCAAACCATGGTAATGCGGACCTTATTGGTCAATTTTCGTTGGCTATGAACAGCCCTCCATCTTCAGCTTCATCTTCCAATTATGCTACCAAATCAGGAACCCCACGACAAATTCAAAGAGCTGCTCCAACGTCGGTTGAACCAGCTTCCAAGAAGCGTAAAGCATCTGCTATTAGTGAAAGCATTGCCAGTGAGAGTGCTGCTAGTTCTCCAGACAACAAAATGTCTGGAGAAGAAGACAAACGTCGTCGAAACACTGCTGCTTCAGCTCGATTCCGAATGAAGAAGAAGATGCGGGAACAAGAAATGGAACGAAACACCAAGGATTTGCTGGACAAAGTCAGCCAGCTCGAAAACAAGGTGGTTCAATTGGAAATGGAAAACCGATGGCTCAAGAACTTGGTAGTTGAAAAGAATGAAGCCCGAGATGCAACCACTTTGCTGGAAATGAAGAAACAAGCTATCACTGGTTCTTTCAAGTCTGAACAGTGACTGGTATGATTGTACCGTAAGACAGGCTTTTTCACGACCCTCCAGCAAAGCAATCATATTGCATCACGACTTCACGCATTTAACGAATATAGAATAATTTTTTGGGATACGGTAGGTACCGTTTACAAGTTTTTGTAATTTTTATTTTTTTTATTTTTTTAGTTTTATTTCAATTGAATAACTATTCTGTTGACTTGTCGACTGGATCTGGATCCGCCACCGTCGTGTTGTATTCGTAAAACTTGTACCCAGTAACACCAACCACTACAGCTGCCAATACCTTGAACAAATGTCCATATATTCTGCCTGGATCATCTGGTTGAGCAGATCGAGGTCCCCAAGCTCCATAATTAACAAACCACACTATTCAAATGTTAGCCAATCAATCAAACCAAAAAAACACATACTAGCTTTCTTTTCGTCGTCCTGTAGATCTCGCCAATCGCCTCTGGCTCGGTCATCGAGATAAATCAACACTTCTTCCTGATCAATGCTATCCATTGTCGGCCATCGTTTATCCAAAGCCATCAAGTTTGGCTTCTCGGGATTTTGGGAATAGTAGCTGCCTTTTCGGATCTCATCATCGTCTTCATTGTCGCCTATTTTGAATGCAGTCGCTAGTGGCGATTCCTGTTTTTTGCCTGGACGCATATGAGCCTGGGACCGGGCTGTGATATGGAAGCATCTTTGAGGTATTCTTCTTGTAGCTAGACGCAGCATGGTTGTGGTTGTGTGGTGGTT
Organism: Blastobotrys parvus; assembly: GCA_030564285.1. NCBI lineage: Eukaryota > Fungi > Ascomycota > Dipodascomycetes > Dipodascales > Trichomonascaceae > Blastobotrys > Blastobotrys parvus. Next base: position 215,533 of record JAJLUP010000004.1, on the reverse strand, counting down.
GATGCAAAGTTTTTGCATGGTTCAAATAACGTCCCAAAATGTGAGGCTCAGGAATGCGATTCAATGGTCTATTCATCCACTGAACTAGACCTCCCAAAATGTGAGGCTCAAGGCCGGGAATCAATGTGATTTTTTACTAAATTAAACATCCCAAAATGTGAGGCTCAGGATGCGGTTCAATATGATCTATTCGTCTACTTGATTACTATCTTCATGCTTGGCGCTTCGATTATGCTTTCTTCGTCGTTTGGTTCCTGTTCCACTGGAGTTCTGGGCTGATTCTGCTTGAGTTGGAACGTCTGATTTTCGCTTCTTGATGCTCAATGGGTTTGGTTCTTTTGGACCCCGTCGTTTCTTCTTGGGTTTGTCTTCTTCGTCGTTGTCGGCATCGTTTTCTTCGTTCATATGTCGGATATCAGCGCTTGGGTCATTCAATCCTCCTGTGAGTTTCTGTCGCTCGATGTTGGTTATGACTTGTTTTGTGATATCTGACATGGGTTCCATGATCATGACATTACGATCCAAAAAGATCATGGGAACGGCAGGAACTGTCTTCAGTTTCTTTCGCAGCCCGAGCTTTTGAGTGGCAACAACATAACGATGCTTATTCTGGCCCTTGATAACTACCACCGAAAGCATGCAATCGTATGCAGATTTCGTGCCATCGCCTTTGTCTTCCTCACTTCGAACCGGTCGGTGTCCGCATCTTCGTCGCTCAAATCGCTTGGCCATGTCGATGGCTTCTTGGTTTTTTGACTTGTACAATGCTTCTACCGCACACTGTGTGATCATAGGTTTCAGTTCGCCTTGTAGGCAGCTGTTAAGTCCTTTTACCAGATCGTATTTACACCGCACTGCTTCCAAGATGATTTCTTCATCAACTGTAGAAAAAAATGTTAGCAATTTTGAACAATTTGCACCCCACATACTCAGCACCTGATAGGGCTCTCTGAATTTAAAGTTCAGATGAAGCTGCTTCATCACCTTTCGATACTGCTTTGCTCGTTTCTGTCGCATTTTGTTGTGGTTGAGAAGAAAAAAAAGTTTGCGTGAGGCTGAATGATGTCTGGATTTCCAGTCGATTAGAAAATAACGTCCCGACTCCGCGCGGGCTCTCCGCTGGTATCCATCCAGGACACGACACTTTTATTCTTAATACTCTTCAATCAGTAACAATGTCGAGTGTACCAGGTCTAGTTTCCGTTGAGGTATGGCCGTTGTATCTAGACATCTCAATCTAACCAGATGCAGGAATTATGGGCTTCTTCAGAACCATTCAGAGCCCAAGTGCCACTTCCAATCCAAGGCTTTGCGGCCTCGGTGCTTATTCTCATTGGTATGGCAACCAATCCATGGATTGTATTTACTAACAAAAACTAAAAGCATTGACCTTGAGTGCATTCTTCTTGGTCTCCGACAAACAGACAATATCTGGTGCAGGCACTTCATTGGTAGTTGGCCTAGTTGCTTCGGTCGCCTTTGGGTATGTGAAATTGTCACCAATGTGGTGGAGCTATTTAGCTAACTGTCAACAGCTTTGGCGGAGTGTTTCTCATCGATGCAGTGGGTGTATATACTTAAAAATATGGTTCAATATATTCAATTGCTCAAGATATGGTCGTGTTGCTGCGTAGCAGCTAAACCTCCCCAATCCCAATGTACATCTAGAACTCTCACCCTTCACTACAACAATTCAATGATCTGCTCCCGTTCAGTGAGCTCGAAAACATTCGCACGGTCCATGGTGACTCTTCGTAAATCACCAGCATTATACGGACATGGTGATGGAAACTCAACCAAAATCTCTTTATCCAAAAACCCAAAGGCTGTCCATGTGGGGACGGTGAATTGTGCCGAGTCTGATCTCAACTCCGAGAAGGACTTGAGTGCAAAGCCAGATCAATTCAAACCCAATAAATCGTTTCTGGATATTTTCCATAATGTCATGCACGATGAGGTACACAACTGCCCCTTGTATGGACCGTTCATCCAGGCTGAAGGCAAAAATGCACAGTTTTTCCACATTTACGACTTGCGTAACCCACCAGCACAAGCCCGAGTGGCCCAAATCGACGACGTATTTGGCCATGTCCGGCTAGACAATCACGGGATTGTTCCAAAGTCCTACGAAGCCAATTCGTTCTACCGTGTTTGCTCATCGGAAGGGTTCATGTTGCCGTCAGACTTTATCAATAACGAGGTCAAGAAACAATGCGAAAAACACTCATAACAAACCAACTGTATTGTATATAATAATAATAAGTTATAAAGACGAAATCATTCCATAAAGTCTTCTCGTACATTGATCAAATTGGCAGCAACCACATCTCGATCAGACATTTCCCACACCAACTGGGTAGCATGTTGAGCCAACTTCTGTAATGACGGCGTCGATGGCTTGCCCATTGACACCAAAATCTCCGAATTCAGCTCATCAGCTAGAGGAATCAATGCATCACGATCAAACAACTGAGCAACTTCGGGATGCTGACTGGGATCTTGATATGCCAATAATGCAAATATCCTGTCCAAACTCTCCTTGACATACGGACGATGATCATCCTTGTACTCCTTTTGAAGAGCCTGACCATAGGATAACACCTGAGTAATAATATCGGTACTACCATTGCTGGGGCCTCCATTAGCCTCATTATCAGAATCATCGTATTCCTTCATATCGACATCTTCATAACCAAGACTCTTTCTCACCAACTCCACAAATTTTCGACACTTCAGCTTGAACAGGATCAAATCGTTAATCTCCAATACCATGGGATAGTTGAGTTGAAGCCGCTTCAACGCCGCATCAATGTCACCTCGTAATATCAGCTCGCGGATCTTTTGTCGATTGTACACCTCCACTTCCGCTTTATCTGCTCTATCGTCTATCTCCATCGCATTTGCATCTGTCGGATGATCCCGTCTTTCAAGCTCAAATGCCTTGGCTGTCTCCAAAAACCCTACGTGGGCAAAATACGACGCCACCAGCTCCTGCACAAAATCCAAACCCTGCTCATCGGTTTGCTGAGCTGCCTTGGCAATATACTGTCGATGATCAATATCTCGGAACACTTTCTCCTTTTCATCCCTGACATACTTTTCAATGTCAAACCGAAAATCTTCAGACCCAAAATTTGTCGATACAACCTGGCCTGGCTTCAGACCGATGTTCGGATAAAGTCGACACCTTGGATCCAAGTCCCGGAATGCATTACCAAGTGAAACACCATTCTTGGTATAGAACACATTATTCCTTCTCAAGTTGATACCGCACCCAATCACATCACCCGGCCCATATTTAGGACCATATGTCTTGGCCGTCCCTTGATTGGCAATAATCCGCCCATCGTCTGAATGATACCCCCATGAACTATTATCCAAACCGGGCATCTTGCTCATTGTAGCCTCGGTTTCACAAAGCCCAATACTCATCAGCTCATCATGACCGACAGCTACAACCTCCACTTCAAAATAGTAAACACCACACAACTTGGGAATCACATGGTTGGCCCGCACGGTGGCCACTTCGTTGCTCACCTGTTTCAATTCCGATGGCATTTCTAATTTGGTGTTTTCGTTAGACATGACCAGGTTGGTCGAACTTCCTTGCATCCAGCATGTAGGCAATGCAGGCACCCCTGTATCTCGTCGGCTGGTTAACCTCGTTGTGGCCAACCCTCCCTTGGCCAGCTTTCGGTCATGTATAGCTTCTTGCAACAGGGGCAATAAAGGCACTGTTGAATGATCGCCAGGATTTGGCTGAAGCCATTCACCTTGAGCATCTAGTTCTGCAGCATGTCTAGTAGGAAAAATCTGGGGAAGATTAAATCGTTGTGGGCTACTTGGACCGCTACCGTCCTTATCTTCGTCATCCCGATCCGCAGTGGCATCATCTTCTTCATCGTCGTCGTCTTCTTCCTCGCTATCGTTGTTAAAAGTCGAATCTTTTCGATTATCATGCTGGTATTGTTGATACTGTAGTAATAGTTGTTGATGTTGGCTCTCAGTAGCTTCCACTCCATCAGCACCATCCTTAGATCGCTTCTTAGTGTTTCCATTACCAAACACGTTGAACCGCTCGCCGTAGGCCGTCTGGTACAGATATGACGGGATCCACGGCATGTTTATCAACGTAGACTGTAGATGTGATTGGTCGTGCTGTTTTTGAATATCAGGGCTATTGGTTGTGGTGGAATCAGACCGGTTTCCCCGTTGGTTATGTTGTTGTGAAGTGGCAGTGGCAGTACCAACTATCGGGGTCACCGCACCCGTGGCGTCGACAATGTGCATGGGCTCCTGATCGGTAGGGTGGCCCGGCAGACGGATCGAGTATGGCTCTGGCTCCACAGGCTCAGGCACCACGGGATCTGACGGCGGGGGAATAGGCGTGCCGGTCCCAGAATGGGAAAATGCAAAGCCCAGCGAGAATCGATTCTCGCCATTGTCGCTCATGGTTGGATTGTTTTCTTGAGAACTGCTCTTTCTTTGGTGCTAGCGCCCTTAGGCTCTGTGATCGAAATCCAATAAATAGCACTACGAAAGCCAGCCAAGTTCAACAACAACAAAATAATAGTATAACTGAATAAACAACGCTGAATCCTGTGTTGTGAGTCGTACTACTGATTTGTTTCTTGTTATTCAAAAGTATTGATGATGATGTTCTGGGTGCAGCAGCAATCCTTTTCTTGGGGCCCTATAGATATGGCGCGGTCATCTTCCAGAAAACCACCGTCGTCATAATCTGCGCACAAAGGATACTCCATTTAAAATCAGTTTTTATTAAACTACAGTTGTATCAGAAAAATAATAAATTCATAAGTCATTAGTGTTGAAAAATGCGTCGCAACAAAATCATAATAGATAGAAAGCTTTGTGCATCAAACATGCAGTTGAAGCATATTTACAATGTCAAAAAAAGGTTGGTTTTTTGAAATATCCACACTTCGATACGATTAGTATCGGTAGTGGTCGGCCTTGTAAGGACCTTCGGCAGCAATGCTCAAGTATTCAGATTGAACTGGAGTCAACTTGGACAATCGAACACCCAAGTGAGCCAAGTGCAATCGAGCGACAGTTTCGTCCAAAATCTTTGGCAAAACGTGAACACCGATGTCGAATGGACCAGACTTGGCGAATTCGACATACTTGGTTCGGAATTCCTCGTTCTTAGCATTGAACAAAGCGATTTGAGCCAAAACCTGGTTGGTGAACGAACAAGACATGACGAAAGAAGAGTGACCAGTGGCACAACCCAAGTTGACCAATCGACCTTCGGCAAGCAAGATAATGTGTCGGCCGTTTGGCATCAAGTATCGGTCAACTTGTGGCTTAATGTTGACCACGGACTTGGCATTGGCCTTCAACCAGACGGTGTCAATTTCAATGTCAAAGTGACCAATGTTGCAAACAATGGCATCATTTGGCATTTGAGAGAAGTGTTCACCAGTGATGATGTCTCGGCAGCCGGTGGTGGTGACGAAGATCTGACCAACCTTGCAAGCTTCTTCCATTGGCACAACTTGGTAACCGGAAACAGCAGCCTGCAAAGCGTTGATTGGATCAACTTCAGTGACCAACACTCGGGCACCCATGCCAGACAAAGCAAGGACACAACCCTTACCGACATCACCGTAACCAGCAACGACAGCAGTCTTACCGGCAATCATGACGTCAGTAGCTCGCTTGATACCATCGATCAAAGATTCTCGGCAGCCGTACAAGTTGTCGAACTTGGACTTGGTAACACAATCGTTAACGTTAATAGCTGGAACCTTCAACTTGTTTTCCTTCATCATCTTGTACAAGTGGTGGACACCAGTGGTGGTTTCTTCAGACAGCCCGAAGCAGTCTTCCAACATTTCTGGGTACTTTTCGTGAACCAAAGTGGTCAAATCTCCACCATCGTCCAAGATCAAGTTCAGCTTCTTGCCGTCCTTGAAAGACTTCAATTGTTGTTCGATACACCAGATGTATTCTTCTTCGGTTTCACCCTTCCAGGCGAAAACTGGCACACCAGCAGCAGCCATGGCAGCAGCAGCGTGATCTTGGGTAGAGAAAATGTTGCAAGAAGACCAAGTGACTTCGGCACCCAAAGCAACCAAGGTTTCAATCAAGACAGCGGTTTGGATGGTCATGTGAAGACAACCGGCAATTCGGGCACCCTTCAATGGTTGAAAATCAGCATATTGCTTTCGGGTTTCCATCAAACCTGGCATTTCATTTTCAGCCAATTCGATTTCCTTTCGGCCAAAGGCAGAGAGGCCAATGTCGGCGACCTTGTAGTTTTGAGTTGGAGCAGACATCTTTATTGATTTATTGTGGTGTGAAAGAAAGAAAAAAAATTTCAAGGGGGTGGAAAATTTTGTAGGGCCTTTATACTGGTCGTTTGGGTCGTACTCATCCAGTCAGAGCCGCGCCCAATTTCACATGCGCCACCTTGAGTCCCCAACAGTTTTGGCTTGGCCAAAGATTGTTTGATGCAAGCGGTTCGACGGGTACGGGTTTACTGCTGCCCAATAAACTCGACTGTATGCTCTCGAGTAGTGCTTGAATTGTGTGTACTTTTGAACCTTTGAAACCGTGTTATGCTTTCACTATTTCTTTATCAAGCCAGATGGACTAGGGATGCTGAATTGTCCTTAGCGTTAGTTTCCGTGTCTGTATGCAGACTACGTATTGCTGGCATCAATCAATCGATATTTCCCTGCTCGGTCGAGGAATGGCCGTGCCACGTTGTTGCCCCCCACAGCATCGCTCGCCCAGAAGTCAGGCTGGTCCAACGAGCCACCTAACCCATTGATTCTGCTCTCGATAACAGAAAAAGTAGACAGGGACAACTGTGTGACATTCGTGTATAAAACCACATTCTTAGGATATGTCTAAAAGATCTCTCTCGAAATGACATTAATTCGGAATATGTATGGTTAAGGAGTAGGATTCTACACTAGGGAGGTCCTCGATGGGCGTAGACAGTGAAACAAACTTTGCAGCCGCACGGCAAAAATAGCGAATTGGCAAAGCAAAGCCACAGCGCTTTCCGAGATTTTATCACTATTATATCCATCGTATTCACCGGTGATTCCTTCCGGCCCCGGTATCATTAGAAAGATACAGCGAATAAAGATGCAAGCAGACACATGGCCAGGACAGCTTTAAATTTCGAACGAGAGGTTTCGAAGAAATTCTCTCAAAAGTCGCATCTTCAGCTCAAATGCTGAAAACGAATATATATATATCTAGAAAGATAATCTAAAAAGCAAGCAATCAAATAAATAGAGTGAAACATTGAATTCGAGTGGAAGGTGCCGTTCTTACCTATGAAAGAAATATTTGATAGGGCTTAGCTAGTAATCAGTGATTAATTGATGATTGATCACGCAAAATACCGATCCATTCGAATTACTGGAGCTGCTACTGAATTATGGTTGGATTTTAAGTACTTTTTTCTGTAGCTTCTCAGTTCAGGGTCGAAAAGGTTAACTTCTTGTGTCTACTACTTGACTCCCGGCAAATCGGCTAGGCTGACTCGGCCAGCATAAGTCCTACGTTCAAAAGCATACGCCTGCATAAAACAAAATATAAATGAGGGGCCAGCCCTAACGGCCATAATGATCATCTGTGCGCCTGAATTGATTTGGCGTGTCGTATTGATCACAGTGATCCGGATGATCAATGGATCTCGTACACTCTGGGTGTAAAGGAATCCAATCTTTCCCTTTTTCTCATCCTCACGTGCTCTTCTCATCGCCAATTGATGCCGTGCCGATGTCTGATCCCGGGCCGTCAGAATCGATATGTCGACTTGATGGCTCGACCATTAATCACTGTAATATCAATCGATGGATATATGTCTGCCTTTTCACTAGTAGTCAAAATGCGCGCTTCCGGCAGAAGCAGAAGTCACCGGGAGCCGAAGGATGCTATCCATCACCACAAGGAAATACCAACTTAACGTCGTCATTGACTCCGAATAGAACCACTTGTTTTACGTAGTACCGTTCCTATTCGCAAAGCTATTGTCGATAGAAGATACCCTGGTAATGTTTGAAGGGTTGGGAACATCACTATCGATATTTTGAGCCGCACATCAACATTTTGACAGCCGTATGGAACTATAGAGGTTCAAACTACCACGAGTATGCTTCTTCAAAATATTGTACCCTTCCATGCTCTGCCAGTTCGTAATGTTGGACAACTGCTTGCCGACACGCATCCATCATTTTTGGTGGACCGCACCCTAATACACAAATACTACCATCCGACTTTTTGAAATACTCTTCAATCATTGGAGAGATTGGTGGCCGGCCTGGACGCATGCTTCTGCGCCAGTTTTGAGGCGAGAGCTGGATGTCTCTCAGCTTGTTAGTGCTGGGCATGGTTGAACTTGGCGTTGGGGTCGGCGTTAGATTATCATAAGGAGATGTGGGCCGTTGGCCGCCGCCAATGCCGCTCAGGGTCTGCTCAGAAGCAAGTGCAACATTTTTGAAATGTGGGTTTTCAAAGTGCTGCTCTCGCACTGCATCTGTGTCGATTTCTGATGATATGTCAGATATGAAGGAAGTAACTCGTTCGGTGGAAACGTCGTAGTCCATCTTAGGACCCTCGTCTTCATTTTCTTTCTCCTGAATCATGCCTACCGGTGCGGCTTCGGCATTTTCTCGCACCATGTAGTAAACAAAAATTTCACACCGGTTGTCACTACTGAGCCGATCCAGCTGCTGCTCAATCCAATTGGCCTCGGTATCGGTCCTTACGGACCAAATAAATGTGACATGGGGCATCGGATCTTTGTGGGTCACCCATTCGACATAAGGTAGCACGCCAGTGATACCCACCCCACCGGCAATCAAAATGACATTTTCAAATCGATCGATTGCACAATGGACACCGTAAGGACCTTCCACAAACACCCTCATAGTCATGGGGCTTTCTTTGTGGCAGCCTCGCTTGGTCAAATAATTGACGAGCCGCTTGGTCATTCCGCCTTGAGCTCGACACATGAGCTGGAACGATTCTTTTTCCGGTCCAGGGCCGATGATAGAAAACGGATGCGCTTCCCAGAACCTTAACCGGCTTACATGGATGAACACATATTGACCTGGTTGGAACTTCCATTGAACAGGCGTGCGCACCTTGATATTGGTAATGTCCTTGCCGGCTAGCAATAACTGTGCATAGGTAGTACGATTGGAGCCTACTACTGGAGCAATGATCATGGATACATTGACAAAAATTAATCGTCCAATCCGAATCAGCCAGTCAAAGCCCCAAAATCCGAGCCCGACATACACTGGCTGCTTGTAGCCGAGCCCGTTGAGATGATAAATGGTCATAATGTATGCTCCAATGCCCGCCCAAATATGGAATCGTAAAAACCATTCGTAAATCCTTGTTCGAAATGACCCCGAAAGGATCATCATGGCCATCAATATCATGGCAGAAACACCGAATCGCCAATAAGGCACAGGGTAAAAGTACATGACCAGCGACGCCCCATACGATGCGGCGAAAACGTGCTTGGTGACGGCATGCACAATCATCTGCAGGTACGCCACCCGAGCAACACCTCGGTGGTACGTGTTGAAAGTAGTGAAAGTCCACCCGGTCATCCACAGCAGCAAATTGTTCCGTAGTGCAAACAGCGTGAATAGTGGCATTTGGATCACCGCAATGATCCCAGACCTGTCTGACACGAACCGGAGCATCTCCTTCCAATGCGTCGGGAAGAGAATGTCATCACCCAAAAAATTGTAAGGGGTCACCATGAATACAATGTTGAGAATGAAATAAATGCCAATAAAGATGAATTCGAGCCGGGTCGGAATAATCATTTCAATGCCCAAAACCGGCACCCTGACTCGGTCCATATGACGATAGCCAAAGAGGGCAGGGATCGAGATGCGCCGATGGAACCATCGCTTGAATCTTGATGGCCGTTGCATAGCAGTCCGATGACCTGAAAATCGCACCGAGACGTACCGGGTGAAGTTTGCTATTGAACAGAATGCCATGATGAATATCCAATATCCGACTAAGAACGACCCTTGCCATACACTGACATCTTTTTGCTTCAAATAGTTGTAAACAGAGGCATATGCTCGAGCATAGTCGGATTCGGAAATGTAAATTGGATGGGCTACCGGGGGGCCTTGAGCAGCACCAGAATCCCTAGGCTTGATAGTATGGAGGTGATCCATTGCATTCTGAAAATCCCGGTCACTGACTGTAGCATCATGGATTTCACACTGAGAAAGCGCGAAATGGTCCCATGAATCGTCTCGTTCTCGAGCAGACACATTGGCGTGGTTACTTATACACAATGCCACAGTAGCCAGGAAGTTCTCCGATCCACACAGGCATTTCAGGTCCTGGGAGCTGCAATTGTCAAAGTTCAAAGTAGCACAGTTGTGACAAGCCTCACCAACAATCCAGCTTTCGGGCCACATTGCCCTGGACAACCCTACCAAGAATGCTATAACAGACCAAAATTTCATCATCAAGTTGACTTGTCAATGGAAAGAGAGAGGGGGAGAGTAGACCTACCACTCGATCAAGAGTGGTTCTTTTATTACGCTTGCTATTACGTCCATCCGAGCCGCACAGCACGTTTGACCCTGATCCATGCTCTAATCAAACTTTGACTATCCAATCCTGGGGGATGGAACTCAATTTAAAGCATGACATGACTTCAACAAAGAACAATATCACATTAGTATACGAGAAATTAATACAAAACAACAGAATAGAAAAATTCATAAAAATGCCGTGAAAAAAGTTTTGGAGTGAGGATATTACAGTTCGTCTTTCGACCTAGTCGATGTGGCTTTGACACTAGTCTTCTCCACTTCTTCGGCTTCGTCAGTGTCGATAGGGTCTTCTTCTTCCTCCTCCTCCTCGTCCTCAATTTCAAACTCACCCTCGTCTTCTTCCTCATTAAAACTGGCATCTGGCGTCTCACCCTCTCCCTCCTTAATACCGGCATCTGGGGCCACAGTACTGGTGGTAGCTTGGGCCATGTGAGTATGATAGTGGGTCTCAGTAAGAGTTAACGTTTCATCCTCATCATCCTCTTCATCATAATATTCAACATCATCCTGAACCACATCCTCATCATCATCTTCAGAACGTTGTTGGATAATTCGTTGCTGGAAATGGAACGACCCTTTGGCTTTCAACGTCGACAAATAATCAGCTGCTTCCTTGGCCAACAAATTGGCAGTCTCTTGAGCTTCTCGCAGCAGCTTGTTGACGTCAGCCATGTTGATATCATGGTCAATAATCTCTTGACGAGTGAACAACAGATGATCCTTCAAGCTTCGATATTCTTTCCAATCCTTCCAGTTGGTCGGCTTCGATTCTTGGGATGTACGAGTACGAGCTTCAACAGAAACAAGCTTTCGGCCAATTTCTTGTAGTGCAACCTCGGAAAACTCGTCCAACACTTCCACAGTTGTTTGTCGCAGTTTCTCAGTCTTGTCCAATGCCTCTGACGCAAACCCCTCGGCCCTTTCTCTCACTGCCAGAGCCTTGGCTTTAATATCCTCAGCTACACTCTTAAATTCCTCCCCCATAACTTCTACAGTAACGTCCTCATCGCCAGTCTCAACTCTGTGCACCACTTCGGTAAGATCCTTGATTGCGACTGTCTGGGATTTCTGCAGAGCTTGTAACAAACTTGTGAACTCTGGCCGAACCCCGTCCATGAGCTTGTTCTTTTCAGCTTCAACATCATCCAAAAAAGCATTCATTGCTTCTTTGGTAGTCGAATGAACCACTTGCCGCCAATATTCCAGATCAGTGGCAGACTGAATTTCTTCCTTCTTTTCAGCGACTTTTTCAACCACTTCTGGCGGTGTTTCTGATTCGACTTTGGCTGCCTGTGTAGGTTCTGGCTCCGCTGTCGATTCCGCCTTGGTACTGAGAACCGACGACGATGCTTCCGAAGCAGTGGCCGCAGAAACAACAGAAGACAAACTTGATTTAAATTCGTTGGTGTTCACAAAAAGTTCACTCTCATCAAGGTCGTATCGGTTTTGAATTCGGTCGTGGATCTTGGCAAACTGCGGCTCGATTCGCTCGTGATAGATTCGATGCACGTGTGGATATACCACCTGATTGAACCAACGAGCGACCCTTCTAGAATAGTCGCAAGTCACTGCAGCGGCCTTTCGACCATAGTTATTAACCTTTGGGACTACCTTGGTAACAAGAACATCCCGACTCTTGTCGATGTACACTTTGCCATGCGAGCCCACTGGTGTCAAAACCTTGATATACACCATCTCCACCGAAGGGCCCACAAGACTAACAATCTGGTCCTTCGCATCATAAGCTTTGCCCAAATGAGGCGCTACATGCCGATCATGAAGGCCAACAAGCTTGTCGGTAGCTGGCTTGAGAACAGTGGCAGTCTTAGCACAGACCCTTGACACCACTGGATGCACGTAGGCTGTATAAGTGTCCACACCCTTAGAAACGTATGGCGATGCTGAGTCGACTGCTGGTTTCATATATGAGTCGTAATAGGGCGAAACATATGGACCGACATTATCAAAAGTCTGATGCAGCGGTGAGCATACCACCGGCGAGTGTTCATCAAGCGTGGTTCCAGGAGGACACTTCCACAATGCCAGATAGAGCAAATAATATACAAACAGTCTGCAAGATTCAATGGTTAGCCTTCAATAAATAGTCCTCAAAACAACATACCTCAAAGATATTGAGACTGTGCGTTTGACAAACCCGCGTCCTGTCGCCATTGTTGGAGTGATGAGCGATGAACCAGGAACAAGGTAAGCGCTCCTTTTTTTTTTCTTTGGCATATTCATGTGCGCCCGTGGTGGTGGTGTGTGACCTTTCTACCAAGGCTCCCAAGGGCTCCCTACCGGCCCGGAATCCCCGACCAACTGTCGACCCGCGGCAGGGATTCAGAACATGCGGGCGGAACAGAAACAAGGCCTGCAAGGAGACCAATTGTTTGCTAAGCGCAATCCGAAGGAACGTTCGCTTGCCTGGACGAGGCAAAAACAATAACAGTGCAGGTCAAACGAACGAGGCAGCGCATTTGGCACGCACAGAACAGCAGCACCACAACAGCCACTCAGAAAAACACTGGAGACGGTTTTTATTACCACCACCTCCACCACCGAAAAAACAATTTTCCCTTGACAACACCTCATTTTTCTTGAAGCTGTCCAGACAACCAGCAGTACAACAAAGTTCTTGGGGAGCGTCAGAAAAACAGCCAAGAGGTGATCAATAATAGCGCACTAGAATGTCGTTTTGGAGATTCAATACTGCTGAGTCGGGGTCTGAAATAGATAAGATCCTGGAGCGGCCGGACCATTCATTGACCGAATTGCTCGATGAGCCTGATCTTTTACAGGAGCTCGTGTCTCCAAATACGAAATTAATTGAGCATCTTCGTACACCGGAAGTCTTGAGCCAATTGGTACATACAATTGCTGATAAATGGTGGGACCCGAATGGCGACAATGAAAAGCTCGAGTCCGATGAAGGAAACGAAAATGAACACGATAAAAACGCACCGCCAACAACAACAACACCTGAAAAAGATTCGAACAAAATGGATACTGATTTGGACGATGAAGACGGAGTTATGATGGAAAAGCCTTCTAATAATGACGACGATGATGACCACGATGATGATGATGAAGCTCATGACGACGACGATGATTCTGAAGAACATAAAGACAACCGAAGACACAGCGATATCAGCCATGCATCAGAAGAAGATGAAGACGAAAACGAAAATCGCCAAAGACGGGCTCAAGTGGCTGCAGAAATCTTGTCGGCCGGGGTTTGGAGTTTGACCGAAGCATTGATGGATTATAGCGAGCTTTTGGACCAGATTTGGCAGATTTTGGATTATCCATTGCCTTTGGACATTTCTTATGCATCGTCATTCACCAAGGTCAACGAAACCTTGTTGGAAAAAAAGACCACCGAAATGCTGAACTATATTCGTCATCAAAAGAATTTTGTTGAACGATTTATGCGACATGTTGACAATCCCCCATTGATGGATTTTTTGCTCAAGGTGATTTCAACGGACAAGTGGGGAAATTTTGCAGGGGTAATAGAGGTAGGTTCTCATGGGGATGAAGCACTAACTCTGCAGTTTCTACAAGAGCAAAAGCTGATACCTTCATTGGTGTCGTTTTTGGGCCCTGAACATTCATCCTCTGTCCAATCTGCTGCTGGCGATTTTTTGAAGGCTTTTGTGACGATTTCTGCAAACTCCAATACAGATAACAATACGATTGGTCCAAACGAATTGTCACGAGAATTGGTTAGCGAGCCGGTAGTGGAAAAGCTGGTAGAGCTCATGTTGCATGGTGGTACTGGGTTGGCTACTGGGGTAGGGGTGGTTATTGAGATTACTCGAAAGAATAACAGTGATTACGATTTTGTCCCGGTCATGTATATCACTATGGAGTCGCATCCTCCTGGTCCACGAGATCCGATTTATCTGGGTACGTTGGTGAAGATATTTGCCAAGAACATTCCAAATTTTCAGGCAATGCTCACCAGAAAGCGTGATGATCGATTGGAGACTCCATTTGGGAGTATAGAACCACTGGGGTTTGAACGATTCAAGGTGTGCGAACTGTTTGCTGAATTGTTGCACTGCAGCAACATGTCATTGTTGAATGATGGCAATGGTGAAAAGGTTGTTCGGGAACGAGATTTGGAACGACAGCGATTGAAGCACATGATTGCCAAAGCACGAGATAGTGCTGATCACCAAGATGAGCAAGAGCATTCGAATGAACCAACTACCCCCGGAAAAACGATAGAATCAGGACTCGAGACTTTGGACATTCGTAATGATCGGTTTTTGGAAGAAGATGAAGAGCATGCTGAATCTGCTGATTCTGAAATGACGCCAGCTCCTCCACCGGAAGAGGATGCAGAAGAATCCAAGAAGGAGATCAAGTCTGATGACGACGAGCATTCGCAAGGGTGGAATGACGCACATGAAGACGAAGAGGAAGAAGAGCACCATGATGATTCTCCACAATCTGAGGAAGCGATTCGAGCCAATCCAGTGGTTGGGGATCAATTGAAGATTGCATTGGCTGACAATGGATGTATTCCAACTATTCTTAAAATGTTCTTCCAATTCCCATGGAACAATTTTTTGCATAATGTCGTGTTTGATATTTGTCAACAAGTTTTGAACGGGCCTATGCAAGATGGCTTTAATCGATACCTGGCGATTGATTTGTTTGGCAAGGGTCGATTGACCGAAGTCATTTGTGAGGGGCATCGATATTGTGAAGAATACGAGCAAGAACATCAAACCCGACTAGGATACATGGGACATTTGACTTTGATCTCCGAGGAAGTGGTCAAATTCACTGCGGTATTTGCTCCAGAGACCATCAGTCCTGCGGTGGTGGAAGCTGTTACCAAGCAAGATTGGATCAATTATGTCACTCATACATTGGTCAAATCTCGAGAACAGTATAATGCGGTTTTGGGTGGTGAGCGGCCAGAAGACGTTGCTGTTGAGAGAAACACTGATGCTATTATTCTTCGAGATAAGGACGACCAAGAAGCCAATGACGCTGAAGATGATGAAGCATTGTCGAGCGAACTTGGAGAAGAGCTACCAAAGCGTACTATTGAAGAAGATGACGAAGATGATGAGATGCAATCTCATGGTGGGTCGTTCACCGGTGGATACTTGAGCCATCAAATCTCTCAAACAGTCTCTGGTGCCGGCCACTTGGGATCGAGTGATGAAGAAGTGGAGGAGGACGAAGAAGAGGTTGATGAGGACTGGGAGGCTGCTGATGCGACAAAGTCTGCTGAAAAAGGTGAGGAGGAAGAGAACGACAATGACGATGATGACTTGAATCTGACCCGAAGCCGGAGCTCGAAAGCGTAATATTGTGCATTGGATCGTGTGTTTTTGTATTATGATCTTCTTTTATGACTTGTTTTGTTTTCATCAGTGGGCAAACGATTGTTTTGTTTTTACCTTAATTCTAGTTTATTGCGCATATGCGAATGACAGAGAATATAATGCTCTTATTTCGTTGATAATCTTTTTGTGTATAGCCTGTTAGATATATAATTGAATTTTGTTTTGGCATTAATTGCATCTTGATTTACTTTCGTCGGCGAGCCGCCCCGACCTTTGCGGCTGGCTTGGGCTTCAGCTTCTTTTTTGGGGCGTCGGATGCGACTTTAGGTTCAGAAGTGCCCGAAACGTGACCCTCAACTGGTGCTGCAGGAGCTTTACCAGAAGCCTTGTAATACGCCCATAATGGCAGCTTGTATACTAATGTGTCCTTCCATGATGGGTCGCTGATCTCGTCGAGACTCAATGGCCATTCAACGTTATCGTCATCAATCAAAGCAACCTTTCCTCCCGGATAAACCATAAACAGTTTGCCGTTAGGAAGAGTCACCTTTCGCTGGCTAGTTGGCAATCCTCCATTCCAAGCAGCATTCTTTGCTTCTTCAATGACGGCTGTCATGTGTTTTCGGTGCTGGTTGGCAGTCAATTTCAAAAACACGAATTGCCCAGACCCAACCAATGAAAACAAGAACAAAATCACCGAGATCAAGCCTGGTCGGTATCGGCTGTAGTAGTAATCAGAACCTTTCCACAGTGGGAAGCCATGATTCAGGAAAAAGTCGTATCGATCACGGCCGTCACTTCGCAACACTTTAACAACCAAGCCTAATCTTGCAAATCGCTCGGTTGCTTTCTTGCCAGGGTTCTTGTCTGGATGAAGCTTCATTGACATCTTTCGGTACG
Organism: Blastobotrys parvus; assembly: GCA_030564285.1. Taxonomy (NCBI): domain Eukaryota; kingdom Fungi; phylum Ascomycota; class Dipodascomycetes; order Dipodascales; family Trichomonascaceae; genus Blastobotrys; species Blastobotrys parvus. The sequence continues at coordinate 198,738 of JAJLUP010000004.1, read as the reverse complement.
CCTTTGCGATTTGCGTGTCAGAAGCCGTTCGATCCACCTTGATCCAGTCATAGAACGTTTTGTCTTGGCCGATATCTTTTTGAACTGCATCATTCAATGCAAAGATTTCTCGGTCTTGGGTCGTCCATGCGGCCACAATGGTTGTGCACAGTGCTAACCATGCAATGAGCTGAAATTTCATCTCGGTTCCGTGTGCGTGTCCGTGTCCGTGTCACGTTCAGGGTGTGGGTGGTGAAAAGTTCCCAACAAACCAGAGAAAAGCTGGGCTCCGTACTCGTGGGGGATTTTCTCTCCTTCCAAACACTCACCTACTCACTTCCTCAATGAGCGCTAACACTGTCAGAAACTATCTCACGTTATACAACGTGCTTGGGGCGTTCTTCTGGGGATGTGCTCTGGTTCGTCTTTTAGTCTTATTTCCGCTGGTGGGGCCCAAGCTTGTGGCCGGTGGTTTGGCAGACTTTGTCAAGTGGACTCAGACCATGGCCATCTTGGAGGTTTTCCATTCTTTATTCGGACTTGTTAAGAGCCCTATAATTACCACCGTGATGCAGATTGCTTCTAGGTTGCTCTTGGTGTGGGGTGTTGTTGATATGTTTCCAGACGTCGCCAAAAGCCCATTCTACTCGACCATGGTGCTTGCTTGGTCGATCACTGAAGTGGTTAGATATTCATACTATGCATTCAACTTGACAAGCAATCGGCGAGTGCCCCAGATTCTTGTCTGGATGCGATACAATGCGTTCTATGTGTTGTATCCATTGGGGGCCGGTAGTGAATGCCTGCTGGCATTTTTGTCGTTGGATGATGCCCAAGCGGTGGACCCACGATATGCCCTACTCTTGAAGGTTGTGTTGCTCATTTATATTCCTGGGTTCTACGTTTTGTACACCCACATGATCAAGCAACGACGGCGAGTAATGAAAAACATTGGCAAGCGGCCAATCGCTGAAAAGGCGAAGAAGGAGGCATAAATTATTTTAATACAAGCTGTAATAGTAAAATGTACAATCAGGTTTGAGAAATCGACTTCGTGGATCGTTGCTGCACAAGTGCGATCAAGCGGCGAACTGCTCAGGGGTGGCTTCACGATGCGATGCGGCTTAACGCAGCTACTATCGTATATTCTGCTTCCAATATGGGTAAATATCCTTCAAGTTAAGTCGGACCAATTCAACAATGCAGAAGGCAAGGCTGTGTTTTACATAAAAAATGGTAATAAATGACTTCTTGAAGCATGTTGTTGCCTTGGACATGCTGAATGGTCGGGTCGGAATCGAACAACTTTGATGAACCACAATTCCACCAATTTTGGCCTCATGAGGGTTCTAATTACAAGAAACAACTCCCTATAGCCTCACATATCATAAGCGCATGTCAAAATCCGAAAAACGCGGTTTTTGATCCCAAAACGACCGCCATCAGATCAGATTCATTTTTAAAAATTCGCAAATCCAGGGCGTCTGGTGTAGTTGGTTATCACATTCGCTTAGCATGCGAAAGGTCCCCGGTTCAATTCCGGTGTCGTCCATTTTTTTGCGCTTGTTTCAACCGTTTCAGGGGTTATAATCCTAAAAATTGGGTGCCTGCTGGAATGGAATTTTTTTTCGCATGCGTGCTTGGCACGGAGCCCAATAGGGTCGTGAGGCTGCCATGGTGTTCGCGCCACATCATGTCACCGGCCGCATTACCCACCACATTGAGTTATATTACCACTATTTCAAGATATTAATCGATAGAAGAGAATCGAAAAAAGATGGTTTCAAATGTTGGGCACTGGCCAATTCACCCTATGCAAGCGTTGCAACCAGATCTTGGGTGCCGAGAAATGGGATACGCCAATAGAGAACTCGCCAACCCCTGCACGACATAAATAAACGTAATTCATTAGTGGTTACAAGAAAGCTGTTTCGTTTTTCAGATTCAGATTCAGACTACAATGAGGGTGGCCGCTTAGAAGTGTCCCTTGGTGTGTCGGCTTTTTTTATCTTGACTCCGTCATCCAGCTGCTGGTCCCAGAGCTTTTCATCCTTGACTGGCTTCTTTCGAAGGGCTTTCTTAGGAAGTAAGTATCGAAAGACTTTGGTGCATGGGATGACAAATGTTCTTGCAAACCACGGCATCAAGAACAACGAAAGGGCAGCACGTACTGGTAGGAGGAGCTTTACAATGCCATATGCAGCGGCACCTTCGACGAGCCACTTGGCCCCGTTGACAGATTCAAATTCCCATCCATTGCGATTGCCTAGCACTTTGATAAAGTCGAGGCCGCTGGTCACAAGCCATTCCGGCATAGCGGCAGGAGCAATTTCAAGGTAATGAAACAGCCACCACAGACCAAACAGAGGTCCAACCGCGGTTAGTTCGTGCAAAATCATGAACGATGTGACATGCGACACGGGAGTGTTTGCAAAATTGACGGCATACTTGTGTAGAAATTTCGGTAGCCGTTTGAAAATAGGATGCTGTGAAACGTCGATTTCTTGTGTGCTATCTTGTGGCGTTTTAGTGGTGCGGGGTGGTGTTGTTTTTTGATGCCCAGGCTCAAGTTCAGAATTCGGTTGGCTCAAGTTTTTCGACGCACGGGATGCACCAAATACGGTACGTTTGATAAAAAGAGATTGAATTGGTCGATACATCACCGGGCTCTGAAATAACCGCGGTTGCAGTGCTGTTCTTAACAGCCGTTGTGCGAGCATGGTCTGGTTGTGAGTGTGGTGTTGGAAAATTGTCCCCAAATTTAGTCGCCAGCTATGAACCACCATCTTCCGCCGCGCTCATTCAACTTGTTCCATCATTTTATTTATTTGATTACGACTCAATACCCACAAACTATATCCAATCTGCTTCATCTTCTTCGTATTCTTCAAACTCGTCCATTTTACCACCAGTATCTTCAAACTCGTCCATTCCATCTCCGGCATCGTCGTCAAATTCGCCCATTCCACCGCCAGTATCGCCTTCAAGCTTGTCCATTTCACTGCGAGTTTCGTCAAACTCGTCCATTTCGCTGCCAGTTTCATCAAACTCGTCATTTTCACCACCAGTACCTTCTTCAACTGTTTCCTGACCAGGAATAGACAATTGCACTTCCTCCTCAACCTGCACAACTGCGCTACCACCTCCAGACCTTCTCGGTTTATAAGCAGGAGCACGCTGCGACCCGGGAAACGCTGAGCTTGTTATGGCCTCGATTTGCGAATGCTCGTCATCAAACGACGCTCGGGCGATTCCAATCTGAGGGTTTGCCGAGTCGTACACCACGTAAAAGTTACGCAAAAACACATCTCCCAGGATCACTGCTCTCGAATTCTCTTCAGACGATATGAACCCAAGTATCATCTTCTCAGGGCCCTCCCACTCCTTGCCAAACCGCGTGGAGTTCACCATCAGCTGCTTTGGAGTCAGCCCGTAATACACCCCAGACATGGCAAATGTAAGCACGCGGCTCTCAGGTGGCATTGCGGCTGGCAGTGAGTAGTAGTACCTGTCGACCTTGCTATATTGCAGACCCCAGTAGGCAGCAATTGCTTGAAGATACTTGTCTGGCAGCAGCCCCAGCGACGTACCAGAATCCAAGACGCCATGGATCTCGCCTAACGACTGCTTTCCCATGAATATGTCCACAGCTACAGAGTAACGGAAAGTCGATGATCTTGCCACCGTGATAAGCGGCGGCTTGTATTTTGCAGCATCAATACCGCCAAACAAAATAGTTCCAGCACTGGCATCTATTGAATCCAGGTATAATGAAAATGTAGGCGTTTTGATGTAGCCCTGTCGGTACAAGCTCAGGGGCGCATTGGAGTATTTGACGAGGGACGACTCCAACACCGGCATCCCGAGTCCAATGAGACCAGGCACACCATCCAGGGTGGTTCCGTGGTTCACTATCGCGACCGACTGGTTTTTCAGCTGCACTCCCTGGAACGCAACTGTGTCCTGGCCCCATGAGCCGCGCGCGGCTCCAGACACGTAGCGAATCTGAAACGACGAACGGCCGGGGACCCAAGTGCTTGATTTTTGAGGATCAAACACTTTGATGCTTGAGTCAGAGGCCTTTCCCGGCGCATACACCCACATGTCGCTTGACCCAGTGTCCACCAAAAGTTCCACCGGCTGCGGGGGCGTGCCCATAGTCAGTTGCATCGAATAGTAATCCAAAACGTTGGTCAACGACACGTTCACCGATCCAGTGGCACGTCGTGCCAAATGCCGCAATTCCTTACTTTTGGGCGTTAATAGCTGTTTTTTTATCCTAGCCTTGATAACCCCCTCCGGGGTGCTGAGACCACCACTTCTACTGGTGCCGGCGCTGGGTCGGCCCCTCTTCGGGGTCGACCTCGTTAATTTTATCGTAGAATTGAGATCGCTTGTGCCGACGGCGACGAAGATTTCTCCGCCGATCATGTGCTGCTTTCCTTTGATTTCTGCCCGCATCAGCGGCCAGCTCATTGTCCATGTCGCTTTTGTCATCGGCATACATCTCAAACGCATCGATATCGTAGTACCGCTTAACTCTGTTCCACGCCTTGTTCCATGTGTCTTTCAGAGATGACGCTGCTCCAGTTACCACTTCTTCAGCTTCCTCGGAGACAGTTTCAGCAGATCCCCGGCCCAATTTCAACAACTGGTTAAATAATTCATCAGTAGCATCCACTCCCCATTGTTCGTGCTGCGTTTGCAAACCGCCGCTGGCCATCTGAATTGAGGCGAACTTTTGCATCAACTGATGAGCTGCATATCCGTCTCCTTGCGATTCCTCGCCACGTTTATGTTGCTCGCTGTGCTCCTTCTCGGCGTCGTGGATGAACTGCCTTACTTTCTCTGGTCCTTGCCTACGGCGACGCTCTTTGCAATATGCTGGAACATATCCACCTTCACCAGCCTGTTCCAGTAACACCTTGCACATTTCATCAGTCACATGCTCGGGTTCAGACCGTTTTTGCATGTGCCTGCAATAGTCTGGGATGTGTGCGCCCTCATCTTCATGGTCCAGTAACACATCGCACATCTCCTTGGTTATGTGCTCAGGCTCAGTTCCCGGCTCGGACAAGGGCTCGGACAAGGGCTCAGACAAGGGCTCAGACAAGGGCTCGGGCGCAGGATCGACCTCGGACCTCTGATACAAGGCCTGGTACAAATTGGCCGCCGCACCCCCTGAGGCGCTGCAGTCTTCATCGATATCCCTCCTGCCGAAGCCAAGTGCATGGCCAATGCCATCAATGAGATTTCCGACAGCATCACTGATACCCATGCCAACGTGCCCAATAGCCGCTCCAGGGTCCGAGAGGGCATCCATTGCGCCTTGAGAGGCATCATCTACCCAGTCAATGATATCGCGCTTTTCATATCCATAATCGGCTTTATAGAGCTGCGCCAAATGTTTGCCAAATTCTGCTGCTGCGTATCCTGATTCCACAACTCCTTCCGCTATATCGGGACCCTGGTAAACACCGGATAGTTGCATGTACAGTTCGTGTGCCGCAGAACCAGATCCCCCTCCCGCTGCAATGCCGTCTCCAGAAATGAGATTGGACAAGCCTTGAGCAAATTTTAAGCCGGAATAGCCGTCACTCCCGTCATCTCCAGTAGAAATACCGCTGCCATCTCCGCTATAGGCCTGTTTCACATGATTGAGCAGTTGCGCTGCGGCATAATTGGTTCCAACCTGGTCTCTGAAATCGTAGCCTTGCACTGCCCGTTTGACATTATGGAACAACCCAGCAGCCGCAAACGCAGCACTCATATCGACTTGAGCATCGCGTTTCTGTGCCCTGTCACTATAAACCTCCTTGAGCTGCTGACCAAGTTTATGAGCCGCAAACGACGACTCCCCTTCCTGCGGCGGAGCCCGGCCATACGGCGGCTGGAATGACTTGTCTCGTGCTTGCAGCCAGTATGCATCTCGCTTTACTTGCTGTAGTTTGTTGTACAGCTGTGCTGCGGCATTTCGATCATTTTGAGATTCATATTCTCGCTTGAATTCTTGGTACTTGGGGTCAATGTCTCGTACTTCGTTATCGCTGTCCCACCATGAGGAGTGAGCGGTGGTTGCAGCCAGTGCCATTAACACAAGAGAGCACCACTTCATTCTGTTTTATCTGAATGGTGAAAATCACAAAATTAATAATTCCTTAGAGGATATTCAAGAGTTAATATTGAGGCATCTAAGGTTTGATTGACTAGAGATTGAGCAAGGTCAGCTCCGTCGCCGCCGCAGCAGCAATGATTCCAAAATCACAAAATAAATTAAAAACGGCATCAATCGCAACGTTTTGTTCTAGTAGGAGAACACAACAAAGCATCCATACGTAACAACTTAAACAAAATAACTTAGACAATGCAATACTGAAGGCGAGGATCTAGAGTTTGATCCCCGGACCTCATTTCTTGGACAGCTCGACAACTTGATCAACCCCACGATAGTTTGGAATGTCAAAATCATACTTTTCAGCAAACTCTTTGGTGATAAACCGTCCTCCAACAAAGTGACGTCCTCGAAAATATTTTGCGGCGGTCTTTGGAGCTGTTAAACTCACGAGCACATCGGGATGGAATGTATTGCCATTGTCGGGTCCGTTGTCTACATTCCAAGAAGACGGGATATCCACACTGGTAACAGGGATCTTGGTATGGGTGAGCATATCAATCACAGCCGGGAAAGGCTCACGCACTGGTGGTTTGAATGAAAACCCAAATAATGCGTCAACAATGTGATCCGATGAGTGAAACACTTTATCCAACTCTTGATCCACAAACGGCACATTATAATTGTTCAACTGCTTTACCAGTCTTTCGTACAGATCTCCCTTGCTTTTCTTTGGATAATAAACCGATGGGGAGTATCCCAAAAGTTTCAAATGTCGAGCAGCAACCAGTCCATCACCACCTATTTTCCTTGTTAGTGTATATCACTACCCATACAATTGCAATTTCTTACCATTGTTGCCTGGACCTGCCAAAATCAAAATCTTATTTTTGCCTGGTTGAGGGGGTTGAACGTTGTAAACTGCCTGAGCAACTGAAAGCCCTGCAAGCTCCATCTAGTAGAGGTCAGCATACTTTTGAACCCCAAGCCATACCAATTGGTCGATCGAGAACGCGCCGGACGACATCAGTTCTTCATCGACAGCAGCGGCTATTTTAGCACTCAAAAGCTGGTAAAATGTTAGTTTTATACTTGATGAATTAAAGCGCACTTACTCGGACGGACATTTTTCCCGGTGAATATATCGATCGAGTGGATGTTTCTGAGCAAGGTTTGTCGATGTCTCCGAGAGATTGCGACATTTGGGAGTCCCCTACCCCGGGCCCTCACCGAGACAATCGCGACTTTCGTTCCCTTTACTGAGTAATTAACATGTGTTCGTTGCCGCGGTTACAAAATTGCCAATCTCCTCTTTTCCATGCATGCTCAGCATTCAAAAAAAAAGTCGCGTGATTACTATTGCAGCCTTTGGATTAAGACGATGCGCCGTGCGGGGATCAGGCACAGCCGCACGAGTCATCGCGGTATGACGAATTGATACATTCCATATGAAAAAAAGAAGGATATACGACAGCAAACTGAAGTTTTGCTCTGTGGAGATTTTGAAGTGAGAAGTTTGAAATGTCACGCTAAATACGTCGGCCACTTAGTAACCACCGTGGGCCATCCATCCATCGTAAAGCCTCGATCGTCCCAGCAACGCGCACAAACAAATTTCAGCGCCTACACAACCTCACTCAACACTCTTCAAGAAATATGGCGGCAAAACGCCCGAGCGATGGCGATCCAGTAAGTCGCTCCAAATGGCCGAAACCATGCTAACAATATACAGGTTGATAAGAACGATTTGTTCAAGTTTGTGGCCTTGGGAGGTGGGGCAGAAGTGGGTAGAAGTTGCCATGTCATAGAATTCAAAGGCAAGACGATCATGCTCGATGCTGGTGTGCATCCTGCTTACAATGGTATTGGGTCATTGCCCTTTTACGATGAATATGATCTTTCTACTGTGGACATTCTGTTGATCAGTCATTTCCATTTAGATCATGCTGCATCACTTCCATACGTCATGCAACACACCAGTTTCAAGGGCCGTGTTTTCATGACCCATCCGACAAAGGCCATTTTCAGATGGCTTCTTAGTGATTTCGTCAAAGTGAGTGGCAGTCCTGATTCGGTACAACCATTGTATACGGACGAGGATCTGTCTGCTGCTTTTGATAGAATTGAAACTGTGGATTACCACTCGACTATGGAAGTCGAGGGTATTAAATTCACCGCATACCATGCTGGGCATGTGCTAGGAGCTGCTATGTTTTTGATCGAGATTGGCGGGTTGAACGTATTGTTTACAGGCGACTATTCTAGAGAGGAGGACCGACATTTAAATCAGGCTGAAGTACCAACACAGAATGTGGATATCTTGATCTGCGAGTCGACATATGGAACGGGTACACATCGCCCGCGTCCAGAAAAAGAGAATCGGCTGACCTCTTTAATTCATTCAACCGTCACGAAAGGTGGACGATGCCTATTGCCGGTGTTTGCATTGGGTCGTGCTCAGGAGATTCTATTGATTCTGGACGAATTTTGGACACTACATCCAGAGCTTGAAGGAATCAACATTTATTATGCATCCAACCTGGCCAGAAAATGTATGGCTGTTTTCCAGACATATATTAATATGATGAACGATCGTATTCGAAAGCAATTTCGGGACTCGCGAACAAATCCATTTTTGTTCAAGCATATCAAAAGTCTCCGAAATTTGGATCGTTTCGACGACTTGGGTCCGTGCGTTATGGTGGCTAGTCCTGGTATGCTTCAAAATGGTGTATCTCGTGAACTACTAGAGCGATGGGCACCAGATCCAAAGAACTCGTTGATTATCACCGGTTACTCGGTCGAAGGTACTATGGCCAAGAATATCATCAACGAGCCAACGGAGATTCCATCCATGCACAACCCGGAAGTCAAGATTCCACGACGACTGACCATTGAAGAGCTGTCGTTTGCAGCCCATGTCGATTTCACCGAAAACTCCACGTTTATCGATCTAATCAATGCGCCGCATGTGATTCTTGTGCATGGCGAACAAAACAACATGGCCCGACTCAAGAGTGCGCTGATGAGCAAGTATATCAGCCGGAAAGGCACTCCAGAAGAAGTCAAAATTTACAACCCGCGAAACTGTGTCGAAGTTGAACTGCCATTCAAAAGCACCAAGATCGCGCGAGTTACTGGGAAACTTGCTGCGAAGCCACCAGTAGAAGGCCAGATTGTATCTGGTGTACTGGTAGAGAAGGACTTCCACTTGAATTTGTTGGATGTGACTGATCTACGGGAATACGCAGGGCTGACTACCAGTGTTATCACTGAAAAGCAGAATGTTGTAGTGGATGCCGGTCCAGATCTCGTACGGTACCATCTGGAGCAAATGTTTGGCAGTATCGAAATCGTTGATCAGCAAGACGATTCTGCCGTTTTCATGGTCATGGAGGCTGTTCGGGTGATTCATGTTGGAAATCAAACAGCTGTGGAATGGGTCGGTAATGTCATGAACGATGCCATTGCCGATTCGGTGCTTGCAGTTCTATTGTCGGTGGATTCGTCTCCAGCTTCAGTCAAGTTGTCTAGTCATTCTTGCAGCTGTGGACCGGCTGTCAAGAAAGAAGAGTCTGAAGATGAATCCACCAAGTCCCATGCCAATGGCTCCACCGATGACAAGATTCGAAAGATTGTGGCGTTATTACGTGCGCAATTTGGCGATACGCTGCAGCTCGATGGTGATAAGCAGTCGGCAACAATCAAGATTGATGACCGGGAAGCCAAGATTGATTTCAAGACGCTGAGCGTGGATTGCCCTACTGCGTCGCTGAATAACCGAGTAACTCATGTCTTGGAACGAGCTGTGAACACCGTAGCGCCGCTTGCTCACCACTATGATGCATATCCTGCTGTTAACCTGTAGCTGTATTTCTGAATTCTTTGCATGTAATAATCGTCTATTTTATCTAATAAAAAAAAAAACAGATCACTGCGGCTCGCCGATGCAGGTCGAGCATCCGGTTCCTGATCGGCTTGCTTGGGCATGTGGAAGCAACATTGAATGGTATCTGCAGGGTGGGAAGAGGGCATCGACGCTGTCCAGTTGACCTTCGCTACATCGATTCTTGAGGGGTCTACCGCCTATCTGACCGCGTGGACAGCTGCATGGATTTAATTCTACCGAATTCGATTCAGACATGCAGACCCTAAGCAAATAATTGATGTGGAGAGCTCATGTACAGGTGTTAATAATGCGTGATGCAGGAAGAAACGGAAATAGAATCACTCCTTTGTTGTATAGAAGCTATTTACACCGGTGGAGCTAGTCTGGATATTTTATATAATTAGTTGCCCTTCCCTCTACTTTTTACCGAACATATCATTTATTGAACCATGACCAAAGTACGCACTTCAAAGGTAACAGTCCATTTCAGACCCAATTTCGACAAAGTCGGGGTCCAAGACGCCATAAACAACATTGTGGAGTACGGTGGACGGCTAGATCACCACGAAGCTGGATGCCAGTATGCTGTGTTCACTTTACCAGAGTTGACGTTGTTCTGGGTCAAGAACCAGCAATTTGTGCATAGTGTCGAGCCAGTGTCATGAGCCTGCTGGGGATAAAGATAGCATCAAAAATTCATGCTCAAAAAAAGAAGTAAATGATAATATTGTGTAGTTGTCTGGTTTAATCATTGTAACTTGATACGTGTTTCCAGCCTTGAACGTTTCTGGAATTCCAAGAGTCGACGGTTGCGGATGGTAACTTTCTTATCTGTATTGGCTCCTTCCAGTTGAAAATCTCACGTTGGCCCGATTTCTATACCAATCAGTATTGGTATATTTGCTCCGAAGTCAAATCTTCAACTTCCATCGTCTTCTGATATGTTGTAAATTCGTGTGTTTGTTGTGAGTTCAGAGACGGAAACATACAGCCGATATGCGCCCATTTGAAGTCACCACCACTCCGTAACGCAATTAGGGATGTAATTTTCATTATTATATTGATCTGGAATATTGTGAACAACACTACGGTGCTCTTTGCCTGATTTTTGAGAACCCGCCGCACAGCGTGCGGCGTACAATTTCAAAAAAAAGAGCTAACTTCGGCGTCTATCAATGTGAAAGAAATTTTTTCAACAAGTTGGTCGGTTGGCCCAGTTGGTTAAGGCATCGTGCTAATAACAACTCCTTGCATACCCTGTAAAAGGGTATCAAAGTTAACGCGAGGATCGGCGGTTCGATCCCGCCATCGACCATATTTTTTGTATCTTTTTTTTTGCCGCCGGCGAACCTGATCCCAGCCCCCTGCAGCATATGCTTGACAGACGCGCTCAATAGAGTTACAATAAGGTTCTAGCAGGGGATTTTTTCTTCTGGCACCGCGATCACCGTTTATCAGTTGAACAGACCGCCACGCAGCTTCTCGACAGTTACCATTGAGATGGCACTGAACAAACGACTAGTCCGTCGACTAGCACTGTTGGTACTTTCAGCCGGCATTATCGCGATTCTAATACTAGCCGTGCACGTCCCCAGGGTGACGTATCACTTACCGTCGCAATCAGACTGGGAAACATACCGGCTGAACAACACCCCCAAGGCTGAGTATTCGCCCGAAGTATTGAAGAAGCTCAATGAACTGGGAATTTCATCGAAGCAGTATTACCACAGACAAGAGTCTACTGGGTCTCGATGGGAGTCGGTCGAGGCTTGGCGCAATCCCGATGCAATGTCGCCGACAGATAACATCCAATGGCGTTATAAAGAACAGGCTCCTCACGAGTATGATTCGCTCAAAGAATACATTCGACAGCCCATTGTAACAAACCATGTGCCCGGTTCTGAGAAGATTTATTTCATGATCAAAACCGGTGGGTCGGAATTGTGGGCCAAGCTGCCGGTTCATATGTTTGCATCTCTGCCCAAAATGCCGCACTTTGGTCTGTATTCTGATTCCCCAGGATCAATTGCTGGATATGAAGTAGTGAACATTCTCGATGGGCTGACTGGTGATACCAAGAATTCGGCGGATTTTGAAATGTATCGACTGCAGATGGACATGCATGACACGCGGTCCAATTACGACTATTCCGAAACCGACATGGACATGGGATGGGATATTGACAAGTACAAGAACATCCCTATACTGAAACATGCATACGACGTGTCGCCAGAATCGGACTGGTTCTATATCATGGACGCCGATTCGTATATCATGGTGGAGAACCTCGTCAACTGGCTCCATGGGCGCAACCCGGACCTACCTTTCTATGCTGGCTACGGAGTAGGTAAGAATCCTCGGTTTGCACAAGGCGGAAGTGGGATCTTGCTTTCTCGCAAAGCGGTCGAACTAGCTCTACGTGGCGGAGACGACGAGTCTGTACTGGAGGAGTACGAGAAAATGACCCATGAATACTGCTGCGGCGATATGATGGTCGCACAACTGTTGATGCACGAAGCTGGAATCAAACTCAGCTCAGGCGAATACAGCACCGGCGCGACGCCATTCCAGGAACATGCGCAGTGGAACGTCCAAGTGACCGCCGAGCGGTGGTGCGGACGGCTGCTGTCGTTTCATCATGTGACGCCGCACGACATTAACATTTTGAATGAGTACGAACGGCTGACGCCGCACCGTGGCCACTTCACATATGCCGACTTTTATCGCGACTTTTACATGCCGTATCTGGCCAAAAAACTGGACAACTGGGACAACGGGTCGAAAGATGTCGAATTCAAACGGAACAAAGCCCCAGAGGACCATCACGGGTGGAAGAGCGTGGCCGACTGTCAACGGGCATGCGAAGAAGATGCCAAATGCTTACAGTGGCGATTCATCCCAGATGAGCACTACTGCGGATTGAGCACGTCCATTCATCTAGGACGGGCCACCCAGAAGCATCTGGATCATGGAGACCTACGAAGAAATCAGCATAGTACCAGCGGGTGGATGATTGAGCGCATCCAACAAATTCGAGAGAAGTCTGGCTGCGACGATATGAACGAATCAAAGCTGCAAACAGAACCCAACCAGGATAGATCCGAGGGCTGGTATCTTCGGGAGCGTAAGCGAATAGACCGGTTACTGATGTTACGACAGTAGTACAGCTTTTAAAAAAAAATTAATCTATCATCGGGCCAGAAAGTGACAAAAATTTAATATATACACAAACCACCTACTGCTTGTTCAATTCCTTGACAACGATCTCCTTGATCAGCTCGACGTCTGCCTTTTCAGCATACAAGTTCTTGCGTTCCATCTGGGCAAAATCCTTGAACTGCTGTGGCAACACATCGTTTTCAAAGTCAAACCCTTGCTTGCCCTTCAGTGCAATATCAACTGCATCGGCAAACTTGGCTGGATGGGCTGTAGAAAGGGCAACGTAATTGGCAGTCGGATCCTGGTTGGCTCGCTTCAAAGCGGCTGACACAGCAACAGCGGAATGTGGATCCAAAATGTACTTTGGACAGATCTTAGTGTACACGTCGGAGATTGTGGCCGTAGTCTCTTCGTCGGAAGTTCGTTCGCTGGTGAGTTCCTTCTTGGCAGCGGCGAACACCGATTCAGGAACCTTGAAAGAACCGTCGGTTTTGAGTTGCAACATCCACTTGTTCACAACGGCACCAGCATCTGCAGCAGAGTTGGCAGCATGTTCTCGGGCGACATACCATAGGAATCGCTCAAAGTTGCTTGAGACCAAAATGTCCATAGCTGGCGACAGCGTAGCATGGACGACTGGCGCATTACCATCGGCGCTCTTGGAATAAGATCCGCTTTGGAAAAATCGATATAGAATATCATTGGAGTTGGTAGCAATAACCAATTCGCATGGAAGACCCATTCGCTTGACATAGAACCCAGCAAGGATATCACCAAAGTTACCGGTTGGCACCACATATTTAACCTTCGGTGCTTCGGCACCGGTCTTCTTCTCTAGCTGGAAGTAGGAATAGAAGTAATAGGTCATCTGGGCCAAAATTCGAGACCAATTGATAGAATTGACGGCCCCAACATGGTACTTTTCATTGAACTCCTTGTCGGCAAATGCTTGCTTGACCAAATCTTGGCAGTCGTCAAAAGTACCCTTGACAGAAATGGTATGAACATTTTTGTCTAATACAGTTGTCATCTGGGCTTCTTGAATAGGCGAAACACGTCCATCTGGGTATAGAATAAACACCGACACATCCTTCTTGTTTCGAAGACCGTAGATGGCAGCAGATCCAGTGTCGCCGCTGGTGGCCCCAATAACGGTGACAATATCTCGGTCAGCTGCATCTTCAGCCTTACCAGCGTTCTTTCGGGTCAAAAAGTATTCAAACAGATTGCCGACAAACTGCAAAGCCACATCCTTGAATGCGTAAGTAGGACCGTGGAACAATTCCAACAGATACAAGTTCTTGTCCTTGTTAAGGTCGTGCACCGGAGTCACATCCTTGTGTCGAAAGGTCGAATATGATTGATGGACCAAGCTTTTCAAGTCTGCGGCTGGAATTTCGTCCCGAGAAATATATAGCGACAAGACCTCATATGCCAATTCAACAAAAGACAGGTCTTTCCACGAGTTCAACGTAGCCTGATCCAAGTGCGGAATGGCCTGAGGAATGTACAGCCCTCCATCTGGGGCCAATCCTTGGATCACTGCTTCCTCAAACTTTAAAGTCTTTACCGAGGATCTCGTAGAGAAATACTTTTGGCTGTCAGCAGTTGCCATTGCTATGATTTTGGTTTTGGTGGATTTTTCAAAAGGCAATGAAGGGTGTGTGTGTGGGTGCGTTGATTCGGCTTTATACTAATTAGTCACTGGGCGGGCAACCTTACGTTATCGCAAATTATTGCCGCTTTCGCACCGATATACGGCTATCCCACCGCACCGTGTAACCAACGAAACACGGAAAAACGTGCATCGGATTGTATAGATTGGATCGCATGTCTAGTATAGGTATATTAAATTACATACAAAGGCACCATAAATAAGAGAGATCAGTTCTTTTGCCGATTGTTGGCCAAAAAGTAGTGGACTTGCTCACCAACCAGCTCGTCATTGTAGAACGACGACTTTCGTACCTCTTCTTCATTGAAGCCTCGGATGCTGGAGATGAGTCGCAAATCCCGTGCTTGAGAACTGACCCATTTGTTGATGAAATCACTTGGACTCTCGGCCATTGATTGGAAAAAGTCTCGCTTCATTCGTGCGGCATTGATCGCCTCAACAGTGAGTGCAATCTGCTCATCGATTTCCAAAATTTCATTCTGGTTGCTGTACCAGTCCTCCAAAACCTTGGCCATTTGAGCTCGAATCGGGTCGTCGACTTCGATTTCAAAGTCATATATAGCTTGACCCATGGTAGTCTCGATGTCCACTCGGATTTCGTATTCGACGGTGATTGGTTCTCGGGCCTGCAGATGTTTTTCAATCACTTCCATAATCTGCGGGAATGTGATCGAATCGACACCAAACACCTCTTTCAACCCCAAGTCACACTTGACGGTTCGTTTTTCGTCGACATCCTGGAGCTTGTGAAATTTGATATACTGCCACAATGCAATCATGACACCAGCCTTGGTGTCCTCTTCCAGTGCCAAAAGCTTGCTCAAAGCCGGAGACAACTTGAATTTGTTTGGATATTCTTTCAATTGAAGCGAGATCTTGGCCTTGACGTTTCGATCCCCCTTCCGTTTGACATCCAAAACATCGAATTCGACATTATTACCAGGTTGTGGATTCTCATGCCATTCAATCACATTTCCTTCTGGCGGTAGCTCGCCATCTTCTGGCTGTTCCAATTCTACTATGATGCTGGTAAAGAATGAGCTGAACCGCGGCCGAGTTGGGGCGTCTGCAGGGACATCATCGACCAAACGGCCCTCAATTCTTAAATTCCACATTGGCGTTGTACCAGTATCGAAATCGAACGATGTTTCGTCAAGCTGTTGACTAGTCTGCCATGGTTGGTCAATGGCAGAGTTCGAGATGAACACACGAAGCGTTTGGGTCTTCTTGATGCTTCGTGCTAGTGAATCTTGCAAATCGAGACGCTTTCTACTGATTGTCGCATCCAACCGTCGCTCTGCATCCTGCAAGTCCTTGTACAGCTTGGCATCTGGAATAACCTCTGATACACGATCGGGCAAGTTTCGATCTGTTGGTCTTCGTTGGTAGTTTTGTTGCATTGAATGTTGTTCCTGGGCCTGGGCCTGGGCCTGGGCAGCAGAAGCTGGCGCATGTGCTGCTCCAGCACCGCCACCAGGATGTGCACCATATCCTCGAGCGCCTGGTCTCATTGTTTGAATTATTATCTGTTACGCGATGTGGTGAGAAGCGGGACCTGCCAAAACTTGTCGCGTTTTCCAGTTGTGTTGACAGCACTTTTTTCAATTTTTCGTCGGTTGGGAGGTCTGGCGGCCACCATGCACACAACGTTGTGTGCATGGTAACTGGAGGGATAAATTGCCGCACCAAACTGTTCCTACCGTGCCAATGTTGGTAATATCGAGCGCAGCGAGCAAAAAAAAAGCCGAGCGCAGCGGGATCCGAGAGAGAGAAGGATCCCGCTGCGCTCGGCTTTTTTTTTTTGCTCGCTACGCTCGGTATGCTGCTCCGGCGAAGTGCTGAATCGGTGGTTTCGGTGAGCCGCCTCGCGCGCATCGGTTGTTCACTAGCGGGCTCACAGCCAAGCACATGCTGCTACTGCATGAGGAGGGGAAGAGTGTCTGAAATACGAAGGATCCAATGAGCAGGACTAGCAAGACTAGCATCGCTTGATATCGTGAAATCTAGCAATTGGAGTGTATGCTGTACGTATTAATGACTTGCGCTGAGATAGATGATGCGCTCCAATGCACAATTGGAGGCGGATGATGCATAGCAGCGGACATGGTTTCACTATGCCAACGGCCCGCAGATCGCCACGGATGGATGAATGCACGTATAGCTTTATATACCAGTGCGCTCCCCTCGCTGCGTCTCAACTTCTACATTACGATATGCATTTGCTCGCTCTGCCAAACGAGATTCTACACAGAATATGCGAATACACTCTTGACGAGCTTCCAACACTGAGTGCGGCAAGCCCACGGCTGAGAGAGCGTGTCGGCTGCCCCTCATTGTGGCGGCGATTTTGCGAATCGATGTACAACAAGATGGGTCTGTGGAGAAGTGAAATTGACAAGATCACAGACTTTGAGGAAGATTACTACAGACAGTTGAAGATCAACAGCCATGTTATCGAGTTGTTGAACGAAGTTGTGGCTGGGGAAGACTACGAGAAACGAGCTGAGCAAATCTGCCGTTATGGGGCCCGAGCAAGATTAGCCTTGTACAAGGTACAAAATGTTCTTCAAAACGAAGATATCCCTAGCGGTATTCACAGTATTTCACATGTCTACTATGCTGAGGATATGCTAAAGATTATTCGACGGCAGCGTGTTTTGCGGCAATTGAGTGACTTTGCAAGTACGCCGGATCGGGTTGATGCGGTCGATGTATTCGTTGCTGTGACATCTGGATTTCCAGAATGCTCCCCAGAGACGATTGTAATCACTCCTCCGGATGGTGATTCGAGGGACAAGGCACTGCACATCTTGGAAGAGCTTACGAAGCACAATGACGGAAGTAGCTCGAGGTATTCACAGACGAGGCTGGGGTCCTCGATGGAAACCCGGCAACGCCGATCATTGGCTTTTGCATGTAACTTTTTCACGTCACTGAGAGCATCGGGGTTTGAGATGACGCCGTATTTATTTCGATCCGGGATGAAATGGTGCGGATTTGCCGAGATCTCTACTGAAGCTGGAACCATTGTTGTGTCCGGATGTCAATCGCCGCAGATTCTTTCACAGCACGAGTTTCAACAGCTAACCCGCCGTCTGAATCTGAAATGGTCCTCATTAGAAGAAATTGCATGCGGGCTGATTATCCACCAAGATTTGGCCAGCCGTCAGATGAGTGAAGCTGTATTGGATGCCATACGAGTGTGTTTTGAAGCCAATGGTTGCGTTGTGGGGGGACACAGTTGCGGCTTGGTCCGTGCGGCAGGGGGCAGCTCTACACCAAAACACAATTCACAAATTGGCCGTATTATCAAAGATGATCGACAGAGATCCCGGTATGGTGTGGTGGTCGATTATACAGATGGCATGTACAAAGTGTTCCGTGAGGATCGCACAATGCTCACCATACCGGAAGCATTTCTCCAGGTTATCAAGCCTCTTGCATCTGAATTGCGGTCTCGATTCAGCCATCATATCACGCATCTTGGACAGCAGTTCACGGGCTATGATGAAAATTTAGGCATGTTCATATATCGTCCATCTATTATTAAGTATTAAGTATCTAAACAGCACATCGATAAATCTTGGTTCGCTGGTTTCGGAATTGTACAGTTTCTCGCCGCTCCATGACCATCAACGTCTTGTCCAGCTCATGTTTGGCAAAATCACCGTTGGTAACATATTCACGAACCAAAGTCTGGTATGCCGTACTCCATCCAATTGGCAATCGCCGCTTTAGATCTGTCTCCAATCGGTGGACCTTTCGAACCATTTCATCTTGGTTTCCACCTTCCTCGCCAACAGCGTTCATGGTGGAAGCAAAGAACAGCCGTAAGGCTTCATCAACATGCTCTTCAGTGGCCACAGGAAGCAGATGCAGCTTGGCGATCGACTCGGTAATACGGATAATAGCTTCCAATTGACGCACAGTAATAGGAATCGACGATCGTTCATCGCTTCGCACTTCCTTCTGATGCACCTTTCGTCGAATCTCCACAAAGTTACTGGCAAGCTTCTCTGCGGCTTCCACCGAAAGCCGCGGCGCACACTTAGTTCGGCAGTATGAGACATAACGTTTCATGGTATCGATTGGGATATCACCAACAGCTTCTTGAGCTCCTGACCGATCCATATGAATGTTCATAACATGCCTGGCGATAGTTTGATCTCTGGCCTCGTTATGCTCATCCTTGACTAAGAAAATCATGTCGAACCGTGACAAAATAGTGGTCTGGAAATCAATGTTTTCACCAGCCGATTTCATGTCATCATATCGACCGTAAATCGGATTGGCTGCTGCCAGTACACTAGTTCTTGAATTCAAGATCGTAGTGATACCAGCCTTGGCAATCGAAATTGTCTGTTGTTCCATGGCTTCGTGAATAGCCACTCGATCTTCATCTCGCATCTTGTCGAATTCATCAATACACACGACACCGCCGTCGGCCAGCACCATTGCACCACCTTCGAGATAAAATTCCCGCGAGGTTGTGTCTCGTTGAACCGATGCAGTCAAACCTGCAGCGGAAGACCCCTTACCGGAAGTATAAATAGAAATCGGTGACACTTTTTCAACAAATTTCAGCAATTGCGATTTGGCAGTACCGGGATCACCAAGCATGAGCACATTGATATCACCACGCAATCGCATACCATCTGGTAGGATCCGCTTGGACCCACCCATCAGCAAACAAGCAATTGCCTTTTTAATATCCTGGTTTCCATAAATTGATGGTGCAATGCTATCAGCAAACTTTTCGAACAAGTCTGGCGTTCGAGAAAGTTTCAAAAACTCTTCTTCCTCTTCTTCTGTGAATACAGCATGACTCTGACTGTCGTGCTCCAGTTCTGTTTGGATCCCGACGACTCGGATATAAGGATTTCGAATGGCCACTGCACTAGCACCCTTGACCTTGTTTTGATAAATAGAATAGATACCCATGACGGTGCATCTTGTGCCCGGAATCACCTTATTTGTCAAATAACGGTCGGCAGACATCATAATATGGCGAGGCATTTCACCGACTGGCACCATATCTGGGGCCTCTTGGAGTTTTAGAATTTGCTGATCTTGGAATGTGGACTTGTCGTGTGCAATCACGTATGGATCTCTAGGGCATTTTTTGTCGCCAACCGCACCGTTGCTATTGTCAGCTCGGCAGAAATTTGGCATGTCCACTTTGGTGAAGCCGCCAGCGACTTCAACTCGTTGCATGTCTTTGCAATTTCTGCAGATCAATTGCAGAGATGTGGCTTTGGCAGATAGTGTGGATGCACCAATGATGATCCCTGGGATTCGGACCAATTTGGAAATGAAATTCGCATTTAGATCTCGGATCGGTGTTACTGTCGCATTGGATTTAAGAATCACTTGGCAAGGTGGCATGTCGTTAAGCTGCTGCTTGTCGTTCTCCTCGCCGCTGGATTTGGCGATATTGAGCAGCTTTCGGGCAACCTCTCGTGTAGCCCGTTCAAACGCAGGCAGAATCTCACCGGGTTCATCTGCCAAGCGCTGGCCAAGATCCTCATTGTATGCTAGAACGTGTCCCACATCCACGTTCAAGCAGTAGTTGTTGATGACAACGTTCTGTCGGAGCTGATCACGATAAATAAACGTATTATCGAGCCAAAAGTCGTGGATGAACGATCGAAGCTGCGATTGGACCAAAGCCATTGACCCATCATCGGGCTCTTCGCCTCGGAACACGCTCGTCGTGTATACATTTGGTTGGTCGAAGGACATCTTGTTGGATTGAAGTGGGTGTATTTGTTGATGCAAGATTTGATTTCGCGTTTTTTTTTAATTGAAAAATGCCCCGTGAAATACGCGTCGGGTAATTAAATTTCCGCATTGGGACGACGCGCCTGTGCCGCGTTCCCCCTTGGTACGTGCTTTGTATCGCATTGAGTGTCACAAAGTAGCATCAATGGCATCTCATCCTATCGAGTTGATCGATAGAAACCTATATATATATGCATATACATAGATACAAGTCGATGTTTACCGGCAGCAGCTCGCCAAGACGGCAAGAAGTTCGACATTCCAGATTATGCTGTGCAAATGTTGCCTATGACGGGAATCCGCTGAAACAAAAATCAAAATATGAGCATGTTAGACCATATATGTCGATGAATGTTCTTGAAGATATCGGCGGTAATATTATCATTGATGCTCCATGGTAAAGATAACTGGACCTTCACCCAGCTTGGAGGGGCCCCGCGCGATCGTGCGGCTTTGCTTGACGGTCCCAAAAGTACACCTCGCCGGGTAGCGTCCGGTACGGTGGTCCTGCTATTCTTCTGGAACATTCACCACACATCAAAATAGTCCAGCGCAGCTCTTGGACAGTATTTCTTCCTCCACCATCCATTCAAAATCACACCCACACAAAATGTCTGACGCCGACAAAGTAAGTGCCCTTTTTTCCTTCTTATTAAACTAACTGGAGCAGTACAAAGCTGAAGGTAATGCTGCCTTTGTTGCAAAGGATTTTGACAAGGCTGTCGAGCTATTCTCCAAAGCAATCGAAGCTTCGGAGACACCAAATCATGTGCTATATTCGAACCGATCGGGCTGTTACGCCTCGTTGAAGAACTGGAGCAAGGCTCTTGAGGATGCTGAAGAATGTATCAAGATCAATCCAGCGTGGTCCAAAGGATACGGCCGAAAAGGTACTGCTTGCCATGGATTGGGCGACCTCGTGAGTGCAAAGGATTCGTTCGATGAGGCTTTGAAGATTGATCCAAGCAATGCACAAGCCAAGAGTGGATTGAAGAGTGTTGAAGATGCTATTGAACGAGAAGCTGCTGATGATGGTCAAACCCCGGACTTGGGATTTGGTCAAATGTTCAATGATCCATCTATTTGGACCAAGTTGGCTACTAACCCACGAACGAAGAACTTGGTGAACAAGCCAGGCTTTGCTGACAAGGTCGGTATGCTCCAAAAGAACCCAATGCTGGCGCTACAAAATGGCCAAGCTGATCCAGATTTGATGGCAATCATGAGTGCTGTTTTGGGCATTGATATGCAAGTTGGTCCTGAGGCTGAAGCCGCCGCCGCAGCCGCCGGCGCCTCTGCTGAGGAGCAGCCAGAACCAAAGAAGGCTCCAGAACCAAAACCGGAACCTGAAGCAGTCAATCAAGAAAAACTACGAGCCGATGAAGAAAAAGCCAAGGGTAACGCATTGTACAAGCACCGTCAATTCGATGAAGCTATCACCCATTACACCGCTGCGTGGGACTTGTTCAAGGATATCACCTACCTCAACAACCGAGCCACTGCCGAGTTCGAAAAGGAAGATTACGACACGTCCATTGCCACCAGTCAAGAAGCTATTGAATACGCCCGAGAAGCATTTGCTGATTACAAACTACAAGCCAAGGCTTACAGCCGAATTGGGTCTTGTTTCTTGAAGAAGAATGACTACAAATCTGCTATTGAGTATTTAAACAAGTCCTTGACTGAACACCGAACCCCAGACACATTGAAGAAGTTGCGTGATACTGAGAAGTTGCTGAAAACGTGGGAAGCAGATTCGTATATTGATCCATCCAAGAGCGAGGAAGCCCGAAATGAAGGTAACCAAAAATTCAAGGAAGGTGATGCTCCAGGTGCTGTGAAGTGTTTCAACGAAGCCATCAAGCGGGATCCAAAGGACCCACGAGGTTATGGTAACCGAGCAGCCGCATTCTTGAAGTTGATGAACTACCCAGACGTGGTCAAAGATTGTGACACGGCTTTGGAACTCGATGCAAGCTTTATCAAGGCATATACTCGAAAGGCCACTGCGCTCAAAGTCATGCGAGAGTACCGAAAGTGTTTGGATACTCTGGATGAAGCTCGAAAGCACGATCCAGAAGGCAAGCATACTCGGGAAATTAACGAATTATACCAAGCAGCTGCCTCTGCTCGATTCCAGGCCGATGACGGCGAAACTCCAGAACAGACCTTGGAGCGGGCTTCTAAGGATCCGGAAATTGTTGAAATTTTGCAAGATCCAGCTATGAACTCTATTTTGCAGCAAGCACAAAACGACCCTGCGGCTCTACGAGACCATATGAAGAACCCAGAAGTCGCTCGAAAGGTCAACTTGCTTGTGGCTGCTGGTGTGATCCGAACTCGATAAATATAGTACTAATGTAATTATTGCTGGGTTGAATTGTTTTTTTTGAGCCTTCTGTTTCTAGCCTATTATGTATAAATTTGTTTGTTTTGCTTGTTTCGATTGTGTGGCGCTACTCGTGAGCCGCAGATTAGCTGCTATCGTCTCAATACACACGCCGCACATTAGCACTTCCCAGAAGCTTTCAACCATTTACTAAGGCCATTTTTTCCTACTCTTGATTTTTCTTCTGTGACTGCACTTTACCGGGTTATCACATTTGCTTGCGGCACATACATAACGCCAATTCTGTCGCGCATTCCAGTTGGCAAATAGTCTTACGGCCATTGTGAGTGCTAGGCGGATATTGTAGGGCTTTGTTAGATGTGGCCGTGGCGACGGGAACGAGACATCGGTTCGCGGAATTGCCAATATACCGAAGAGGTAGTCTTATTTGAAGGTTCATTACTACAGATCTTGTTGGTGCATTCGAGGTATTTTCCTTATAACAAGCTTGTAGCGGCCAAGTTGTGTTCTACAAGAGCCCAGCTAGGAGCATTGCGTCCATTCTCGAAGTTGCCGTCAGACGTATGTTTTCCCACTCGAGCAGTATGGGACCAATGAGAATCCGTTATGAAGAATGATTAAATGAGAAATTTTTTCTTATATTTTATCCCGGAATGTTACATTTCCAATGACTAGCTTGATGATGTTGCTAAAAGCCTCAGTGCACACATGGTTCATTCGTGCGTGCCGCGCACAAGGTTTTCCTACTCTTGTTCCAGCCCCTCCTCCTCACAACTCAGTCGGTTGTTCTCCAAGTTCGTGTATTGGGTCTGGGGAATCATTGTCACAGCATATATCACGAGAGATTCTTAACATGAGCAAGATGATACCGTGGCTGAAAATTGTGCGGATATTCTGTGCGGCCCTGACTTGCCTGCTGGCGGCGGGTCCGGTGTTTGTATGTGCACTGAGCAACCAAAGTTACTAACAGCATTCCACAGGGGTTTGCAGCGCTGAAGCCGGTTCTTGTATCCCAAGGAGTCTATTCTGGGGATTGCAAAGAAAAAGAAATCGAACATGAGGTTGTTATCTGCCGAAGACAAGATGAAAAGCTAAACTTTATGTTCACAATGGCCGCTGTGGCGGCCAACGTTGGAACAGTGTTTGTGTCGACAATGCTGGATAGACTTGGACCACGAGCATGCGGATATAGCGGGTCGATAATACTGGCACTGGGGTCATGGATGATGAGCAATGCCAGCCATTTTTCAGACATTGTCGGATATGTCATTGGGTATACATTGATTGGCCTTGCCGGGCCGTTTATCTTTCTGAGCACATTCCCATTGTCGAATTTGTTCCCCAGGAACTCGGGTTTCATCCTGGCTGTTCTGACTGGTGCGTGCGATGCTTCTGCTGGGGTGTTCTTGATGTACAGGGTAAAATATTTTGGCAATTCCAAGATCTCGCTGGGTGACTTTTTTGGCTACTACATGTTGGTACCGCTACTGATCTTTGTTAGCGAGCTACTGATCATGCCCAGTAACAGGGACTACGAAAGCATTGGTGTCATTGCTCGAAATGTGGAATCAAATGACGTCGATGATGAATACGATGAAGACGACAACGAGCGGACTGGACTTCTCAATAACCAGCAGGAGATTGACTTTACTCGTGGATCCAACGGCGAAATACAGCTCCAGCGACGCGGCACTCTGAATACTGTGTTTAAAGATCCCACTGAAGCATCTGGTATTTGGGGTGCATTGCATCGGCACGAATTGTCCAAACAGTTGTCGTCTCCGTGGTTTATGCTTATCGTTGCATTCGCAGCCGTGCAGGTACTGGTTATTAACTATTTCATCGAGACGGTATTTACTCAATACCAGTATCTACTGAATTCAGAAGCGGATGCACGGGGGATTAACGACTACTTTGATGTAGCTCTGCCTATTGGTGGCATTGTAGCCATTCCAATTGTTGGAGTTTTGTTGGACAATTTGCCCACGGTGGCTGTCATGTCAATCATCACTGCGCTGTCGGTGCTGGCCGGGCTGCTGGGGTTTGTCGCCGCATCATGGGCGGCGATGCTTCGAGTCACGGTACTGGTGCTATTCCGACCACTCTACTTCACCGCGGTATCAGATTACAGCGCCAAGGTGTTTGGATTTGACACGTTTGGGACTATGTATGGGTTGGTTTTGTGCTTTGCAGGCTTGGGCAACTGGTTCATGGTATATTTTGATTTCTTGACGCATCGAACTTTTCACCGAAACCCGCTGCCGGTGAATGCTATTTTAACCACTGGATCAGCACTGATTGGTGGTGTTCTGGTTGCCTTCTTGTGGACTCAGACTAAGCATATCCGTCGCCAGCAGCTGGAGGATGAGGCTCAAAATGCCCAAACCCTGCATATGCCCGGCACCCAACACGACGATCAGGACGATTGTCGGTCCGGTGGCTGTGACAACTGCGTTTGCGAGGTATGATCTCTTTTTCTAATTTATTATTCGTAACTACATGAATTTCATTAACTCTTCTTCTTCAATGCAAGTTTTCCGTTGACAAGTTTGGTTTCGTACCCAGCTTGTTCCAATGCGTCCTCAGATACTGCTTCCTTGGCCTCCAAAGATGCAACAATTTTCTGGTTCTCCGGGTTTGCTTCAAGGAGATACCGCACACATAGGATAGCACGTTCACGGATAAACGGGTTGTTGAGGTCGATAATGCAGTTGCTAAGCACCACCTCGAGACCATGCCGCTGCCGGATTTCGTCTTGCACTTGTTTGTTTTGTTGGGTCAAAAAACTCAATATGGTGATGATCTTTCCCTTGATCAATGGGAAATCTTGAGGATTCATATGCTGTTCAGTCTCGTTAGCTCGTTGCACATCGACTAATTTGCTTCGTTGGGGCAAATGTTTCTGCGATTCGCCAATGAGCTCTACGAGACACTTGATTATGGGCTTTCTGTGGATCAATTCCGCACGAGTGGTCTTGCAATTGTCACCATCCTCCAGTAAAACTGTTAGCGTATCCAGTACAATCGTCAACCCGTTCCAAATGTTGGTGATCTCGACCTGGATCTGCTGTGAGTATTCTGGACCGGTATCGGCATTTATGATAAACGGCATGGATTTGGTTGTCCAATTCTCAAGTTGATCATGATAAGCCAGTGCGAGGTCAGAATTATGGTTGGAGGCGATTTGGTTGTCCTCAACTGCCGCAGCTACCGCCGCATCAAACAACTTGAGCAGCGACAGGTTCTGGTCCGTGTCCACATTGACATCTGAAAATTGGTGTAGAAACTGCGGGCCAAGACCAGATGATACAACGTTTCTAGCAATATTGCTCACGTGCAATGCATGTCTGGTCTGCTGGTTTTCAGAAAACCACAATTCAGTGTGAGATAGTACTGTCAGGAACACCGATCGACCTGGCCCAGCCAAAAACATGGACTCGTTACCGCGACTTTGTCTCTCCAGTAATACCAGAAGTGGCTCCGAGGTCGTATCAGAGCTCAGCTCTCTGCACAGTCCGCGAATTGCCGCTTCTTCCTGCTCCGATTTGCTGGTTAACATTTGCAACAACTTCTCTAGTATTGGCGAACCACCAGCACCACCAGTCTCGGTAGCCAGGTTTGCCAAGAACTGCATTACCGTTGTCAAAAGCTTAGCATCCCATTGATTCCGTTCTCCTTTTATTGTCAGGAGTCTAATCAGCAGCTGTATCGTTCGTTCACCGGTATTATGCCATGCCAGCTGCCCAGCTCCGTCAACTACAACCAGAGTACGAGCCAGCAATAGCAGCCCATTCAGATATCGCTTGTTCCCATCGCCAGAAGTGTTCAGTGCTTGGGATATGATATATGCAATCGAGGTCCATGTTTTTTCATTGAGCGCCGCAGCCGATCTGTGTGTGTTAGCACCGGATTTACACTCAGTACGACATACCTCACTGGTACATCAGCGACTACTGTCCGTAGAAGCACATTAAAATCAGGAGGCAGATATCCTTCCTCTATATGATCGCATTGCTCGAATACTTGCACTGCCGTAGCTATGCTATGCTCAACAGACATCATGAATGCTAGAATAAGGATCACAAAATTTGTCCGGGCATCGCGATAGCACATTGGGATCCGGCATGTCTTCACTTCCAAACATGCAGCAGATACGACGATTCACCACATCACTAATACCACTAATTAAACGGCACAAATTGCCTGCTCGGCCCAAAATTGTCGAAGATGAGATCGAGGAAGTGTTTATAAAAGGTGGCGGTAAGGGCGGCCAGAAAATCAACAAAACCAACAGCAAAGTACAGCTGCGCCATATTCCCACTGGCATTGTAGTATCATCACAACATTCCCGGAGCAGGGAGCTTAATCGAGCCAAGGCACGAGAGATTATGGCATTGAAAGTTGAGCAGCTCAGTGCGCCAGAAGGTACAAGTAGGACCGACGTGGTTGCCAAATACAAACAAAATAAAGCACGTAAGGCAAAAGCTCGGTCCAAAAAGAAGTATGCTGCATTGGATGCTGCTAAGAAAGCAACATCTCAAGAGACTGATAACAATACCGAAGATCCTGAAAAGAAATCAGATCCTCAGGGAAGTGGTGGGGAAAAGTCACTAGACTAAAAAAGCATTCGGCATTAACTATTGTACATTAAAAAATATCTATTCACTATCGCTGTCCTGTTCCATCTTGGAGACTCCGTTAGTTCCATTGGTTCGTGATTCTTCAATCCCCATCCAACCTTCGTCATCGTCATCTTCTTCTTCGTCTTCGTCTTCGGGTTCACTCTCGTCCGAAACACGATCCAAGACCATGTTCTGTGGCTCTTCGGCGTGCCCCAAGAGGTACTCAACAGTGTACAAATTGGAACCCGTAACTCGAGTAATTTCCTTGTTCAATCGAGAAACGAACTTTTGCAACCCTCGCACGGCGCTGGCAAAATCTCGCATGTTGTTGGTGATGAACCGTCCATGGTTGGTGATCAACGCTTGGACCCACAGCAAATGGAATTCGATGTGCGGCGACTCGTCTGCGGCGCCCGCAACAAATGCCAACATTCGTTCAAGATACACTTGTGGGATCTCCTTTGCGGTAAGCTCCACATCTCCAAACGGAACCGACTCGTAAACTTGATGAATCAACTTTCGTTCACCTAGTCGGAACGCCATGATCAATGCAGTCAAGTACTCGTTTTCAGCCAACTTTTCCAGAGTCGTCTCCACGGTGATGTCAATATCCAGATCAAATGGATCGAACAATAACATATCGTCGATAGAATAGATCAACAGCCCTTCAGTTGAAGCAGCGCTGAAACTTCGGTTGGTAGGAGAAAACTGAATCCCAGTAGTTCGAATGGCTGGCTTGGTCTTTCGAACTGACAGATCGCCACGCTGAGCACCTGGCAAAGTATTGTCGATTCGGTCTTCCAAATCAGACGCTTCACCTGTTGTGTCAATCAAGTCCAACGGACCGGCTTCGGTCATATTCTTGCTGTTGAGCTTGTCCAAAGTACCATCAAGTGTCATATTTCGCGAGATGGTAAACTTTCGCAACAAAACCTCATTTGCTGCATCATACAAACAGATGTGCTTGCTGTTTCCACCAGCCAAGATGCTGCTGCCATCAGAGCTGTAGCATAGGGTAGTGAAATGTTTGGACCGTGCGGCGTTCTTGGCGGTGAACCGATCCGTGGCATGCCGGCCACCGGCAATGTCCTCTCGACCATCAATAGTACCGACCTGCTTACCGATTTCAGGATCCCACAATGAGATCTGGCCATCGGTAGTTGCAACTGCCACCTGTTTGGAATCGGGACGCACCGTAACACACAGCACATCGGCTTGTTGTTGGAGCGGCTCAACTGTAGCCTTTCGACCAAACACACTCCAGATTCGAACAGTTCGATCCCACGATGCCGACACCAACAGCCCACTTTCGCTACCAAAACACAAACTTGACACTGGAGCAGTATGGCCCGAAAGCCGATCCAGAAGCTGGGCAGTTTGAACGGACCACAAATGAATGTCAAAGTCGTCATAAGACCCGGCACACACAACCTCACCACTAGGATCAATCGCCAAAGACGTGAATTGCACCCGCTTGGCAGCTGTAAAAGTCCGGAAATTTCGATACCGCACCAAATCCCACGCTCGTACAGATCCATCCATCGAGGCAGAAAACAATACATTTCCCCGACGCGAAAACTGCAACGCAGTCACTGCTGCCTGGTGCTCGGTGAACGTCACAATGCAAAAGCCAGAAATGGCATCCCACACTTTGATCTTACCATCATCTGCGCCAGTCACAATCTTGCTGCCATCTGGCGAATAAACTAATGCATTCATAGCATCAAAATGACCCTGCTGCTTCAAGATGTACGACTCACTCTTCCATTCCCATACAAGCAGCTGGCCAAGCTTGGACGCACCGAAGGCCAGCCACTCACCAGTGCTGTTGATAGTGACAAAATCGATATCATTCTGTGATATACTCAATGTCTGAAGCTGAACATATTCCGGAAGCTCATAAAGACCGAAAATACCAGATGCAAATCCAACCACAAGCAAGTTGCTCTCAGCGTGGAAACTTGCACATCGAACCTTGGCATCTTGTTTGAAATAATGCTTATTGACAATTCGCCAATTCTCTTCACCACCATCTTCTTCACCTGGTCTTGTGGTATACTTCCATACAAACAATGCACCATCCTTGCTCACCGTATAAATGCTCAATTGATCATCACTGAAAAATGCCGAAATGACGGCATCCCGATGACCACCCAAAGCCGTAGCAGCCGCACTGTCGGCTGCTTCCAACGAATAAACTCTAGCGGTCAAATCTTTAGAAGAGGTCAAAAAGAACCGAGAATCTGGAGACCACGTTATCGAAGTGACTTCGGCATAATGTCCAGTGTAGACTCTATGTCGGATGAATGGTGAAAATTGTTTGTCGCCTGCATCTGGAGTCTTCCAAACCTGAATATGTCGTCCAGCAGCAACAGCAAAATGACGCCCATCTGGTGAAAATTTGATATCCAGAACCCGATCTTTAAAGTTGAAATAATGCAAAACCGTTCGTCGAACCATGTTGACTAGAATCGCTCGCCCATCGTCGTCCACCGAAATCAGCAGAGTCGCCTGGGGATTCAACGCTATTCTGGCGATATTTTTTCGATGCTCATATGCAAATGTAAAAGACTTGTTACTGCGTACCTTGTTAGCTTCATGATTAGAGAGATAAAGCACATACTTTACCAGATCAAACATGCTCACTCGATTGCCAACCGGACTCAAGATGCATGTGCCATCTGGAGTGAACAACAGGTTTCCCTGTCGATACACAGTACCCAGTAGAGTTGAAAGCTGTTCATTATTGTGTTAGTGGGATTTTCTAGAACATCCATACCTTGAAATCAATACTCATCTGGTTGGTATTGTTGAATCAAAAAAAATTATTGCGGAAGTGTGCTGGGACAAATTTTTTTAAGCCGCTGGAAATTTTCCAACATCTCTTGTAATTTCGCGATCAAGCCCTTGGGACGACACTCACCGAAACCATGCCAAAGGATAAAAAGCAGCCCAGAGAGCAAACGGGCCCTCTCCAAGGATTTGGACCGGGAGTCCAGAAACCTGCTCCAGTCAAAAAGCTAAGCAGCAAGCTTATGGATATGAAGGTATATTGCTTTATGCAATCCAATTTTCTAACAATCGAACAAGTTTATGCAAAGGGCTCAAGCAAAAGAAGAACAACAGGAAAAGGAAGCAGAGCAGAAAAAAATAGAAGACGAATCCCATTGGTCAGTGTCGAAAGATTCAAGACCCAGTGTAACGATACAGCCGTCAGTGAGTTATAGCGAAATCATGGGATCAAAAGTCAATGGACGACGCAGCTGGGGCAATTTCAACGCAAAGCCAGTATGTATACAAAATCTACCAATTGCTAACTTAATACTCCAGGATGAACCCGAAGAGGATCAAGAATTCACACTCAAAAACGACCCTGACTTGGAGAGTCCAAAATCTCTCAAACGGAAGAATACCGATGGCAAATCGAAATCCAAGCCCGGTCCAAAGAAGCACAAGAACTAACACTTCTTGGTCTATTTATTTATTTTCGCTTTTTCTTTGAGTTGTCGATGAATCCTCCCTTCACTAATGCATCTCTAGCACTCGAATTGATGTGCTTGAATCTGTAAAAGAAAAATTAGCACCATAGACAATATCATATCATATCATACCGATCAGGTCCCAGATGGATTCCTCCATACCATCTAGTTACACATATAACGACGTTCCAGCAATCAGTGAGCTGCAGAAAATGCAATAATCTGCCTCCTGCGGCTGTCTCTCCATCGTCATCGCAATCTTGTATTATCACCCCATTGTTGATTCGCCAGGAGGTAATGTTATGAGCAGCTCGACCGATCCGCTTGTCGAGTTTCAACTTGGCCACTTTGTCTGCTGCTTCTTCTGCTGAATTTACTGGAGCAGCTCTTGCTATGAAGACACTTTTTCTATCTATTACTGGGTCCGATTCGATCCAACCGGCAAATATATCGTCTTCATCAATTGCATGTTCGACCTGAGATATTGATCCGTTGTTCGGATCTTCTTCCCCTGGTTGGTTTTCCAAAACTTCCCTTATTGACTCCAAAAAGTCAAATATGCATACCTGCCCCGGAACAAATACACTTCTCAGGACATCGTTCAGGATTGCTTGCGATCTGGAAGCACTCAAAATGTGTGGGGGTTCGTCTGGGTATGTCGATGGAAAGGATAGTTGGAGTTTGATCCCAGTGTTTGGAATGTCCAATTTATACATAGAGCCATCTCTGACCATAGCACCAGGATAGATGGCATCTAATGCCTCCACTTCCTCCAGCAGCTGTTCGCTCATAGTCTGTGGCTTTCACTGTCGCCAAATATTATGTTATACATATGCTCCCAAGTATCCGCATTTCCTCCTACTGCCGCAGCTTCGCTCGCGGCTACACACAACGTAGCTCCCACGCTCTATCAGCGTTATATCCGTGTAACAAGATCACCGTCTTTATATATTTCCAATAGCTGTTTCTCAATCGCGCCTAGCATCAGCTTCTTATCCTCCTCAGCTTCAGTAGTGTTCAGCGATTTACCCTCGATTATAGCCTTTTGCGATGCTTCAGCTAACGCCGGAAATGCCTGTGCTGCTAGTTCGTCAGTCATCTCTATTTCTTGTACTGCCAGCACTTGACCCTGCCTTCCTAGCAAATACATATTCCCGTCGTTAATTAGATAACCAATAGAGATAGACATCGCATCAGCTACTTCTCCCACTGTTGTATTACTTGCAAATGAAAAAGCCGTCGGAAACAATGTCTTGTATTGTATCAGGTAATTCACTTAATCTCATGTCCTCAAGACCTCAAGACCTCTAACTTCACCCTCTTCACCACTTGCGCAGACGAGCACGAAGTGAATGACCATTATAACGCTCCAATACACACAACACCGTCCACTGAGAGTCACTCCAGAGCCGCGGACTCTTACTCCACCAACCAGGGCCGCGATTAGTCATGAGTGGCTGAGTGGCTGCCGCCGACCACTCGATCAGCTAATCTCCCAATATGGCTGTCTTTCGCCCGTCGCTCGCTCCCACGCCCATTTCCGGCTGCAGGCCCTGGCGGGTGGTCATTTTTTTGGTTTAGTTTCTCGACGCCGTGTATTGGACTCTTCACCTTTTAATCTTTCTTCTGTATTGAATGTCCTTCGGCTGGCCTTGACCTTGAACAGCAGAAAGCACTTAACCGATAAACTATGACTGTGGTTCACCGACTCCACGGTCCGAGCGTGCTGCCGGCATTTTCGCCAGACCTCAACGGCAGTAGGATTGAAAAAGCGCAAAGAGACGACAGGAAGCTAAAAAGCAGAGCCACGTCCTGTGAGCGGTATGTTTGCTTTATTCTTGCTCAAGATCTAACTATAGTGTGCAGATGCAAACGAAGAAAACAAAAGGTATGGCAGACAGGATCTTTGATACGGGTCCAAACCCTGCGGCATCACCGCTCGGCAGCGCTTGGGAAGCCCCAGACTAGCCGGATGAAAGATGAACTGATGAACAGCTAACCTTCATAACCAGTGCGATCATCGACTTCCTACTTGTACAAACTGTTTAAAAGCAAACGCTGAATGTGTTCAACCAGAAAAATACGTTCTTCATGTTCCCGATAAGTATGTTTAACCCTGTTAGTCACATCACCCATGATGGAGGGGTTAATGGTAACCAAAAGCTAACACACGTTCACCACAGAGACGAATACACATTGCTACTTGAAAAAAAGGTGGCTCGACTCGAAGAGCTGCTCTCACGACCAAACAGTTACCAATCTGCAGTTGCTTCTCCTCAGCAACACGCATTCTCTAATGCCAGTCTTTCGCCTGCGCTCTCCGTGGGGTCAGCCTCAGCTCACACCCCAACCGCGGCGGTGGGCTCCGTTAACGGCGGCGGCGGCGCGCCTCAAGACGGCATCGCGCCGCCTACTAATCCATCGATGGCTCCAACCCCCATCCAACCTCAATCGGCTGGTTCAACACCGGTTTCTGCCGGACCTGCTCCACCATCTGGCGCGGCACCGCAATCGTCGAGAGTCAGTATATTAAATACAGATTCAAGCTCTGGCACGTCAGCCCCACCGCCGCAAAGCTTCTCGGTGGTTTCATCGCTGCTTCAAGATACGTATTTCGGACGTCATGACAATGAGGTGAATGAAAGTAACGTTTCGGACAGCGGGGGGCTATTGCCAGACTACGACTTTGGGCCGTACTTGAAATGCAGGCCTTCCGATGTACCTGACGAAGAGATCGGCAAAAAGCTGCTGGAATTCTATCTCAATGTCCCGGGCAAGTTTATGTTCTTGGATCGTAATGTGTTCAAGCAGATGCATGAGGACCGCCATAACCAGCCGGCCAACCTGGACGATC
The DNA here is from genome assembly GCA_030564285.1 of Blastobotrys parvus. Taxonomy (NCBI): domain Eukaryota; kingdom Fungi; phylum Ascomycota; class Dipodascomycetes; order Dipodascales; family Trichomonascaceae; genus Blastobotrys; species Blastobotrys parvus. The sequence goes on along the minus strand of JAJLUP010000004.1, from coordinate 164,838 downwards.
CGCTGTATCGGTTCAATGGGTTTTTACTATTCAGCACGTATGCAGTATCGGTGGTACTGACCCCGGCACATGACCGGTCGTCGCCGCATCTCGATCCGAACAGACTGTATGCAACGGCCTTGTGCCACGCTCGGCTGTGCAAAAGTCGCGATCGGATCTGGCAGATCAAGGCACTAATTATATGTGCCACGTTCCAAATGCGGACTGATGTGGACAACGGGTGCCATTTCGACATGGTGAACCGGGCCATGCGGCTGTGCCAAGAGCTGGGGCTGCATAAGGGTGCAGGGTTTGAGCATGTGAGTTTCTATGAACAGGAGATGCGCAAACGACTGTTTTGGTCGGCATATGGGCTTGAGCGGCTTTATGCCGTATCTACAGGTCGGCCGTTTGTGATTGACGAAAAGGACATTGAGATCAGTTTCCCGGTCGACTTGGAGGATCATGATTTGACTGGCGAAAATATCCTGGCTGCTCGACAGCAACGAGAGGGTCAATCTTCAGATAGCATGATGGGTCAAAAGAGGACGACCCACATGTCGTTTGTTATTTATTTATGGCAGATTCGCCGGCTAGAAAGCGACATGGTTACTAATGTGTATCGGGCGGATCGAAGCATGAACGAGCTGTTTTCCAAAGTCGATTATTATCTGGGTGTCTTGAGATCATGGCGAGGTCACCATAGCTCGCTGACGGCACGAGAGCAGAATATTGCTGCAATTGCATATTCCAAGGCGGTGCGACTTTTGCTGCAACCGTTTTTGGCCAGCCTGGATCCCAATGGTCCGTTGTTCAAGAAATGTGTTATGGAAACGGGTCGTGTGTGTTCAGTATTCCGGGATTTCTATCGCCAGACCGAGCGAGGGTTCACCACCATTGCTATGCATACGAATTTCATTGCCGGGCTGACGTTGATTTATTGTCTGTACTTGAGCAAAGACGGGGACTATCTGCCCATTTTGGAGAGTATCCGGGTGTGCAGTTCGTCGCTGTATTTGCTCACGGAACGGTCGCATCTGTGTCGAAACTATCGAGATACGTTTGAGAACTTGGTTTCAGCAACTATTCGTCATGTTACTAACCGAACACGCGGCGTAGTGTGTGATGGTGCTGAACAAGTACCCCCTCCACCCAGCGATGCTCCAGTACCGGCTCGCCCTGCATTGGTTTCTGCCGACTCCACGACGTCGATATTTGAGAACATTGCTGCGGCAAGTCAGCCCCAGCCGCAAGAAAATGAGCCTGATTTCGCTGAAATCAAAGAAGAGGTTAGTATGATTGACCAGCCTATTCCAGTTGCGGTCACGACTGAGATTCCTCAATCAATAGCACCTCAGATTGCGCCAGTACCAGCTCCAGTAGGGCCGACACCGCCGCCACCACCATCGGTAATGACACAACCGACTGCATGGCCGGCACAGTACCCTGTGGCGCCGGTACAACCGAACGCGGTGAGCAAGGGTTGGTTGGATGCGTATGGGTATGACGACTCCATGTTCAACATGATCCAAGACATTTCGTCGTGGACAAAGTCGACTGCGGGTGAGGTGAACAATACCGATTCGCAGCAGATTGCCGACCACATGTGGATGAACTTTACTGACTTTTCACTCACATAGTTGAGTCCTTAATCTATGTATTTCCATTTTTTGTATAATTGTAGTTTTTAACATGTCTAATTGGATCAAGCTTTGAATGTGCGGCGGTGGGTTCTGGGAGGTGGGTGGAAATTTGTTTGGTCCGCGACACATCCATTTGACAGATCCTACTACGAAATGGCCACCGCCGACGAGCTCAAGGCCAAGGGCAACCAGGAGTATAGCAAGGGAGACTGGTCCGGAGCCATCACACACTACTCCCGGGCTATTGAACAAGATGGTAGCATGGTGGCATGTTTCTCTAATCGAGCGATGTGCTACCTCAAGCTCGAGAAGTATGCCGAAGCAGCGAGGGATTGCAAGATCGGGCTCGATGTGGCACAACTACCCCGCGACTCCCGGTTGGCATTCAAGATGTACTACCGGTTAGGAACAGCGTGTCGTAAGTTACAGAAAGTGGCCGATTGTAGACAGGCCCTAGAGAAAGCGTTGGAATTTGCAGAGACCTCGATCGACAGGGACGAGATCGAGGACGAGCTTCGGTCGTTGCAATGGGATGAGAAAAAGGTGGATCGCAAGTCCAAGTATTCAATGTACAAGGGATCGATGCGGGATGGCCGTGTTCCGGCGAAAACAGGCCCAGCAATGTCTGCCGACATGGACGAGGACATGCGAGGCAAGTATATCGAAGTGAAGGAAGTGGACGAATTGCCACAAAGAAGCACACAGTCACCACCTCCGTCAGTACAGGTGAAAGTGTTCAAGCCTCCGGAAAAGCTTAACAATTTCACATTCACGCAGCTGATGCGGTCCTCGCCAGCAGATATGCCGGAAATCTATGAGTACGTGTTTGATCTCCAGTCGGACGTATTTACCCGGATATACAGCCAAGGTGGTATCAACTATGACGCAATTGACTTTGTCCTCGATTCTGTGATCCACTGCCACGATACAAGGTTGTTAGAGAAATGGCACGAACAAACTAAGGCGCTCATCACCGGACTAGCAGCATGCCCACGGTTCCAAACTACAAAGGTGTTCACCTCGACGGCCAAACTATCAAAACTCAAATCTATTCTCGAAGGCCCAGATAGAACTAACTTTATCGACTCTGTATTCTAATTAAATTTGTTGCAAATTGAGCGGTCCTTTGGTGTTGCCTACCGTAGCTGCCGTGGAGAGACCCCGCATGGGCGGCTGGACCACCCCGGGCCAGAACGAATCCACAAAATCACAAGCCCATTGCTTGAACTGCACAGGAATAAACAATGGTCCCACTCCGATTGCCAGAAAGAAGATCAGCACCACAAAGTACAACGCCATGTACTTGGGCAGGTGACGCCGCCCGTATCTGCGGCTCGACTGGGTTTTGACTGCGGCTGACCGCAACGCGCCCTTGGGGCTCAACCAAAACAACATCATGGTGTGTAGCTTGTCCATATACGGCACAAACACAAATGGAAGCTGTACAAAGAGTAGGCAATGGGCCAGTACAAAGTCCAATGTGAACATGCTTAGTTCCATGTTCTTGCACAATAACTCCCGAATGGGCTGGCTCAACGCATGCCAGCCCAGACCCGACCCGAACCACTTGCCGCTCCAAAACATGACGTTGGTGTGGCCGTTGCGATACTCTCGAGTCAGGCCAAAAGCCATACCGCATTTGAAAAGGAATGCTTGGATGTGGATAGCAGCTATGAGCCCAAGCAAAGCGTGAGGGAAATTCCACGACTCTAGCAACCACATCAGCAAAAAGAACCCGGAATGTACTACGACGCTCAGACCACGGACAATGGCAGCCATCGTCGCAGGGGGAGTGGACCACTTGCGTGACATGGTGCAGCAGAGGGTTAATGCTAACCCAAACGACACCAACAGCAAAACAAAGTCAACAATCAATGGCCCGATCGCAACCACCCCCAGTCGTAGCAATGGATTCGTCGGGTTGGTACCAATCAAGTGGGATTGCGAGTTGACATACAAGTATGGAACCATCACTGTGATTGCAGAAAACAGTGACCCTACCACGTTGGAAAAAAAGCTGTTCATCTTGCCAGGTCGCGCATTCAAAGGGTCATCATGCTCACTTGTGCCAACTCCTACTGGCTTGTAGCCAGTGATTCTGGTTCGGATGCCTCGCATGTGTCCAATCCAGGATTCCTTACGGTACGACTTGTTGCCCTTTGACATCCATCGAATAAATTGCTGGTAATCAACCCAGTAATCACGAAACGAAAACTGGTGTGGGTTGAAAATAAACGGTGCAAGACACAATGCAACGACCGTCACCCAAAACCACAGCAGCGCAACGCTCCAGATGGTGAGGCTCAAAAATGCCAGCACCGCCATGAGCCGCGCACCCACGTAGATCGAGGTGGACGAGAACCGAGTGTACAACTTTGTGAAAGGAATCCGTGTAGTAGCGAACCCTCGCCCAGTGGAAATATACCTGGCATTTCCCACTGTGAGGTCGTCAGACAGTGACTGGGCATAAATCTGGCACACAAATACTTCAAATAATGGTGACAATGACCCAAGGTGCTTGGCAATTCGAGTGATGGACCTCAAGAACCCCCGCTCTGTGAGTTCTTGTACAAACAGCGGCAAGAACGAAATGAAAAATACAATAAAAATGGACAAAATACACCGCTGCACCCATTGAAATACCGGAATCAAGTTCTGGCATCCTGGAGGGCTGTGCACGGCGGTGACCGGATCGTTCTTGTCATACTTGCACACCACCGCCTCACGGGCCAGCGAAGCCAATTGCAACCCCACTAGGAGCAAAAACTCAACAGACACCATAATAAACATATTGTTAATATGGAATCCTGGGTGAGCATAATAAAATGACAAGAACCGGTCCAATGACAGCGTGGTGCCCAAATAGTAGTATTCCCGTGACAGCATCTGCTCGCCCATGCCAGCTCCAATCTTGGTGGTAAAGTTCAAGATAGAACCAAACCCCAAATCTCGGCCCTTGCCGCATTGCACATATTCACTATGCTTGATCCGTCCTCCTCGCATAATTGCATTCATACCAGCATAGATATCCTCGTTCAAATGTAGCCCCTTTTGTGCCTTTGAGACCCCGCCCCGGGTCGTCATGAACACGGCATTCAAAAAATCAGGATGGCCGTAATGCAGCTTACCACCTACCTTAGCTAGAGTTCGCGCAAACAGCGTGCCAAATGTCTGCTCTTTGCCAGCAGCGATATCGCCAAGCACTCCAATGTTTTCAGAAAATATGTACTCTCGTGCACCAACAATAGCTACCGGTGGGTCGGATGGTGGCTCAGGGTATCCACCACTGTTTCGAGCATAGGCGTACGGATGTGGAGGCGTATCCATCTCTTCAAACTCAGCCAGCACAGACCGGATCTTCAAGCATTCTTCTAGGTAGTTATCCTGGTTGGCATCCACAAGCTGGATATACTCACCACGGTGGAAAATTAAAGCATGGTTCTGATTGTCGCTCTTGCCGTCACCAAGAATGGGATTTCCGGGAAGCCGCACCTTATACTTGGGCTTGCGCATTCCGGTCTTTGAAATCTCGCATTCACCGTCGATCAGTGCCGAGTATAACACCGGTTTCCCACTAATGTCGTGTTCTTCGTGTAAATAGGCGATGTTAAGGTTTGGATAGGCCCGCAGCATCATCTCGGTGTCCTGGATCTCGTCAGTGTAGAACTCGCACATTCGCTGCATGGCGGTCAAAAGCCGGAACTTGCGCCGCGCCATGGCACTCAGATCCCGATCCATCAACTTGCGCTGATTGGTGCTTGACATATTTTCCAGAGTTTCAACACTGTACAAAAGCTTGATAGCCCGTGGGTAGTTCATAAACCCCGAAATTGTTCGATACAACGTTTGAGTCCGCAGGGACGCCCACAGTCGAGTACGGAGAATATACTCTGGCGAGCTGCTCTTGAATCCAACACAGTAAAACGGAAGCGACTCAGGCTTGTCTTCTGGGGAAATAGCAGCATGATCTTGGAATTCTTTAGGAATCTCGCCGTCACTAGCTAACCCCATGGAGTCCTTGACAAAGCATTCCCATTCCATTGGATGCAGCCCCTTGAGGTACTCCAACAGGGTGATCTTAGAATTGGCATCTTCCTTGATCACTTCTCGCAACGATAATACAATATTCTCACTATAATGAGGAACCAATACTGTAAATGCCGGCATACTTTCAACTGGCAATGGCTCGGGGATCGGCGTGGACAATGATTGCGCAAAAAACGAGATGCGCCTCTCGGCCTCCAGCTGGCCGTTGAACAAGCTTGTATGGAACGAACTATCCTCTTGAGAAACAAAAAACGCTGGCTCATATAATACCTTTTCGCCGTTCTCTGGTGACCGTTCCTGGACATAGATCAGCCTTTGCACTTGCTCCAACGGGATCAAATGCTCGCGATACATGGCCACCACAATGGCATTCCACACTTGAGACACTAAAAGCTTGCCCTTGTCAGCCTTGGTCAGATGCCGCGTATACAGCACCTTGGAGAACATCCGCTTTGGTAACCGACAATATACATTACGCCATGGCGTCCAAATCGACGCACCCAAATAAAATGACCTGGCCACAGAAAACAAGGTATTGAACACAATGTACCACAGATAAGTGTCCAAGAAAAACAACACCAAATCAGCTAGCAGCAGCAACCCTAGTACAATATTTGCTTGGTGAATACACAAATAGTTGCCAATATATTCGGCACCAACACAAAACCGTAGGTCCAAAACACTCAATTCCCTCACTGGGTCCCGCAGTGATAGTGTCAAAAAGAAGTACGACTCGGTCAGCTTGGCAGTAAACACGCAAATCCAGAGCCCCCATGAAATAGCGCGATCATTGCCTCGAAGCTTGTGGAAATTGGAGGCAAACACTTGATCCGGCTGTTCCCCGCATACTAAATCCGGTGGAAGTACTGTAAACACAATCACCATCATCACGGCAAATACCATGTGCAGCACCGACCCTACAGTCCACCACACGTGCGGCTCATCCAGGGGCGCCATTATTATGGTACACACCGTCGGAGCCACCATAGACGCAAACAACAGCACATAAATGACAATTCTCCAAAATACTGGTTTGGCACTGGGATATTTCCTGGGAATAAATACCACCTCAGCAAACGCACCAATCAGGTTGATCAAAGGCGGGAAAGCACCACCCAGAGCCACAATGGACCATCGGAGCTGTCCCGGAGGCTGATTATTCAAGGTATACTGGTAATCCATTGTAAACAGCGGCTGCACATTTGAAGCAGTATAAAACCAAAACACTGACAAATGCAAAATCCAGATCCGGTTGAAGTTTACAATCATATGCATCCAGGACCGGGTTTCTCGATACGTTTTGTAGAACGCCTTGTCCCAGTTGACTTCAGGCAAATAGCTGTATCGCATCCACGGATCGAGTGACATTAAACTTGGCTGCTCTGGAGTCATCAACCGCTTGATATCCTTTTCGTGCCAAAACAGTTGGTTCATGTCGTCATAGTTGATAACGTTCTTGTGATCTGCTTCCCGCTGGACATACTCACCCTTCTTGTTCTCAACTCGCACCTGGTTAAAGTAGAACCGGTACAACGGAGTAATGACCTTGTCCAAAAAGTCGCCATCCCGTGAATCGGATACAAAAGTTGGGTTGATAGCAGTATTTTCCCAAAAATCGATCCCGCACTTGTACAAGAAACACAAACACTCTGGCATGTATCGAACCTGCGATGCTTCACCCCACATCATCAAGTACAAGATCACCTGCGTAGCCTTTTCGGTTGGAGTCAACCGATTCATTTTTTTCTTATGGTCCAAGTTCAATTCTGTCGATTTCGGACTCGGAATATGAACTGCGTTCATCTTGGCTTCCTTGTCGCTGATCAAAGTTTCGTCAGACTCGTTGGTTCGAACTCGCCCAAAGTTTCCCAGGGGGTTGGTCAGCCGCTTTTCGCTGTTGTTCGCATGGGCCGCCGCACGCATCTTCTCGACCGGAAACGGGTACTTGCGGTCCGACGCTTGCATGCCGGACACCACATACCAACGATGGTAATTGGAATTTTCGCCACCAATATAGTCTGCGTGAAGAGTTGTCAGCGCAAGATCAGTGCCCATTCTAGATGACCGAGAGTCTAGCAATGTCATGAAGTGGTCGAAAATGTTACGCATATTGTCCTTTTGGAACCCAAATGCCCCAATAATCCGTCCAAAAATGTGGGCAATTTCTTCAATAGTAATCGGCACGGGCATTTTTGAAGTGGAGCTCCATGAAGGGTACGAATCGGCACTCCAATCAAGCCCCTTGACCGGAAAAGACGCATTTGATTCCATGAACGGGTCAAAGTTGGGTGGCGGAGCGGTATTTAGTGCCGAGCTCAGGTTGTTCACCCCAGGAGTTTCAAACCCATACGAAGTATTGTCGTACATGGTATTTGGCCAAGCAGTCACCATAGTAGCTGAGGTATCTTGATTTATTAGCATAATTTCATGGGAAGGATAGAACACATACTGTTATTATCATCCACTAAAACGGTTTCCATTTCAATTTTTCCGTCTTCTTCTGAGTCAGATTCAGAATCGTCTTTATTTTCCACTTCCACAAACCGCACATTATCACCGTGCTTGACTTCTTCAGTCTTTTCTTGTACTACTTCGTCTTCCTGATCCTCTAGCACAAATTCGCTTGAACCTGGGGCTGTGAATGCTTCCACCACTACGCTAGTTGCCAGCGCCATGCTACTAACACCACCACCACCAGAAGCGCCGTCACGACCTTGCGCTATGGTACCGCTTGATGTTTCAATGTCACCAAAACTCGGAGAATCGTCGCCGTTGTAAATAACCGTCCTGGCGTCGATTTCATGCAACGACTTGTCAGCTGTGTGCTGCCCCGATGTACTCATTGATACCGCTGGGTGTTGTTGAGTAGGAGATGGGAGATCAAGGGCCACAATTCCAATTCCGATATCTTGTGATATGATCCCGGACATTCGCTTAAGGCAACTGCAGAGGAATGAGCGGCTTGAGATCTGATCCATGATAACTGAGCCATCCAAGATAGGCTGGTATAAGACCGTAGGTATTAGACTTTTGGGCCCTGCCGCCGCCGCACTGGCTGTGTCGACATCTGTGCTGCCCAGCGATAGAGGTGTAAAAGTGCGGCTCGAACTGCACCGTGACACGTGCTGCGCGTCTATTCCCGCTGTGCCTGGGGCGCGGTGTCTCACGCCTTAAAAGCGAGCTTACCGATTCCCGCGGGGCCATCACTCACATGTGGCGCAAGCTCGGGTTCCACCACCCTTGCCAAACAAGCTTTTAAACTTGACATCTGCTTTATAAATAATTACATGATACTCCACTTTTGTACACATTCATCATCTACAACATGCTAAATCTTTTCGGCGTCTTTTTGATGCTGATGCAGATGCTGATTGCTCCAGTGCATGGCTGTGGGGTCGGAGTGCATTTAACTTTACTCGAACGTTCTCTTCCGTACATGCCGGAAAGCATTGCGAAGAACCACCAGGCCAGCCAAGCTGGGGCATTTTTTCCTGATGCATTCTATCAATGCTTTGGACTGGGTGACGCTGCTGAAGCTGCACATTGGCCGCCCTTTATGAAGATTGCCGTGGATTACTGGCGTGAAAAGTATGGCGATAGCGGTTCTAGCACGGTTGGTCTGAAGAAGGGCAAAATACAAACTAGACTCCAACAAATACTAGGGATTGTGAACCCTTGGTATCGTTCTAGTTCTAATGATGGCGCAGCATTGAAAGCATTTATTTATGGCATGCTCACGCATCAGGTGTCTGACGTTAGCTGGCATTCGTTGTATGTACACCAAGGGCTACTGAGGGTGCTTGCCAATTTGGAGTTTGAAGGAGACGATAGCGATGCGCATCAAGTATTGGATCCAGGTGGAGATATGATCATGGTGAGGAGATTGCTCAATAGTGGATTGGATATGAGCTGGTTAAACGGTGAATCGTGGGACTGGCCAGTCGACGATGTGGTTGAGATTTACAAACGGGCTGGATACGATGTTTCCAGCTGGCAGCTGGGCTACTGCATGGGCCTTGGAGAAGTGGCTTTGACAGCCGAGGTGAATGTAGCTAGAGCTGGGTTTATTTCGTTTGCTACTCGATCACCTACATTATTTGCATCAGTGGAGGATTACTATCTTGGTGGTGGGGTGGAAATGACCATGGCTATTCGGCATTGCACCAAGTCCTTGAACGATTGGTTCGAACATGGCACTCCTCGTAATCCATGGTCGTTATGCGAGGTGTTTAATAGACACAGGTTCATTCCACCTCATAAGCACGATCATGTTCATTACGGAGACTGGATCGAGAGCATCACTGAAATGGAGCAAAATTTCAGCAATAAGCCACGGTCGATCCAGTCGCCTCCTGGTACTTTTACTACCAAAAATGAGCCAATCATTTTGACAACAGGTATGGATCAGGCCATGTTCGGAAGCTCGATTGCTTTCGGCGGTTTCCTGGGAGAGCCTTCCGTAGCTATCGGGGCTCCATTCGAGTCATTCAAAGACGGCAATGAGCTCCTTCCCAAAGGCGGGGTTTATGTGATGAAAGAGACTCAATTGTCCACTGCTGATATCAAATCTGAGAAGCTGGGATTTGAGCTGAAATCTGATGATTATCTGTTCAACGAACGGTTCGGCGGTCAGGTAGCCAAAGTTCAAGTGGCCGATTATGACTTGCTCGCTATTGCACGACCGGGTATCTCCAGATTGGACTTTTTCCTAGAAAACAAACCAGTTGTACATTTGCACTGGAACACAGCCTCTACTTCGTACGGGTCATCTGGGGTCAAAATTGTTGGTGAGTCAATGCATGTTGCAGATCTCGATGGAGATGGCGCCGAAGACTTGATCATCGGAGCCGCACGTAATGATGTTCGAGGTGAGCCGCAGCGCGGACAAGTCTATGTGATTCCTGGTCTCGCTTTGAAACAATGGTTGTCCATTGGCCTCACCAGCGACCACGTCCCATCGTTTGATGTCAGCGATGCAGCTACCGTGATTGATCTTCCTGATAAGGAAGCTGGAGCTTATGCAATGTTTGGTACCAAGCTTGCTGTTGTCCGAGAAGATCCCAGAGACAGTCATGCAATTCTGCTGGTTGGAGCACCGGGAATCGGCAAAGTGTACGGGTTCAATAATGCAAGCAAGCTTATGTTTACTCTCGAAAGCGATATCTCCAACAAAGTGGTTAAAGGCGACTTTGGGGGCGCGATGCTGGTTGCTGGAGACGATGGGCTCATTGCAGTGGGGAATAGCGCAGAAGACGTTGGCTTGTGCACCCAATGTGGCGTGGTGTATTTGTACAAATACAGCTCCAACGAGGTGAAAAGACTAGAGAAGATCCAGTACTCTGAAAAGTCGTTCACTCGGTTCGGAATGGAAGGGATCAAGCTAGGCCCCGATCTTATTATTGCATCGCCGCACGCCAACAATGAACGCGGCTCTGTGTGGCAAGTCAAGGCACAAGAATCGCCTGCGACTATCAACACGTTAGTAGAGGAAGGGCCAAAACCTTGGAGCAATGGATTCGGCAGTGACATTGCCGGGAAATTGCTCGATACTGGCAAGCTGTTGCTGGCGGTGGGGATGCCGCATTACGCACAGGCGCACAAGCCGCTTCAAGGCGCGGTCGCTGTTTATAGACTTGATGTATGAGAAATGAAGCCTCGGCAAAGTTCTATTGTCATTATACAGTAAAATGCAGACAACACTGATCACGGATTGAACTCGACAATGCTCTATTGTCGTTTTAAACTATAATACAGACAGTACTGGTCACGGATGGAGCCGGTCGGTTTATGATACGATGAGCCTAGATCGTCACAAATCTCAGTGATTCTATCGACTACTTGCTGCCGCCGTTCAAGCTCCAGATCAGTAATGTTGTTATTGGCTCGCCGCGATTTAGACTCTAGTTGAATAATCGCCTTGTGGCCGCGTGTCAGAACTGACTCGATAGCCATGCGCTTCTGCCCTTGTAAATCGGATGATCCAATTGTCCACGAGATTGGAACATTCTTCTCTTTCTGAGGCCCAGTGCTTCCAGCCTTGGCGGCCTTTTTGGCCTTTTTTTCTTCTTTGTATCGTATCTTAGGGTCAATCTCAGATTCAGGGATTGGCACTACTTTGCATACCAAGCTGGGATCTATCCCTTCTTGGTTGGCCGGCCGCATCGACACAACTACAAGCTTATCCTTGAAGCTATTCAACTCTTGTTTGAGAAATCTCGACACTGGCGCATTTTCAATCTTTGTGCCGTCAGTAGTGATGATTGTGGCCCTACCCGTCGATGGAACGAGCTTTAGAATATCACGATTCTGGTTGGTTACTTTGTTGGCGAGACTCCAACATGCCGAAAAAGATCTGTATGCGTATGCTCTATATATCGTTCTTGATGGCCGAAGGTTAAGTCTCAACATCGTGGTTGGTTCGACTATTGGAGGTTGGAAAATTGGGCATACCGATGGGCACGCGTAATATCAACGAACCAAAGCATGGGGACTGGGGTCGATAAGAAAAAAACTGGAAATTGGCATTTTCAACGAAACATTTGCAGAAATAGTACGTATTCCAGTTATCAAGATATGAAAAAGTCCAACAAGATGATTGGATCCTGCTGCTGTTCGCACGTGCGATGGCAATATTGGCTGCTACCAATGTGGGGCGGTCACTAAAATCTCCACCAGCCTTCCATGATGGACTCAAACTCAAGCACTTGTCTATTCGGAACTTTGCGAATGAGTCAATTATCAAATGCTCCATATTTGTTTTTTATTCGTTTGGATTTGAAACAATGGTGTAATTATCGCCTGGACCATCGGTCTACTGTTGATACAACCAAATGCGGGACAGTGGCTAGTGTAATGCGAGTATGGCGACATATTATGTAGGGCATTTAATCAGTTTTTCCGGTGGAGCCCTGCCCTGTTAACCTCGAGAACTTACCGTTCAAACTCGACAAGCTCGGGTTCTCCAATTTCTCGGGTTGCATCCTCAAATATCATACCGCGGCTTGCAGCGATTTCACAAGATTCCCATTGGTTTAAGGCTTATGTCTACAGTTGCTCTTTGACCCGGGTCTATTCTTGTGTTCTTTTTAAGGGGAATGCACAACTTGTCATGAAATTGTCGGCAGAATGTTCGCCACTGGTCCGGTCGCATCAATTCTAGAAGCGCTTCGTTTATTATTCCATAGCCACACCATTAACCTTCCATAGCCACATTGTTATTAATTGATCACAGACGTTAGCCACAATGATGATGGTGGCTTCAACGGAGAATAATTTAATACTACTGTGGACCCTGGGCTTATAGGGCTTTCCAGCCGCACGGAGGCTCAGACAGAAGACGCCAGCCACAACACAATCTCACCATATTATGCATGATCGGATCTATCAATACGATCCAACGGTCAAGCCCGCACTAAAAAGGTCCAAACAAGTAACAACTGCCGAAGCCGATCGATCAATTGCGAGCATGGTGCGTCAAGCACGCCATAATGTCCAGCAAACAGCCACCGAGATCACGTGCCGTAGAGCAATTCTCGATGCTTTTATCGCTATCCTCCCCGCCGCCGCCCTTCGGACCAGGGAGAAAGGCCCCTCGCCGCTCGCCTCATGCATATCAAATGCTGCCCGCTGCTTATTCATAAGACACACCGTGTTCAGGCTGCCAATCTCGATAATTTTTAACTCAGAGCTCAACGTCATTTAAATAAATTCAACCGGTATTCCTGAAATTTATTCGAAATTCTTTACCACACACTCTCGCACCTCTTCTAATAGTAGCAGTCTTGCCCATTGTCCTTCGACATCTATCTAACTTTTTGGATAACATAACTGAAAAACGAAGCAATGGCAACTAGTCGAGACAGCCTGCCGAGCTACGAAGATCCGAGGCCGTCCACGGTAGAGCTGGGTCGCCACATTTTCTGGCGAAATCCAGTTCCATTTGCGAAGGATTATGTCGTTTCGTTATTTCCAATCGCCCAATGGATCTATCGATACAATTTCACATGGCTTTATGGTGATTTGGTCGCAGGTATTTCGGTGGGGATGGTATTAGTTCCACAGGGTATGTCGTACGCCAAGATTGCGACACTTGCGCCGGAATATGGTTTGTACTCTTCATTTGTGGGAGTCTTGATCTATTGCTTTTTCGCCACTTCCAAAGATGTTTCCATTGGCCCAGTGGCTGTTATGTCATTACAGGTTTCGAAAGTTATTGAAAGTGTGACCAAGGCTCATCCTGAATACGACAACGGCCCGCTTATTGCAGTGACGTTAACGCTGCTATGCGGTTCTATTGCTTTGGGTATGGGTCTACTACGATTAGGTTTCCTTCTCGAGTTCATCTCAATTCCAGCTGTTATGGGATTCATGACCGGCTCTGCATTCAACATTTTGGTCGGTCAGATTCCGGGGTTGTTGGGCATTGCCAACTACTTTAATACTCGAGCCGCACCATACATGGTGATTATCGATTCCCTGAAGTACCTCAAAGATAGCACCCTGGACGCTGCATTTGGCCTTGTCCCGCTGTTTTTGTTATACTTCTCCAAGTGGTTCTTCGATTATGCATCCAAGCGATGGCCAAAGTACGCTCGAGTGTTTTTCTTCGGCAGCGTTTTGCGAAACGGGGTGATTGTCATATTTTCCACTTTGATTTCGTGGGGTATTTGCAGACACCACAAGAAGAGCGACTATCCAATCTCCATCTTGAAGACTGTTCCAAGAGGTTTGGAACATACTGGTATTCCACACTGGGACAAAAATCTGATGGCTGACATGGCCGGCCAATTACCAATCTCCACTGTTATTTTGCTTCTTGAACATATCGCCATTTCAAAGTCTTTCGGACGAGTCAACGACTACAAAATCAATCCAAACCAGGAATTGGTAGCTATCGGAACCACCAACTTGATTGGTACCTTCTTCAATGCTTATCCAGCTACTGGGTCGTTCTCACGATCGGCTCTTAAGAGCAAATGTGGCGTGCGAACGCCATTGGCTGGTATCTTCACTGGTGTAGTGGTGCTATTGGCTATCTACGCTCTGACAGGTGCCTTTTATTGGATTCCAAATGCTAGTTTGAGTGCTGTTATTATCCACGCTGTTGGTGACTTGATGGCCAATCCATTGACTACCTATCGATTCTGGAAATGCTCCCCGGTGGAGGCTGTTATCTTTTTGGTGGCAGTTGTGTTGACAGTATTTATTACCATCGAATCTGGTATCTATTTTGCAATTGCTGCATCGTTGGTGTTATTGTTGTTGCGAGTGACCTTCCCCACTGGCCAGTTCCTGGGCAAAGTTGAATACTGCCAAGTCAACAGCCCCACTATTATCAAGAACGATGAAACTCCTGCATTGGTTTCGACTTCCTCTGAAAGTGTCGACTCCAACAGTGGATCCCAATCAAAAGACAAGAACCCAGTCCAAGAGCAGATTGAACCAAGCAGCATTCGACTCAATGACAAGGTGAGGAAATACAAATGGGTGCCATTGAACCACAAAAACTTGAACCCCGATGTCAAGGTCGTTCCACCCCCACCGGGTGTGTTCGTGTTTAGACCGACCGAATCTTTCACATATCCAAATTGCTCTCGACAGAGCGATATCTTGACCGATTACATCCGAGCTAATACTCGAAAGGGTATCGATGTGGACCAAGAGGCAAAACTGGGAGATCGACCATGGAATGATCACGGTCCTCGTCACCGTAAGGCGGATCCAGATGTTGAAACCCGCCCGGTTCTCCGAGCAGTGGTATTTGATCTCTCAGCAACTCCTCATATCGATCTGACCGGTGTTCAAGCATTGGTCGATGTCCGGATTTCTCTTGACAAGTATGCCAACCGAAAAGTCGAATACCACTTTGCTGGGGTTCTGTCACAGTGGACCCGTCGAGCTCTCCTAAGTGAGGGCTTTGGTGGTGATCCTTCCAACCCACCAGAGCATCATTACATCGACGCCGCACCACGGGCCGACCCGCGATTCCGAGGTCTTGATGAGGGTGTCCTCGATGGAGTTACCCCAGGTGATGACGAAATCAAAATCAAAAATTACAAGGATGAAGAACAGCGTGATACCTATTCTACATTTGATGAAGATTCTGGTGAGTTTGTGCCTTTGGTGGGAACCGATACTCCGTTCTTCCATTTTGATATTCCTGATTTGGAGACTGCATGATTTATATACATAGTTTGATGACCATTGATGCATTTATATTCTTGTTTGTGTTTTTAATATTAATATTTTTCGTTTATTTTCTGAAAAAAAATAAATAAACCAAGCCTCGATCAACGATTTCTTCTTGATCACGACCCGTGCGGCGTTCTGATCTGGAGACTACATGATTTATATACATAGTTTGATGACCATTGATGCATTTATATTCTTGTTTGTGTTTTTAATATTAATAATTTTCGTTTGTTTTCTGAAAAAAAAATATATAAATAAAACCAAGCCTTAGATCAACGATTTCTTCTTGTTGATCACGACCCCGAGTGCGGCGTTCGGACGCCGCTTCTTAACCACTCCCAATGCATTGGCACGAGGCTCTTTTTTGGCGAGCGGCTTATGTATTTTATGCAATGAAATCGTTTCCGGACGTTTGATTGGAACCGCTGTTCTCACAATATCACCCTGATATGTTCGTTTGAATGCATTCTTCACCAACTCGTCTTCGTCTTCCGACTCGGATTCAGATTCCGCAACTTGCGCATGGACCCGATCCAACAGCCCTTCTTGTGTAGCTGTATCTAAGCGAGCGTTTTTCGACCGCAAGTCATCAATCTCATCTTCAAGTTCCATCTGTCGCTGATCTTCAGACATTTTCTGTTCCAAATGTTGCATCATATCTTCTCCATCTTTCGGGCCATTGTCTTTAGCCGCCATGGGTCCATAGAGGCGCTCTCTCTCCTTCTTGAGTTCATCTTCTCGTTCTTCTCGCTCTATTCTATCCAGCCGCTGCTCCACTGAGTCGTCCTCGCCTTCTCTCCTGGAGGCTGTGAAGTTCCGTTTGGCGCCACTCACAATGGCATAGCCATGGTTTTTTGGATCCGTCCTGATGCAAACTTCGGCACTACAGTATGGACAGCGCAAATAGAACTTGAAGATCTTTTGCCCAAGATATGTTTCGGCGGAGGTTTCTTTTCTGGCGTTGAACTTGGTATTCTTCATCGAAAAGCCGGCACAGGAATCGCACTGGAACGAAAAAGGCGCCATCATACGAATGCTGATCCGAGCCACCGGCGCCCCTGGGGCACGACGTTTCCGCTGTTTATTTTCGGGATTATTCGGATCATAATCTGGTGGATAATACTTTTGAAGCGATTTCCGTTCTGACATTATTAATGGTTAATGTTAATGAAAATGATGATAACCGCACGCACAGTTCGGTTGGGACTGCCGACAACAAGATCGGGCGGTTTTATGGGGCAATATGAAGCAACCGTTCGATTCGTGTAAACAAATAACCTTAAAAAAAACGTAGGAGTCGCGAACATAGTAAGCAGATCATTTCGTGTGGAAGTGCGTGAAACTAATAAATTATAGGGCGGCTATTCGTACTACCGTATGACGATTTATGCCTGGGGCCTTGTCCATCCATGCCCATCGATCCAACCCCTCGGGAAGCAAGCTCTCGCTAATTCCACACAGCAGTACGTACACCGCCCCTTTTCGTCACACCGAGCAGAACCCTTTTAACCATCCACTCGACACCCCATACCCAAACTTTTCTATCTGAACGCTTGTTCAAGTGTGAAGACCAACCTTGCAAACAAGCGGCTCGAGCTCCTGAGGAAGTGGGTGCGTTATTATATTGGATCATACGGAGTAACCGATCTAGTATAGCAAGGCTTGAATTTTTTTTTGGGACTACATCTGGACTTGTTGGAGAGAATAAGAAGAAAGAAATTGAAGAGAAGCATAAGCATATTTGCATTAAATATGGGCACAATGAGGGAATTTATTATACGGACAAGAGCCCGTTTACGGATATCCAGAATACCGGGGCTGGTGAATGTGCGAGGTTTTTCATTCATCGGGTTGCATTGTATGTGATTTAATCCCTCCCTCCCCCTGGATTTTTATTATCAACTAACCAAACAGATGTTTATATCATTTCGCTTGTAATTATTGGATCGATATTGCTGTATCCAGTACGGAATATTCCTTATATCGATGCATTGTTTTTCGCATCTGGCATGGCGTCGCAGGGAGGATTGAACACCGTGAATATCAACGCCATGACACTATACCAGCAGGTTGTCATGTATCTCATGACCACTCTTGCGACTCCGATTTTCGTTCATTCGTCGGTAGTATTTTTGCGGCTGTACTGGTTTGAGAAGCATTTCAAAGACATCAAAAGGTCATCCAAGATTCAATCGCGGATGCGGCGCACTGCGACTATGGCCCGTGCCAATAGCAAAGAGCCAGAAGGTGACTATGAACTGGGTCCTCTTCCACCAAGTGACATCCCAGGTCCTCCGACAGATACCTCTGAAGATGAAGAAACGATACCCGTCGTTCCACCGGCTGCTGCCCGCGACATTCGATTCGGCGACCTGCCGCAGCCGTCGCGACATGAGACCGTTGCTCCGAAAGACATGTATGCATCTATTAACATGATGCAACGGAACCGAGCTACTAGTTTTGATGGGAGTGATGGCGAGGGACCGGCTTTGGTAATCAAGGGTCCTCGGGAGTTGGATGAAGAGCATGAGCGCCTTGAGCAAGAAGCGGTGAGCGGCAGTTTATTCAAGAATAGCCGTGGTAGACGGTACAGTTTGGGCAGTGTAATGTCATCTGAGCCGGAAGTCCTTACAAGGTCGCAGTCGCATACGATGGAGTCGTCTCAACCGAATCTGGGTGAATGGGGGATGGGTCCTAGATCTTATACCATTGAGGGCGACATCAGCGATCCTATTACCAACGCACCACTTGCCGATGCAACCAAGCCTTCGCGGCGACGAAAACTAAGTAAGCGGTTTAAACGGTCTTTGACATTTGAAGCTGCTATATCGAATGCACGAAACAGACTGCGAGACCGAGATGATTCTCCTAGTCGAGAGAGAATAAGTCGGTCCATGAGCGCAAATTACTTGTCCTGGCAGCCAACGGTGGGGCGCAATTCGCAGTTTACTGACCTTACCCAAGCGCAAAAAGAAGAATTAGGAGGAGTTGAATATCGGTCATTGAAGCTTCTAGCCAAGATCTTGGTTGCATATTACGTTGGCTTCCATTTGCTGTCAGCTCTGCTGCTGTTGCCATGGGCGATTTTGACCACCTACTACCGCGACTTTATTCGTTCCTGTGGGGTTTCTCCGTCTTGGTGGGCGTTTTTCACCGCCGGCAGTGGATTTAACGACCTCGGGTTTACCTTGACTCCTGATTCAATGGACCATTTTGATCAGGCTGCATATGTACAAATTGTCCTGTCATTTTTCATGGTCGCAGGCAACACGGGTTTCCCGTGTCTGCTGCGGCTCATTATCTGGATTATGTTCAAAATCACTCCTGAATATGGCCACACACATGAGAGTTTGGCGTTTCTACTTGACCATCCACGGCGATGTTTCACCTTGTTGTTTCCGTCATCGGCTACATGGTGGCTTTTTGCGGTGTTGGTGTTGCTCAATGGTACTGATTTGATCTTCTTTTTCGTCCTTGATTTGAACAACCCAGCAGTGGATACCATTCCGGTTGGGTATAGGATTTTGTGTGGTCTTTTCCAAGCATTCTCAACGCGAACTACAGGATTTGCGATCGTGGACTTAAGTGCATTGCATCCAGGTATTCAAGTCAGTTATATGGTCATGATGTACATTTCTGTTCTTCCAATCGCCATCAGTATTCGAAGAACGAATGTTTACGAGGAGCAATCACTCGGGGTCTATTCCCCTGATGATGCCGAAGAACATGTCAAGCATCAATCGTACGTGTCGAATCATTTGCGACGGCAGTTGTCGTTTGATTTGTGGTACATTATTCTCGGACTATTTCTCATTACCATTGCTGAAGGTGACAAGATTTCCACTTTACCAAGCTTCAATATTTTTGCAATTTTGTTTGAAGTGGTCAGTGCATACGGTACTGTGGGGATGAGTCTGGGGTATCCAAACACCGATACGTCCTTTTCGGCCCAGTTCAATACAGTGTCCAAACTAGTGATTGTTGCCATGTTGATTCGAGGTCGTCATCGAGGCTTGCCATATGCGCTTGATCGGGCTGTGATGAAACCAGGGTCTAGTGCCAAGAAGGAAGAAATGGACGATTTGCAGCGAACAGAATCCAAGATGCGGCGTCAATCCACTATGAACAGCGGATATGGCGACACCACTGCTGCCGCTACCGCCAACACCAGCGGTTCGGCATTACGTCCCAAGGCCTCACTAGGATCAGGGATTGGCCGGAAGTTGCGCCGCCTATCCATGAACAGCATGGCGATAGGACCTACTTCGAGACCCATGTTCGTGCGGCGCCCGTCAGTGCCGCCGCAGCAGTCTAAGTCTCCTCATTCGCCTCTGGCTGGTGGTCGGTTTCCTCGTACTGACAGCCAAGCGATTGAGGAGGATTAGTGTGATATTGTAAATTCTGTTTTGTTTTATATTTTATTCTATATCTTTCGTTTCCATTTTCCTTGGTTGTGTTGAATGCTTCAACGCGTGTTACGAGTAAGAGCCGCTGCCGCCGCTGTCGCTGCCGCGGTTGCCCAGCAACCATGCCTGCGCGAGCCGGGCAGTTTATCCCGGTATACGGGCCAGCATGTGGCACGTAACGCACGTTTGGATGGGACGGCGCGCGCATGGAGCAGAAGCGGAAAAAAAAATACGGGCGTACACAGTGTGCATGGTTGTGAGAGCTGCCAACAAATACGATTTCACAAACCAACCATCATACAACAAACACCCTGGCTCTGTGCGATATTGGGAATTTTATTACACACCCGGATATAGACAGACAAGTGCAAGCACAGTGTCAACGACTGCTACCGTATAAAGATAGTGTCTGTCAGAATGTCACAATACGGAAACGACCAGGAGGATGACGAACAGATCCCGTTTCCTTCAGTGGTCGGAACCAATGGACCTCAACTTTCTGTTGAAACAGACCGACAACTCAATAGTGCATTTCAAAACGTGTCTATAAGTACGAATCCGTTGCACAGTGTACATAATGCTCGTGGCAATATTCGATCGCATACCACCAGCGATGTGCCAATGGCTGCCGGACCTCCGTCTTCTGCGTCGTCTTCTTCAGCTCAACAAGCATATCACCAGCATTTGCGACAAACGTACCAAAACTACCGGTCCGCTGAATCGCCTCCAGCGAGCTATTCAGCAGCGTCGCCGCCAATACCTGAGCAAGCATCGTCTTATCATCGGACGCACCATGCATATTCGACTGGCACGAGTCCTTCAACGACCACTCCAGCTGCAGCGAGTGTGGCCTCGTCTTTGAGTTCGGTTTCACCAGAGGTTCTTACAAGGATCCAGGCGTTTCAACAATCGCGTCCGTCAAGATCCAACTCGCAAACCAATGCTGGACAATTTTCACCAGGGTCTATACCAATGTCACCAACCACCCCGCAATCGCCGAACATTGCGTCTGCATCTAGAAACAGTCCGAATCTGAGCCGTTCATCCTCTGATGGAAGCAATTCGTCATATACAGCGGCCGGAATTCACAACCAACCGGCAAACCATTCTCCGCAGCTGCCGCTGGCAGTTCCCGAAAATGCTGATATTACCAACAGCGGCCATGTGCATCTAGATGGGGTTCAGTCAGTACCAGCACAAACGCCTTCTAATGCTAGCCAAGTACCGGCTAATGGCGTTCCAAGCGGAGCTCTTACGGGCGGTGGAATGCCTACTGCGCCTGTGACTGGTGGTGGAGGCTCTTCGGCAGCTGCTGCCATTGCAGCAGCTGCTGCAAATGGCAATGGGCATGGTCTTACTGGGCCAATTTACGGCACTCCAAATGCTGCGAGTGTTCCAAAGGTTTCATCATTGTCACAGCGACGAAATATCCCTAAACTGTCGGCTTCGGGTTTGCTAGGAGGAATCAGCGAGACTCAGGCATCCCCTCCTGCTGCCACCACCAACTCTTCAGCCGCAGCATCTACTGCTACAAAGCGTCGAAACACTCCAAAGTTATCTCAATTGGGAGGACCAGCGCCCGTTAAGGATCAGTTCAGCGAGTTCAACGACCGGGTTAACCTGGCTACTGGGCAGCTGAACTTTGAAGGCAAGGCGTCGCTGAGCTCCCAAGGGATCGAGTTCACTGGCAAGTTGGCCAAGAAATACGATGTTTGTCGGGACGATATCGAGGTGGTATCGGAGCTAGGAAGGGGCAATTATGGCACTGTCAATTTGGTGCGGCACAAACCGACTAACGTGCTTATGGCCATGAAGGAGATCCGGCTGGAGCTAGACAATGCCAAGTTTGCCCAGATCATTATGGAGTTGGAAGTGCTACATCATTGCGGTTCGTCCAAATACGTCGTTGACTTCTTTGGTGCTTATTTCAGCGAAGGTGCTGTCTATGTGCTCATGGAATACATGGATGGCGGGTCGTTGGACAAGATCTATCAAGGTGGAGTCCCCGAGCCGTTCCTTTGGCTCATCACTGGGGCCGTTGTGTCAGGACTACGGGAACTCAAGGACAAGCACAACATTATCCATCGAGATGTCAAACCAACCAACATTCTGGTCAATACCAAAGGCGAGATCAAGCTGTGTGATTTTGGAGTTAGTGGCCGATTGGTGGCATCGATTGCACGAACCAATATCGGTTGCCAAAGTTATATGGCACCTGAACGAATCAAGTTCAATGCTCCTACCAGCGAATATACGGTGCATTCTGATGTGTGGTCATTGGGATTGAGTCTTTTGGAGATTGCCCAGGGGTCGTATCCGTATCCACCGGATACGTATAATAACATCTTCTCTCAGCTGAGTGCCATTGTCGATGGTAAGCCGCCGCAGCTGTCGGACGAGTACAGTTCGGAAGCCAAGTCATTTGTCAATCAGTGCCTGAACAAGGTACCGAAATTGCGGCCGTCGTATGGAAAATTGATGATGCATCCTTGGATGACCAAATACGATCCCAAGGACATTGCTTTTGGGCCGTTTGTCGAGGAAGCGTTGGAGCGGAAGCGAGCCCGCACCACTGGTGGTGCGACAACCACCAACACCAGTGGTACCAGTAATATTAATACCGACACGATTCGTCCTGCATTGCATAACGGACGACGAGATGCATGATTTCTATATAGTTTTTTTTTATTTTTTTTTGAATGCAATATCAATGATAAAATGACCGGTTGTGCGCGGGTAGATCTGACATCTCTAAAAAAGTGGCGATGGTGGAGGAGGTCTGGGAGGTCTTTATCTTGCTCGAGACGTCGTCTCCATCCTCCACCTTACCCCCGGAAGAACAACGAAACTTTTAGGATCCCAAGATGACAGCTCGCACATCGCCGCGTGTAGTATCTGTGTTTCTAGTAAGATTCGACGTACGTAAAGGCAACACTATAGTATGGAGCAAATCGCGGCCTGGAGAAGGCAATGTGTTGGGCACCGGGGTCGAGTTCCGTACGATTCCCTCGGGACTCCATTCAACAGAGCGAGATGTAATATATTTTGTACAGCCTCAAGATGAAGGCTACAAGGAGTTTTTGGAAGGCATTTCTGTGTTCAGACAGAACAGCCATGCTACATCGGCCAATGATCGGTCCAAGATCGAAATGTATTCGCTTGCTGTTCTCTGTGCAAGTCACGACGAAGAAGAATCCAAGGGTTGGATTTACAAGGGGATTTTAAAGGAGCTGCTCGACGACTTTATGGCTGGGCGGGTGGCATCAGAGGAGGACAAATATTCCGGGTTTGAGCAGTTCTTTGACAGGTACAGTGGCATTGGAGGGGATGTGCGGCCCGTGGTGGATATGCCGGACGTTCATCCAATTTCGTCGCTGAAGCAAATGCTTGTGACGTATGGGCCGTTGGTGTTCGAGATATGGAAAGCTGTTTTGTTGAGAAGCCGGGTATTACTTCTGAATACCGAACGATCGGTGGAAGAAACATGCCAGTTTGTATATGTGATGAGCATATTGGGTGCTATTCCCAGTGACATATCTCATCTGGTGCCTTCGCGGTCACTGGACAAATACGGCTTGGTTAATGCGCTGTATAGCGTCAGCCTACCTGATGCGCAATGGCTAGGATCTACTGCGGTGTCGTCGAATCCATATGTGGCCACCACGCGGGATTCGGTGCTTCTGGATAAGAAGAGTCTGTACGATGTGGCGGTGGTCACCACTGCTGACGAACATACCCACATGTTCACACCAACGTTCCAGAAGAACCGCATGCAGTATGCCACGGCACGGTCAAAGCGCAGGTTCCAAGTGCTGGCCGAGGCGTTAGGAATCCACGACAAGATTGTGTCCAATTCGTCCTACTCAGACTTGTTGGGCGAGCGGCTCGGCGGTGCCGTGGACAGCGTATGTTCTCTGTGTACACAGAACGCCGTCAACGGGTTCATATGGTGGGCATCTGCTGGCGAGCAGAATAACGACGAGTCTGAACAAGATATTGAAGGACTGCCGTCGTTGCACCAGTCGTTGGATTCGGAACGGGCGCCATTGATGGGCAATGGAGCCGACAACCACGACGAGAGCGCAGCAGATTCTCCGGAAACAGTCAATGGCGATGAGCCTATCGAGATCACTGCGATAGGGTATTTTCACCAGATGACCCGGAGGCTGTTCCAGACAGCCGCAGCCATCATTCAGGCACAGGACTATGAGGCTGGCGGTGAGGCGGAAGTGATCACGCTTGACCCCGCCGATCTGCGGCGCATGGGGCTCGACGCACACTCATCACAGGATTGTGAGTTCGGGCTACAGTTTGTACAAATGTGGTGGGGTCGCCATGCGAGTATATCTCATCCATGGATATATAGTCTCTGCTGTGCTTGATCTTTGTAGTTAAAAGTAATCAAAGGACGAAAAACGAAACGAAACGAAACAAAAAATAAATTAAAATAAATACGTAAACGTAAACGCATACGAAACACGTTAACGCATACAAAACGCGTAAAAGTTACGCAAAGATATACAAATTATCACAAATATTAAACACAAAATTTTTATACCAAGTTTATCCAAACAAAACAAACAAAACAAAACTTTCTAAAACTCTGCACCAATGACCATTGCAAGCAATGCCATTCGAACAAACATTCCGTACCGCATCTGTAATCTGTTAGCAATTTCTGGCGAGTCCAAACATACCTGTCGGAAATAAGCCGCCCGTTGGTCAAAGTCGACCTCTTCAGCAATCTCGTTCACCCGTGGCAATGGGTGCATGATGCACATGTGCTTCTTGGCCTTGTTTAGCACCTCGTTGTTGACCACGTAGACGTCCTTGAGTCGCTGGTACTCGGTCTGGTCTTGGAACCGTTCTTGTTGAACTCGAGTGCAGTACAGCACATCAGTGGAGCCCAAGATGCTGTCGGTCAAGGTTTCAGACACTTCGCCTAGCATACCGGCTTGTCGCAGCTTGCCGACAATGTTGTCTGGCATAGACAATTCTGGTGGAGAGACCAAGTTGACTCGCACCTGGTAGTGTTGGAGCAGTTGAGTCAACGAGTGCACAGTTCGACCGTATTTCAAGTCGCCCATGAATGTCACAGTGATACCGTTGACAGTACCCAATTCTTCACGAATGGTGAACAAATCAAGCATGGCTTGGGTTGGGTGTTCCACAGAACCGTTGCCACCGTTGATCACTGGCACATTGGAGTACTTAGCAGCAGTGTGGATGCTGGATTCTTCTGGATGTCGCAGCACGATAGCGTCTGTGTATGAGGCCAAAGTTCGGATGGTGTCTTGCAAAGTCTCGCCCTTCTTGACGGACGAAGCGCTGGTAGCAATTGGCAGTACCCGACCGCCCAATCGTTGCATAGCCACATCAAATGAGCCCGAAGTTCGAGTAGATGGCTCGTAGAACATGGTGGCCAAAACTCGGCCACGCAACAAATCCAATACACCAACTCGCTCCACAGCGAGCCGCATTTCTTGAGCAAGGGTGAACAAAACATGCAAATCTCGTCGCCCGAATTGAGCCACCGACACGACGTGTCGTCGCAAGAACGGATTGTTCTGCATGGCATCTCTCAATGCAGTTGGAGGAGACAACTCTCGAGTGATCTTTCGACCTTGTTTGGACACAGCAGTCTCGGAGATCTCGTCAAACACCGCCGCACCAGCCCCAGCGGCTGGGGCTGGAGATAGCGGGGCTTCTGAACCACGTCGCAATGGCGACACCACATCTTGTCGCGATGATTGCGGCACCTTGGAGAATCCAAATTGAGTTTGGATAGGGGTGGTTGGCACTGGTGAGGCAATAACCGGAGCAGAAACTGGCAATCGGTGGGATGAGTAGTCTCGGCCCAATGGTTCTTGAACAGTGATCTTGCCTTCCAAGCACACAGTCTGGTTGTTGAAGAACACTCGTTCCACAGTACCAACCAATGGCTTCTTGGACAAGGTTGACCAGCTGCTCTTGGTGTTGATAGAAGTCGACAGTCGATCCAAGTCAACTTCAATGAAAGCACCTGGCTGTTCGTGCAACTCGAAAATCTTGATTGGGTTGGTGTGCATTCGCTGAGCAATGTCATCGACAGTCAATCGGCCTTCTTTGACCGCAGTCAACAACAATGGCAAAGCATCGGCAATACCCTCACCAGCCTCAACAGGTTGACCCAAATCTCGAGCCAATTGAGATGGCAAGAACCCAACGGCAAACACATCAATAACAGACATGTTGTTCCATAATGCATCTTGATCTTCCTTAGTTGGCAAAGCAGAACATTGAGGAATGTCAGATTGGCTCAAAAACAAAGCATGGATGTTGACATCGCAGGTAACCTGCAACCCCTTGTCCTTAGACATGGAAATCAAGTTGATATCAGCTTGAGTGGTCACGTTGGTGATGTGGACTGGTCGGTTGTGCAAAGAAGCAAGCAACAAGATGGAAGCTAGATCAGTCGACTTGGCATCGGTTACAACTGGCTTGGAAGTTGGCCAGACGCTGAAATGTTCACCAACGGTGGCAACCTTGTTCAAGTTACCAGAAAAGTTGTTGAATGGAATCACCAATGATCCGACAGTGCCAGTGACCTTGGACAATTGCGCTGAGTTGGAGTCAGTAGCAGCGACACTGAAGTTGTAGTCAATGTAGCTACTGTTTTGGGCGTTCTCTTGAGCCATGAGCAAAGACCGGGCATCAATAATAGATCCATCCATACCACCTGGCAAAACACGAGCCATGGAGAACCCAGAAGCAAGCGAGACCTTGGCAACAGTTTCGAAATCGTTGCTGTTGTTGATCAAGTTTGGCACAAATGTGGCAATGTTGACCAACCCTGGCAACACTACTTGCTGATGCGAGGTCTGAGCATCCAAAGAAGTGACATTCAATGCTGAGTTCTGAGCAATGGCCTCAATCAACAACTTGGCACACTTGACATTGGTCACCAATGGAATGGCGTAGTCCACAGCCATTCGACGAGTTCGATAACCCTTGGACATGTACGACGCTGGACGTCGGAATCGGTTGCTGGATGGCAAGTTGATATACAAATCAATTAAGTTGTTGGCCAAGTGTTGAGCCATGGAGTATTCATGCTTTTCTCCATTATCTTCATCCAACAAATCCAAGTACTGCACTGGAATGCTGTGCTCTTGGTAGAAATCGGCGGTACCAGATGTGGCAAACAGCTTGTACCCCAATTCGTGCAACTTCTGGACAGCTGGCAGCAATTCGGCCTTTTCCTTGTAGGACCCAATAGACAACAAAATGTTTCGCTTTGGCAGTTTGAACCCGGTAGCAATCAACGACTTGATATAAGCTTCGTACTTGTTCTTGCCAAAGGTTGCCACTTCACCAGTAGAAGCCATTTCAACACCCAGTACTGGATCAGCACCAGACAACCGCGAGAACGAGAATTGTGGCACCTTGATAGCGACATATTCTTCTGGCAGCTTTTGCAATGGGTATGGCTTGATTGGGTGACCAGTAATAACCTTGGTAGCCATTTCAATCAAATCAACACCCATCACCTTGGACACAAATGGGAACGATCGCGATGCTCGAACGTTACATTCAATCACCTTGATATCACCGTCCTTGGCAATGAACTGAATGTTGTAAGGACCAGTCACGTTCAACGCATTACCGATCTTGGCAGTGGCCTCCACAATACGCCGCACGGTCTCAGAGTCCAGATCCTGCGGTGGCACAATCAAAGTAGCATCACCAGAGTGCACACCGGCATTTTCGACATGCTCAGATACCACATGCATGACCATCTTCCCGTCCTTGGCCACAGCATCCATTTCAATTTCCTTGGCATTTTCAATGTACTTGGTGATCACAACTGGGTAATCTCGAGACACTTCAACAGCCTGGCTCAAGTAACTAGCCAAGTCATCTCGTGAATAGACAGTGTTCATAGCAGCACCAGACAGCACATAAGATGGTCGTACAAGAACTGGGTAGGAAACCTTGTCGGCAAACTTTTCAGCTTCTTCGAACGAGGTCAATTCCTTCCAAGCTGGCTGATCAACGCCGATTCGATCCAACATACGAGAGAACTTGTATCGGTTTTCAGCAGAGTCAATCATTTCTGGGGAAGTACCCAAAATCTTGACATTTTGTCGGTGCAAGGTCAACGCAATGTTGTTGGAGGTTTGACCACCCATGGAAATCACGACACCAGCTGATTGTTCCAATTCGTAAATATCCAAGATTCGTTCCAAGTTGATGACTTCAAAGTACAGTCGATCAGCTTCGTCATAATCAGTGGACACAGTTTCTGGGTTGTAATTGATCATGATGGTCTTGGTACCTTGTTCTCGCAACGTTCGCACGGCTCGCACAGCACACCAATCAAACTCCACCGAAGAACCAATTCGATACACACCAGAACCCAAAACCATAACACCATGATCATCAAAAGTCAAGTCATGGCTATCAGCATTGTAGGTCATGTACAAGTAGTTGGTAAAAGCTGGGAATTCAGCAGCAACGGTATCAATCTGCTTGACAAATGGTCGGATACCGGCTTCAGTTCGCAACTTTCGAACAGACAGTTCAGAAGAGTTAATGAACTTGGCAATCTGTCGATCTTCAAAGCCCAATTGCTTAGCTTCTCGTAGTAAATTGACCGGAACGTCCTTGCCCTGGTACACGGTCATGGTCTTAGCAAATTGCACTAACCCGCTCAACTTGTTCAAGAACCACTTGTCAATGTTGGTCATGGACCAAATCTTGTCCACGCTGTAACCAGCATCCAAAGCGTTGGCAATAGCAAACAATCGTTGATCAGATGGAGTTTGCAATTCCGCATCCAAATCAATAGACATCAATGCTTCGGTAGCATTGAAGCCCATGTTGTGATAGTCGGTAGATCGAATAGCCTTTTGAATAGCTTCTTCAAATGTTCGACCAATACTCATCACTTCACCAACAGACTTCATACTGGAACTCAACTCCTTGCTGACTCGAGTGAACTTTTTCAAATCCCATCGTGGGATCTTGACCACAACATAATCCAAAGATGGCTCGAAGCATGCACAAGTAGACTTGGTAACCGAGTTTCGAATCTCGTCCAATCTGATGTTCAAACCAAGCTTGGCTGCGATAAATGCCAAAGGATAACCAGTAGCCTTAGAGGCCAAAGCAGACGATCGAGACAATCGAGCATTGACTTCAATAATGCAATACTCCTTGGAGAATGGGTTCAATGCATATTGAATATTGCATTCACCCACAACACCCAAGTGTCGAATGACATTGACTGCAGTAGTTCGCAACATGTTGTAATCTTCATCGCTCAAAGTCTGCGATGGAGCCACAACAATAGAATCACCAGTATGGATACCCAATGGATCAAAGTTTTCCATGTTGCAAACAGTGATACAGTTGTCAAAGGCATCTCGAACAACTTCGTATTCAATTTCCTTCCAGCCCTTCATACTCTTTTCAACCAAGATTTGAGGGGAAGCAGCAAATGCTTTGTTACACAATTCAATCAATTGCTTTTCATTCTCAGCAAAACCGGAACCAAGACCACCAAGCGCATAAGCCGCACGCACAATAACTGGGAATTCAATATCCTTGACGACTTCCAAAGCTTGCTTCAAGTTGTTGGCAGTAGCAGACTTGGCACACTTTTCACCAATTTGTTCCATAGATCGAGCAAACATTTCTCGATCTTCGGTGGTGATGATAGTATCGATTGGGGTACCAAGCACCTTGACACCAAGAGATTCAAATTCGTCCTTGAGTTCAATACCAACGTTCAACGCAGTTTGACCGCCAAAAGTGACGTAAATAGCATCTGGCCGCTCGTACTTGATGACCTTTCGAACAAATTCGGCATTGACAGGCAGGAAGTAAACCTTGTCAGCCAAACCCTTGGAAGTTTGAATAGTGGCAATATTTGGGTTGATCAAGATGGTATAAATACCCTCCTCCTTCAAAGCCTTGATAGCTTGGGAACCAGAGTAATCAAACTCACCGGCTTGACCAATAGACAACCCACCGGAACCCAGCACCAACACCTTCTTGGCGTGGACTCGTGGCATGGCCAAATTGGCATCTTCCTTCTTTCCACCTGGGAATTCAACTGGCTTCAATACCTTAGTAGCCTTAAAGTCGAGCACAGTTTGGATAAAAGTGTCAAACAAGAACTCGGTATCCCGTGGCCCTGGAGTGGATTCAGGGTGGAATTGAACCGAAAAGAATGGCTTGTTCTTGCAGTAGATACCTTCGTTGGAATTGTCGTTCGAGTTGGTAAACAATGGAGCCCAGTCTTGTGGCAAAGTGTCCACGTCGACGGCATAACCGTGGTTTTGAGAAGTGATATAACATCGACCACTGATCAAGTTGGTGGCTGGAATATTGTGACCTCGATTACCAAACTTCAACTTGTGGGTAGAAGCGCCAGCAGCAGTAGCCAGCAACTGATGACCCAGACAAATACCAAAAATAGGAGTCTTGGCTTCTTGAACACACTTGGCCAACCGAGCCGCGACATCCGTCAAGATCGATGGATCACCAGGACCGTTGGAAATGAACAGACCATCATATTCCTCTTTAGTGAAGTCATGGTTGTATGGAACAACTTTCAATTCGACACCTCGTCGCACAAAACATCGGATTTGATTGTACTTCATACCCACATCAACAGCCACAATTCGCAAAACCTTGCCATCTGGACCTTTGACAGCAGTAGATGGTTCCGGAGAGTACAGAATTGGTTCCTTGATTGAAACTTCGTCAACCAGGTTCTTGACGTTAGGATCAACCCAGTCAAGGGACTCAAACGAATCGATCCATGATTCAGCCGCAGACGAAGCCGCAGCAGTGGCACCGTCCTTTTGGATCATCAATCGGCACAAAGTAGAACCCTGTTCTCGAATAAGCTTGGTCAAGCCTCGAGAATCGATACCGTAAACAGCTGGGATACCTTCTTCCTTCAACCATTCCCCAAGAGAGCTCTTAGCCAAGAAATGGGAGTACTGTTCAGTATAGCTGGCCACGACCAACCCAGCAACATGGATCTTGTTGGACTCAAAGTACTTTGGAATTTGAGAAACGATATCATCCATTTCTTTTCGATCAGGCACACCGTAATTACCCACCAATGGGAAAGTAATCACTAAAATCTGACCTTGGTAAGAAGGATCAGTGATAGATTCTGGGTACCCAACCATACCAGTTTGGAAAACCAATTCACCTGCAGCAGACTTGTCGGCACCAAACGAGTACCCTTGCACGGACACGCCGTCTTTCAATTGCAAGGTCATCAATTTGTCATTGCTGTGCAATGGAGGGAAAATTGGCAACGAAGGAGACATCTGCTTGTTAGCTTTGGATATGTGGGGAATTCGTACCTTTATGTTCACTTGTTTCTCAGAGTTTCACAATTGGAATAAAAAATTTAAACAGTCGTCGACTAGAATCAGGTTAGCAAGATGGTCATATTCCGTATCAATGGAGCATACCGTTTGGAAGTTCAAAGTTCGGGCTGTAGTTCTAGAAACAACGTTCTAGTATGCGTCTATTCGGTTTGCTTTCAGATTCAGCAGAATTGAACGTCTGATTGAGCAAATTGAAAAGTTTTCTGTACTCAAAAAGTAGATTCGAGGTTTAGAAAACAAGTGTATCTTTTGGCTTATTCGTCAAAAAAATACACTAATATGCGTATGATATGCTTTTTTTGTTTTGCTTGTGTAGTTTTTGAAGATTGTGAGTCTGGCTTCCGTTTCCTTGAGAAAAACTGGTATGAATGAAAAGAATCTCTTGTTGGATCCTGGCTGGATAACAAGAAAGAAAGTGAAAAAATATGTCCGCTGCTATGAATAAAAAAAAATTTCGCAGATCGGCGCCCGCTCCGGTTTGGGAACGGCGCATTGATCGTTGCGGCAACGGCGATTCACTTTTTAGGCATAAAAATTTTTGTGAGACAGTCCAATGCATATATATGCAAAAATTTTGTACTCATTTCCGTGGTGTTGCAGTTTGGTCTCGCTCCATTGGCGATACTTCTTTGGCTGAGTCGAGCAATCGCTTAACTATCAATGTTTTGATTTTAAAACATCATGATTTGCCTCTCGCTGAATTGTCAATCTCCGTCATCTGCATAGTGCCTTTCCTGGCTAGCTGGTGATAGGATCCCATCGATTGTAACTGCGTGCTTCGATAAGCCTTGGACTAGGTCTGGAATAGCGGCTGGTGGGCCGCATCTGCCAGGCAATCGTATGAAAAGCGTGCGGCGACTATATTCAACAGAGTTATTTCTTGCCACCTGTGATGACAACAGGCTGAAGATTCTATTTAATGGCAATTCCGATATCCATAACTCTCGGATCACAACAATTGGCATGAGAAACCCCGGGCGTAAGAGTGATCTCGATGAGCTGGCGCGGCTGACGTTGAAAAATTCCCGCTTACCCGGACGTTGGATTCCCGTCCCGGTCACGCCGGTATATGTGGAAAGTTCTACAGGGTTCATGCCGCCGAAAGGACACGAAATTCTGAATCACCACACCGATCTGGCACCTGCTCTCTCACATCAACCGGCATTGCAGTCTGTCAACCCATCACATTCGCAAAAGGGAAGCAGCACTTATTTGCTCAATAAATCGACAATATGAAGATAGGGTCAATATCAACGACACTGTGGGTCCTGGTGCTAGCTGCATCAACTGCATTTGCGGCCGTGCTAGGGATCGACTTTGGTGAAGAATACACCAAATCGAGCTTGGTGGCACCAGGAGTCCCGTTTGAGATTGTTCTTACGAGCGACTCGAAAAGAAAAGATACGTCTGGGGTTACGTTTAAAAAAACTGGAAGTTCTGACATTGAGCGATCTTATGGTAACGCGGCTTCTGCTTTATGGACTCGATTTCCACAATCATCTGCATTTTACTACAAGTCGCTTTTGGGGTTGAGTCTTGATGATCCAGTAGTGGCGTCGTTCACGGAACGACAGCCTGGCCCAGAATTGATTGCTTCCAACAATAATCGGTCCACTATTGCTTACAGCATCCACGGTGAGACCTACCCTGTTGAGGAACTGCTAGCTATGACGTTTGCCAACATCAAATCGCGAGCTAGTGCTTTGTTGGCTGCCAGCTCTGGGTCTGGATATGTCAAGGATGTTACTGTAGCTGTTCCAGCCTCTTTCACCATGGAGCAACGGCGTGCGATCGAAGATGCCGTGGAAATCGCGGGGTTGAAGCTAATCTCGCTGGTGAACGATGGCGTTGCCGTGGCAGTCAATTTTGCCTCTTCGCGGGCATTTGAAGAAAAGAAGCAGTATCATGTTATCTACGACGTTGGCGCTGGTTCAACTAGTGCTACTCTGGTTTCGTTCCGACAGGGCCAGATTGAAGATGACAACCGGGTGCCGCGAACTGGTACAATTATTGAAGTTGAAGGTGTTGGTAATGATGCAACTTTGGGTGGTCATGAATTGACCCTGACTGTGCGGGATTTGCTGATTGACAAGTTTTTGGAGAAGAGCCCGTCTGTTAAAAAAAGTCAACTACTTGGAGATGCCCGAGCTTTGAACAAGTTGTGGCGTGAGGCTGATAAAGTGAAGACTGTGTTGAGTGCCAATACTGAAACCCATTCATCTATTGAATCGCTATACAAAGACATAGATTTCCGAGCCAAGGTCTCTCGAGATGAGTTTGAATCGTTGACCAATGACGTGCGAAACCGAGTGGTGCAGCCAATTATTGAAGCGTTGGCTCATCCATTGAACCCAGATGCCAAGCCAATTGATATCAGCCAAGTTGAGTCAGTAATTTTGACTGGTGGTTCTGTTCGAGTGCCTTTTATTCAATACGAACTGCAGCAACTAGTCAAGGATAAGGTTCCTTTGGCCAAGAATGTCAATGCTGATGAAGCGGCTGTTTTGGGTGCCACTCTGCGAGGTGTCGGCATTTCGAAGATTTTCAAATCCAAGGATATGCAAGTTATTGATCGATCGATCTGGAACTACGGGCTGTCTATGGGTGGTGAAGATTTGGACTTGTTCCAACGAGGTACGCCGCTAGGCTCGGTGAAGACTATCCCATTGAACGTGACTGATGATTTTACAATTGACATTACCGAAGATGGTCGACTGGTTAACAAGTTCCTCGGTTCAAAGGTTGCCTCAACTATCGAAAGCGTAAAGTCTGACGCAAAGAAAGAATGTATTGATGATGTCGTGGTGGAGGCCGAATTCACCCTGACCAACAGCCGAACAATCGAGCTTTCGTCCGTGTACGCAAAATGCCTCGCCAAAGAAAAGATTACTTCTACTTCATCCACTGCGTCGGTTGAATCAACCACTGATTCTGCTTCTGTCACTAACAGCGAAACTGAAACTCAGGTGGCATCTGAGACTACCACCGCCACGGCCTCTGCCTCAACCACCAGTGCGGCTGAACAGAAGGAAAAGCCGCCTCGACCAATGCGGCGGTTCATCAACATCAAGTCCAAGTATGCCGGCCCACGACCAATGGGCAGCGCTTCGAAGCAGGGCTCCATTGCGCGACTTCGACAGATGGATCGAACCGATAACGACCGCTTGGGCAAGGAAGAAGCTCGAAACGTGTTGGAAGGTGCTATCTACCGAGTCAAGGACTTTTTGACCGATTTGGCTGACGCTGGTGCATTGGAACAACTTGAGGAATTTTCTGATTGGCTTGAGATTGATGGGCAGGTGGCACCACTGAAGGCACTTCTTGAAAAACAAACCGAACTAGAAAAGTTTAGAAAATCGTTTGATTCGGATGTTCAACCAGAGACCCAGGCTACGACCGTTACGGAAACAGAAACAGAAACCGAGACAAAGGCAAAAGCGACACCGACCAAGGCTGGAGACGATATCCGGGCCATGTATGCTCAAGTGGAACAAGTGGTACAGATGCTTCAAGATGCTGGTCTTGACCCAGATGCCGATCTACGAAATCTTGGGTTCGATACTGCGAATCTTGATCAATACGTTGAAGGAGGCGTCGAAGGCGAGGAGTCTGCTGTTGATAAGCTCAGGGGCAGTATGGATTTGCTCAAAGAAGCACTTCAATTGGCCGATAGCAAAGACGAAGCCAAGAAAGCTGAACTCCAGGCCAAGCTGATTGAACGTCAAAAGGAGCTTGACAAGAACCAAGGCGCCGAGCAACGGAATAATGAAAAGCGCCAGCAAGCATTGAAGCAGATGATTGAAAATGCTGCCAAGTCCAAGTCGATCAATGACAATATGGGCATCTCGCTGTCTACCCCCGCAACCGCAACTGCCACCGCTGGGTCTTCTGGTGCTACTGCACCTGCAACCGACATTGAGCATGAAGATCTATAGAGAAATTATTGTAATTGTTGTGTAAAGTATTATCCATTATTTAAGACATTTTACTTCGTCCTTCTTCGGGTGCTAGTTGGCGAATGTAGATTGTTGACTTTGCGGGTTTGTTTCCCTGGCCCACTGGATCCTCACGATACGAGTCGTCGCCAGCACCTACGGCCAGCATGGTCCCGTTGGCATTGACATCTAGTGAAAGCACGGACAATGGCAATTTGGCATACTGTTTAAGACGCTTTTTGGCCTTATGATCCCATAAGCAGACTCCATTATCTGAACCGCCTGAAAAAAAGGTGCCGTATTTCGGGTGGAATGCGATAGAATTGACCGGGGTCACCGTATCAATGCCGTTGATCTTGTCCACTATACGATGGCACTTGAATGCGTATTTCTTGGCTTGCACTTCCGCAGACGGATCGAAAAACTCCACTGCGACTCTTCCTTCAATTGAGGTACTGGCGTATCCGCTGCCATCTGGCGAACATCTTACTGTGCGTGTTTGGTATTTTAATGATGATTCGCGCCTCTGGAGAGGCTCTTTCAAGTTCCGCACGTCGTACAGATTGAACTGTCGCTCTGACATGCCCACAATCAAGCAACTGTTCATGGAATCCATTGTGTATACTTTTCCCGGAAGATCAACAAACCTCGACCGCCCGCTAGATGGATCTATTTGTTGCAGTGTACAATCCCAGCTTCCCGAGATGACAGAGCCGATGACAGAGTCGTATACCAGCGCTTTAATTGCCCCACCGTGATCTTCTCCAATTACTTCTTTATTCCCACTCATCAGATCAACTTTATACACGCGTCGTTCCATTCCTGCCGCAAAAGCCACCGTGCCTTCGCCCCAACACGCGTCCAGTAGCGGTGCTCTGAACTGGATGTTGCATATCATTTTCCCTTCGTTATCCATGTCATACAGCCGTAATGTTCCGTCCCACGACGAAACCAGTAGTTTTGTTGGATCATGAGGACAAAACCTCACGCTGGAAATTAGGTCTTTTGGCGGATCTGGTAGCTCTATATTCATAGACATGTTTGGTGATGGTGTTTTGTTTGTGCGTGTTTGTGTCTGTTTGAAAAATAAAAGGCGCGCGTTGCCACGGAAACGGTATCCCCCGAGAGTCCCGTTCCTCTCCATCATCTTCTGTCCCGTGACCGCAGTGAAACTGCCAAACTCAATCACCATTGCTGCCATCCCGCATAACAAGAACCGATCCTGTTACATTGCTGACACTCGCATCCGAATCATTCATTAATGGCCACTACATGGGATAAGCTGGTCGGTGGGGTTCTCGGAGACGAAACTGATCCCGACAAGACAGCAAGCCCCGGTGGTGGGTCAAGGCATCATCTTCATCGGCGGCATAGCCACAATCAAAGTCGAAAACAATCGCATTCACAGAGCATGGGCGATAAGCTCATGGATCGAATTGTGTCATCAGCACTTCCTACGGCTGTGGATGCTCAGCAGCTCGACCAGCGAATCCAACGGCAAAAAAGTCGACCCCCATTCAGTGTAAACTTGACCAGCAGAAACTTCCGAAAGATGACTGCACGGACGGGGGTTGTATTTGAAACATATTACTTTATATTGGAGTTTCTATTCTGGAAACAGCCATCTTTGACACTGTCGATGCTTTCAGTGTTTTCATTTATTTGTATGTTTGATCTGCGGCGGCGAGAAGCTTTGCTAACACTACAGGTCTCAATCCACAATTGATTCTTGTCACTCCAGTGGCTTATTTATTATTCGGTATTATGGTACCAGCGTTCTTGGCTCGACATCCAGCCGAGCCCAGCCTGTTAGAGTCTAATCCAGTTCCAGCTCGCGGTCCGCCGTTGAAAGAGGCGCAGATCCCCAAGCCAGTACCGGACATTTCTCGCGAATTCTATCTCAACGTGGTAGACACCCAGAACGCCATGTTGGATTATGTGATTGCATACGACTTTATTGCCAGTTTGTTGGCAGACCTAGGATACTTTGCTGATGAGTGCCGGTCCAGCTTAGTGTATGTGGCTCTGTTGGGCTTCTGTGCCCTATTTGTGGTGTTTGGAGTTCCAATTTATGACAATGTTCCTTGGAACTTGATCCTCATGGTAACAGGGTGGATTCTGTTAGGATTGACCTATCCAATTGCGGTGTCCGCTGAGGCGGAGGAACTTGGGGAATCTGATGGCATCGTTGGTGCAGGCGAAGCCGCACCAACAGTCGATGGATCGGTGAAACACATGCAGCGAGAAGCAGCCAAATATTATGACAATGCATTAGACAAGCTGGATGAATACGCCAAGGCTGAGTTTGAGGTTACGGAACCACATGAACAGCGGCAGGTGGAGATATTTGAGTTGCAATCA
The DNA here is from genome assembly GCA_030564285.1 of Blastobotrys parvus. Lineage (NCBI taxonomy): Eukaryota > Fungi > Ascomycota > Dipodascomycetes > Dipodascales > Trichomonascaceae > Blastobotrys > Blastobotrys parvus. The sequence goes on along the minus strand of JAJLUP010000004.1, from coordinate 126,880 downwards.
TACGATGCTGAAGTTTGCCAATGGAAGAGCTCGGCTTTCTGCAATGTCCCCCATGAGATTAGCGTGTCACGTAATGACCGCATTGCGCCTAATGGAGCTGGATTGTTGAGTGATATCCTGCCTCCAAGAAGCTGGGGTTTCGTTACCGAAGCTTGGAAACTGGATTATAACCCCGAAGAATGGGTCGCAATACAGCGACTGGAACCCGTATGCGACGTCGACCAGGACGAGAAGTGGGTGTACGACGCACTAGACCGGCGAAGAACCATGACATGGAGGCGCCGTCGTTGGGTTCGAGTATGTTGTAGAGTAGCGGTATAGTGATTTTAATTTGTATTTGTCAGGCTGCACATGTGTGAGGCTGGCGGCCCCTCACCGCGCCGCAAGCAACTTGCATGGATGACGCATCGGATGATGTTGACTCCATGACTCAGATGCATACCAGCCTTCCGGTTGCTGCGGGCCGTTCCGGGTCTCTGAGCGTATGTCTTTGCTCTTTATAAATACTTCACAGATTGCCTTATGACTTTTAATCAGATATACGTCTTTGAGCAGGATCGGTCGCCGAGGAATGGACACAAGCAATAATGGAATATACAGAATCTGAGGTATGTCTAAAGATTTCAAACAACAGGAACTAACCAGAAAGACTTCAAGTCCTCTCACACTGCCTCCGACGCAAAGCCTGGGTAAAATGCTTAACAGCCCCTTGTTCAGGGCATCTATCAAGGACCCGGAAGTGATGATGATGGTTTTGGACTTTAGCGCGTATCTTGCTCAACATAATCTATATTTCACAGACAATGGGCCATCCGATTCTGGCAAGATGACTGCTCTACTGTCGACCAAAGAGGGAGGAGAGCGGCTGAAAGAGTGTAAGCAGCTAAAATATGTCGACTTTCACTAATGTATATAGTCCAAAAAGCCATGTTAGACGCAGGCTACGATCTCGGCGACCCAAAGTATGGTTTCAGAGATATATGGACAGGCTGACCATGATGAATAGTTTGGAATTTGACCATTTAATAATGGGTCGTACTGGTATATAAATATTTCTAGACAGTTAGGGACGCGCCGCATTGTGTATGATCCGGTGCGTTACCCGGCAGCCGCACGAGTTGGGAGCCAAAAAAACACCCGCGCATCGCGACAATTGTTGCACTTTTTTTTTCTCACTGTAGTCAAACAGGGAAAAAACAACCAACACGTTTAATTGAACTTTGTTGTGTCGCATATAGTCTGATTCAGTATTTATTGGAACGGATATTTGCCCTGTTTTGTTTTTCTCTCAGTAATAGTGGAGAAAGAGTCGGCGCCTCGATTCATTCACATACACACAACAACACATTCAAGCAATGAGTTCTCGAGACGAGGCTCCCCCGCAACAACCACAAAATGATCGTTTGAATCCAGATGGTATGACGAAAAACGTTTCCAGAGAGCTGACAAGAACAGACCGGGATAATCGTGACGATCGACGGCGGGATGACAGATACAACGGTGGTGGACGACGAGATGGACCCCCTCGTGACAACCGACGGTACAACGACCAACGACGAGGTGGAGGAGACCGTCGTGACCGACCACCGGATCGAGACAGGTATCGTGACGATAGACGCGACAGAGATCGGAATAAGCGCGATCGGTCGAGGGATCGGTATCGACGAGATTACGACCGGCGGGACGACAGACGAGGAGGAGGCGGAGGCGGAGCTGGACGATATCGAGAACGAGAACGAGATGATCGACGAGCACGACAGCGAAGTGTTAGTCCGTGGCGCAGTGGCTCACGTCCAAAGAGCCCGCTGCCGAATATGGACGACATTGTTCCAATCAATGAACGGCAACGACGGCACACTCAATGGGATGTGAAACCTCGAGGGTTTGACCAGGTCAGCAGCGAAGTTGCCAAAATGAGTGGCTTGTTTCCGACACCAGGCCATCCTAAGCCTGTTGATATGAATCGACTTGCACTGTTGTTGAATGACGATGGCACATTGCGAAGCGACAGCAATATTGGGGTAATCAGTATTATCCAGAATACAGATATCGATGCATTGAAACCAAGCAGAAGCATAAACTCGCGAAGAGTGCTTGTATCCGGGTTTGACCCGTTGAAAGTGTTGAAATCGGACTTAGTCAAGTATTTCACCGCGGTGATGGGGTCAATTGTGCTGGATGACGTGCCCGGAAAAGGTCAACGAGTGGTTGGACGGGATACAGAAGACAAGAATGTGGTTCAACTTGATTTCCAGACTGCTGAGGAGGCCACGATCGCAGTTGCTCATTCCGGGTATCAATTAGACCCATCAAACCCAAGCATAGGAACACTGCTAGTGGGCCGTCCAGAAGATTATATTGTTCCAGAGCTGTCAAGCACGGCAACCGAACCTGAGCAAATGTTGAGAAGTGTCCGTGAAGGTCCAAACAAGATATATGTTGCGAACATACCGGCTCTTGTTTCTGAAGAGCAGATAGTGGAGCTGTTGCAGAGCATAGGACCGTTGCGATCGTTCCAGCTGCTCAAGGACCGACAAGGTGTCCACAGGGGTGTGGCATTTTGCGAGTATCGTGATTCTAATCTGACGGAGCCGGTGATTCAGGGGCTGAATGGTACCGAATTGGCTGATTCCAATCTGCGGGTAGCCAAGGCATGTTCTGGAATCATGCTCCAAGGCGACGAAACACTCAAGCTCTTATCGGGGCCCGTGAAGGATTTGGTGGTTGCTCTCAATATCGAGGACGGCAAGCCAGAGAGCAATGTGTTGCAGATGTTGAACATGGTGACGAACGAAGAGCTAGCAGATGAGCGAGAGTTCAGGGAAATCTTTCAGGACGTACAAAACGAATGCCTAAAATACGGGTCGGTGAAAGGTGTCAAGATCCCACGACCTAATCCTGGTACAGTGGGAAGAGTTACGACCACCATGACGATCCAGAATCCGGGTGTGGGCAAGGTGTTTGTCAAATACGAGCTGGCGGACGAGGCACAAGCCGCACTCGCCGCACTGCACGGGCGCAAGTTCTGCGACCGCACCGTGATTGCGCGGTACTATCCAGAAAAGAGTTTTGACCTGGGTGTTTTCTAGCGGGTCAAAAAAAAGTATAAAAAGTTTAGGGAAAGATATTAATTTATTATGCAGATGGTCACTGTTGCAGAAGCTGAGGCACGGTCGGGTCGAATGTATGTCGCGCAAGCAGGTTGTACACATCATCTGGCAATCTGGCCACGAAGGAAATACCGAGCTTGATGATCTTTTTGGCTTGTACCGGTGGAAACGATCGCAGCAGCGAGATTGGACTCGGCGAATGCAGAATGTCCTCTCGCATCAAATTCAGCTGCGCAATGACAAACAGAATGTTCATATGTACGCCGTAAGCAAATAAAAAGTCCCACAGCACTAGCACTTCATTCAGCGGCGGTGTACATGCTGACAAGGTCAACACAGATGCAAATGCGTACAGTTCGGCGGTGAGGAATTTGCTTTTCAGGAACTCGTATAGCTTGGGGTCAATAATCTCCAGGCACATGTCCAGTAATTTGAGCCCGGTATGAACCCCTTGTAGTGTCGGCTGGATATATAATGGGCAATCTCTGCCGACTAGTGTTTCGAACAGATGGAATGCCTGGCTCTCTGTTTTGGCTACGTACAGGAACGGCGCTGCCAGCACATTCATGCCTTGAACATATGTGTCGCTTTTCTGGAGATCGAGCTTCTTCCCCGGCTGGCCAGACTGGCGCCATGCAAACGAATTGAGCACCCTGATCAATGCTTCTTCGGACACCCGTTTGCGGAACTGGGCGTCGGTGGTCAGCGTCCGGAACGTGTCGTTTCGTATTTTCGAGTACACCGCACAGGGTCCACGGTTCACCAGGTTCAAGTATGTGTTGCATTTATTCGGTGGTGTACGTAGCAGCACCGACCATACATACTGTCTGTACGGGCACTGACCCTATTTGTTTGTTTGTTAGTTGGCTATCCCAGCGTTTCAGATCACATACGTCAGAGCCCGTCGACAACCCATCGACAAGCACTTGATACCGTAGCTGTGAAATTCCGGATTTCACAATCATAGGTGGTTTGGACAGCAAAGCCTCTATAGCGTCCCGTTTGCGGTGTTCCTTCTTTTCCATGATGGATCAGTGAGAAAGTCGGGAGGCCCTACGTGATATTTTGGGATGGTGTAAACAAACGCGCCGCGCCGCGCACTCCACTCTGCCCCGCGACTCAAACTGACCAAATCAGATCTTAATATTAAGTACAATAATTACAGATGCTTAAAAGGCAAACGGCTGGTACGCATACCCCTCGCCTTCAAAGAACTTGCTCATGGCTTCGACCCAGTGTAGACGCAATGAGTGCAACATAGCGGAGGTGCCCTCCATACATACCAGAATGACCACCGTGAACGTGAACCACATGCCAAACAGAACCACCGTCATGGCCACGCCTTTCACACCATGCACCCCGAACGCACCCTGGATCGTCATGCTCCACAGCACGGACGAAAGCTGGTTGTGGGCCAGCGACAGCGCCCACAACCGCAAATACGAAGCCGTGTGAGAGATGCAGTTGAGACAAAACTCAATGGTGTGGATCACCTGGTGGATCATGACGTCCCCAAACTCAAATGCATGCTCGCTCTCATGGATCGACGCAAAGTCCTGGATCACCATAGCATCGCCAGCTTCTTCCTCCATACCGTTCATGTCATCTTCTAGCTCCAAATGCTGCACAGAGTGGTACCCCTGAGCCCGTGCTCGGTTATGTTCGCGCCGCAGATAAAGCGGTTTCAGCAACAGCAGCCACGGAACACATATCAACGCAATCAGTACAAGAACATTCTGTACAAATGCCTGGCCACGGTACAACTGGTCATCAATCTTGCCCGGACTGAGGAACATGTTAATCAACATGTTCAACAATCCTGGTGCTGGCTTGCCGATGCCATTCCAATCAACACACCATTTGTAGACAATCGTCAACGCCAAATACCCGAAAATGCTCTGCATGAACAAAATACCCGGAACAAAGTTGCCCCAAATGTCAATCGGTTTTTGGAAATACTTGGCATTGATCAACGAGTTGAACAAACTATATGTCATGTGGCAATACCCCATCAAAATCGACAACTTCATCTTGTACGAATTGGTGAATAGCAGATTGTTCTCAGTGCCATGCCATGCAGGATCCAGTCCTGCCACATACGTGCCAATTGATTTCGCTTCAATAGAGTCACCAACTTTCCATGATTCCGGCCATTGCCATTTGCTTTTGAACAAGGTCATGGACAATGAGAAAATATCGTTATAAATAAACCCAGTATACACTGAAAACAGTCCCATCAATAGTAGCACATATCGGCCTGAAAAGGCCATGTCGAAAATTTCGCTTCGCTCCATCTTGGACAGTTTCCGCTCGTACACAACCAGCACCGATGCCGCGAGTGCCAGAATTATTCCATGCCCGACATCACCAAACATGATGGCAAACATGAATGGGAATGTAATCACGGTGGCCAGACCTGGATTGACTTCTTTGTATGTAGCAATTCCGTATGCATCGACGATATTCTGGTATGCATCAGTGATTTTGTTCGTTCGGTGAAAGGTCGGTGGAGTTCGGGTGGTCTGCAATTCATTCACCACCGACGACGTATGGACCCCAGCCTGTTCAGTGATCTCTCGCAGTGCATTTTGCACTACCGAGATATCATCTTTGGGTATCCACCCTTCTGCAATCAAGCATCGTCTTGTTTGGTCGTAATTGAACAGATTCAACGCTCCATAGATGGACTTTTCTCGCTCCAGAATCACGGTCCAAATACGATACTGAGCCGCAATCAAAGACAGCTCAGTTTGCAACGCATGTGTCGTGTTGGACAAGACCGCATCCACTTCTTCCAGCCGCTGGTTAATCTCCACCACTGCATCTCGACGATGCGACCAGTTTTCGTCCACTTTGTACAATTTGGCATCCAAAGATTCACAAATTCTGGTGATTTTGGCAACAATCCCTGAACCGTGGCCAAACACAATAAACGCATCCTTGTCGGAAAGTTCATCTTGATCTAATGAGAAATTCTGCATCAACAGGTTTCCTCGCAATGCTCTCCACAGAATCCGTTCCAATGCACCCATTCGTGACCGATTGATAACCCCGGCTACGAACTGAATATTCAATGCTGAGATGTTGTTTCGATCCATGCTCAATCGAGGGCCTTCTTCAGTCGCGGCCAACAGCGGTGCATTATCGTCGTCATCACTGTCACTGCTTCGGTCCATCTCAAGCGACATTCGCACATTGGAAGGGTCTCTATTGTTCTTGTCAAAGAATTCGCCGCTGCTGAGCAGAACAGCACGCTTCTCCCGTAATGCATATTCTCTACCGTGCAAGTCGTCGTACGATTGGGTCATTTCCTCTACTCGCGTTCCCAAGCCTTTTATTCGGTCCACCAATTCGTCAATCTCACTTACTGATTGTATTGTGAGCCGCTCTTCGGGAAGTGCCGCTATAGGAACGCTGAACCGCACCATCTGGGTATGCAGGTAATCTGTCCAACTAGTTAGCCATGTGTCCACGGTGGGTGCAACCACCCTTCCAGTACATACTCAATTTCTGCTCGATATCGGTGATTCGTCTAATCTCATTGATAAAAGAACGTTGAAATATGCTGAGATCGGCATTCAGCTATAAAGGGTTAGTGAAAAATTGTTAAACACCGGTTCATCTTACATCTCGCAGTTGAATAATGCCCATTTCCCCCAACGTGCAAACCACTTGACGCCCTATTTCAGTCGCAACGTACAACTGTACCAGTGACATATCCGCCGAGCCTGGTTGTTAGTGGTTTTTTTTTTCTGCCTGCATAACATACGGAATATGGCCTCTGGTTTGTGTGCCATGATGATGGTGTTGGTGGTGATAAGTGACAAGTGTTGATAAGTGATGCTGTGGCAAGGCGTGCCTCATATTGGTGTGGTGCACGCCACGGGAACGAGCGAGTTTCAATAATACTAGGGCTGGAGTGCGTAATCATGTAAACTAATTATGAAAAGTAACCTGCATACTGAAAAATTACGGACTCTGCTTTTACAATGAAATTATGGCACTTCCCCTGTGATTCAATCTCATTTTCCAATAAAATAATAATGGGCCAATCCAGCAAGGTAAGTTCTGAGGGAGAGAGGGGCGAGAGCTCAGCCCCGAGCCCGAGCTTTAGCCCGAAGAGCCGCCTGATCCCAAAATGGCCCACCACCCGGTGGCTGATTCCCTCATCACCAATACACAGGACTACACCATCGACGACCAGTCCTACAGGATATTTTCACTATTTACTTGGCAGGCAGTGTTTATCCTCTGATGGCCCCTGCAGTGCCTCAGAGCAGGTCTCGTCGGAATGCAAACGTGCCGGCAGGCAGTTCCAACTCTGACGGTGGGGCCAGATCAGACCCAGACGACCATGCTAGGTCGGCGGGCATGACGTTGGCCAACGGGCAGAAACCCCAGGGCACAAAACAAGAACGACTGGAAATGACCAAATATTTATTATGTGACTACAAGGCTGCAGCAAAGTTACAAGGGGAAGATGGATGCAAGATATTAGCGCATGATTTGCATGTTAGTGGATATGAGCTGTATATTGTTGAACAGTGGGCATGCGAACGGAAGAGTAACACGGTGGTAACGACGTTCACAGGGAATCCAGAACATACAATAATAGCGGCAGTGATCGAAGTACCCAAGAATAGCAAGAACTGGGGTATCACTACTCAACAATATTTTGACGAAATGACGAAATTGCATCTACGACCAAAAGAGACCGAACATGGGTTGGTGTTTGTAACAAACTTGAGCAGCTTCCCTTCGAACTTGAACTTGGTACCGGTACCGAATGGCGATACTAACTCAGCGTGGGATCTGTTCTATGTCAATGAAAACCTCAAGCGAGCGAGCTGTGGCGGACGATCGGTGCTTAACATTGCTCCGCCACCAGATGCATGTGCGGACAAGTTTCAGCAGTTATTCCGGACACATGAAAATGTAGGAATAATGTTTGCAGCTCGGGAGCTGGTCACGCTAGTGCAAATTTCTCTGTTCTACTGCAATCTATTGGCACCTCAGTATGTGGATGGGCTTATGTGCAATGAAACGCTTCGGGGCATCACGGCATGGTGGGACAAATGGGGACAAGCTCGTCACCATGTTAAGCCCAAGGACGGTATCTTTGGACCTACCACTGTAGCAGCTATTATTGGATTTGTCACTGGAGTGAAGCTGCGGATTGCCTCAGTTATAGGGATTAATAAGACTCCCAAGGACCCATTTGATGCGGCGTTCTATCTCGAGTCGGTGCGGCAGTTTCAGAAACATGAACATTTAAACAAGACCATGCGAATTGACGACGAAACAGAACAGCGGGTTTTCGCATTGACAGATTACAAGGCATATGCTAACCCGGTGGGCAGTGGCGCTGATTTTTTCGGTCAAATCAAATCGACCATGAAGGAGGTGTCAGGACGACAAGTGCTGAGTCTGTTGGATATTGAAACTATGGATATCGACCGGTTGGTTCCATGTGTACAGGGCAGTCGACCACGATACTTGTGGCTGGGCAAAGGTACGATGCGGGAAATTGCAACAATCAACAGTACTGCGAGCACCGTAACCGGAATTCCAGCTGGATCCTTGACTCAGAGCGAGTTGACAACCAACAGCCGAGATTTGCGCCGGGCCATGATGAGGACAGTAACGTCGCAAAAACAAAAAACAGATGATGTTATTCGATCTGGCGTCACCAAAATCCGAAGTCTGCAAAAGCGTGATGGAGACGATTATGACTACAGTGATACGGAAGTTGCCGCCCCAACGTCGCCGGGGGCTGCCTCTGCGGCTCCGCCGTCTGCGGCGGCGTCCGCCACCGCGACGGTGCTGGCCAACCCGGTGTCATTATCGCGTGAAACGTCAACGAGCCAAGAAAAGCGACGAGGCCGAATGCGGCTACGAAAATATATGCATTACTATTACCGCGACCCGTCGCGGTCACGCCGCTCTGGGCCGTGGCTGCTTTCCGATGACGACGACGAGTCCAAGCCCAACACTGACGACGAATACTATCGTGGCGAAAATGAGTGTGACTCGGCATTATCAGATCTGGACACCGATAAAAAGGCACCGTGTCTGCGTGTCCGCCGCCATCGGTCGTTTTGCGTGCTGGGGGACGAGTCGCAAGCGTCCAACGACGAGCGCCGCATAGGCCGCACCGCGCTGCGGCGGCACCATTCGTTCAGCTTGGTAGAAAAGGTGGTCAACCGGTACCCGGTGCCGTTCTATTCCGACTCCAAACTCGAGGCACTTCACCACTCGTGTAAGCGGTTCAGCCAAAAGCTTCATATGGAGTTGGATGAGCTGGACGCTACGACCAATAGAGCCGATCGAGAGCTACAGACCGCGACGCAGCGGCTGGCTACGGATTATCAACGGGTGGACACTATGTCGAATCAGCTGGAACAGGTATGGGCGCATGAACGTACCTTGAAGACTCGGCTGCAGGACGTGGACGCGTTGACCTCGCGGCTCAAGTACGAAGCGCGAATGCTGGACGCCAAGTTGCGTGATGTAGAGGAGGCGGTAGACACTTTCCAGTTGAAGGTGTCCAACTTAGAATCGCGCATGGGCCGGGTGGTGTGTCACAGTGTTGTCCGGGGCAACCGACGCAAGTCCATCTCAGTTTTGTAAGAATCCAGTTAGTAAAAAAGAATTAAGCTACATAAAGTTCGTGGTGTCATCGTTATTAGACTCGCTGTTAGCCTGCATTAATGCCCGAGCAATCTCGATCTCGTCGCCTTGGTTTTGGTCGTCATGATGGTGATGGTGATGGCTGCCCGAGGATGATTCTTCCTGGCCAAAATTGCCAATGGCTGGATCGACCGCGTTGGAAGCATCCTTTGGTTGGTGGTGGTGATGGTGGTGGTGATTCGAGTTGATGACATCGTCAACTCCGTCTAGATTGGCCAGATCAGCCGCCAACAACGAGTTGTCGTGTTGGTCGTCGGTAAATTGTGCAAAGGCATGTGCACTGGACGCATGTGACGACGATGGCGTCGATTGCTGCAACAGGTGGTGCTCTTCGTCGCTTCCTGGGTTGATGTACTCCTTCTTGATTCGTTTGGTGGCTGGACGGGTCGACTCGCGACATTCGTTACAGTTGCGAATCGCCTGAGCCACAGTTTCCTTGATGCGTGTCCAGTGGTACTTTTCGGTGATTTGCGATGTGGTTTTGTTGATACCAGCATGTGCTTGCATGTGGATTTCAGTAGCAATTTGGATCTGGCGTTCTCCTTCAGGCACCACTTCTCGGCCCTTGAGCATGAGCTTGTCGCCGTCCAATCGATAATGAGCCGCAGATGACCGCAGCCGCGATTTCTCCTGGCGGTCAGAATTCGGTGGATATTTGGCGTATTGCAGGTAGTATTTGATCTTGTCGAACCGCTCTTCCCCGACTGAATCGTCGTTGTTGTCGACCAACTGACGCCCGTAAATCAAAGCGTCAACGGCATTTTCATGGCCCTTGAGGATCCCGGCGCCTTTGATACGGCCGATCCGAGTAAAGCCCGTAGTTTCCCAGATGCGTCGCGCAGCATGATTCGTTTCAAACACCAGGTTGAGCATAGCATAAGTATAGCCAAGCTTAGGAGCCCAATCCAAAAAAGCTTCGGCCAATGTGCGACCAATACCCTGTCGTCGGATACCGGCGTTGACCAAGAATCCGGCTGAACAGATGTGAGAGCATCGCCCAGGGTAATTTGGCTTTATGTAGAACGTACCCAGGCATTCCTTTTCCCATTGCCGTCGTTCTTCCAATGCATGTTCACTGCCAATGAGCATCACTCCAGCGAACGAGCCGAACCAGTAGTTTTGGAATGTGTCAATGTGCAAAGTGTCAAACAATGGGTACGTGTCGCCTCGGTCAATCTCAGCATTGAATTCATCGCACAAAAACGCCAGAAGCCCTACAGGCACTTGGTCCGTTGACGAAATTGGGTAAATGGTCGCTGTAGTCTGACCGTCCTTGAGTAGTACCGTGAATGGGCTCAGCTCCGGCATGACTACATCTGGTCGGTAGTGTGGAGGTTGGGTTGGGTCTTCCAATGCAGACGGCATTGTGCTTTCGAAGCTAAGGCATTAGCATGGTTCAAGATGTAATTTCAAAAGACCAGATCACTGCGACGTGATTGTTTGAGGATACTCACATATATTTTATTTGGTTGAGCTTAGCGTGCTGATAAGATCGCAGGGCCGTTCCTGGATGTTCAAGTATTGAAGCCTGGATGGTTGGTGAGAGTGGCGTGCAAAAGTCGTCACGGCATGAAAATTTGCAGCACGCACGGTGATTTGGGAGATCAGTTGTCAGGGCAACCGCCATCGCGGCTCAAACACGTGATCAAAGCCGCAATGCAAAATGCGGCGCTGGATTGGTATCATCAGGCCAGCCAAGGCGGCTCACTCACCCGTCGGTGCCTGGCATATCGAGCTGCACAGCGGGATGCTTTCTTTGCTAAGACCCGCTGCGCTCGGCCTTTTTTCTTTTGCTCGCTTCGCTCGAGACGCTGGATCGATCACCGCAGGTGTAGTGTGCCGCCTTAGCTGGTCTGATGATGCTAAGCAATTCGAGCGAAGCGAGCAAAAAAAGGTCGAGCGCAGCGGGTATTAGGAAAGAAGGGATCCCGCTGCGTTCAATGATTCCAAGCATGTGGAGCAAAGCGACCAAAAGAAGAAAACGAGCGAAGCGAGCATAAAAAGATCTTTTACTGCTCTATATTAATACAGATAAATAATAATAATAATAAAAATGCAAGAATTAGATAAGAAAGCTACATCGGCTCGTCTATCAATGCCCGACCATAAATAAAAGCATCAATAGGCTTGCGGTGGCCTTTGAGTTTGCCGGCGCCTTTGATGAGACCGATTCGCTCAAACCCCAGGCTGTCCCATATGCGAATACTAGCCCTATTTGTTTCAAACACCAGGTTGAACATTGAGTACGAATAGCCTAGTTTAGGCGCCCATTTAAGATACAACTCTCCCATAATCCGCCCAACGCCCTGTCCACGAATATACTCATTGACCACAAACCCCGCATTGCAAACATGCGATGAGCGACCAGGGAAGTTCGGCTTGATATAGAATGTGCCTAGAACCCGCTCTTCCCATTTGGTTTCTGGATCGATCTGAGGCTGGTCGCCAATAATAAACACGGCACCAAACGAGCCAAACCAGTAGTGTTTGAACGAGTCCAGTGTCAGTGGGTCCATTTGCGGATATGTATCGCCGCGTCGAATCTCGGCGTTGAATTCTTCACACAAAAACTCGATCAACGATTCGGGCATCTGTTCGTCTGGGTCGGTGATGGGGAACAGCGTCGCCACGGTCCGTCCGTCCTTTAGTACCACCGTGGTAGGCTTGAGCTCGGGCATATATGGTTCTTCAGGCGACCTCAGATACAGATGGTGGTCATCTGGGGCGTCAGCAGTGACCGGAATGGTCGATGTACTAGCATCTGTATCTAGAAACACGTTGGCCATGGTTAGTTGTTTGTATTGTAATGAATTTTTTCAGTTGGTGGGGCGTCGAAAGGATCTTGGGAGAACTCACAACGACAATACGATAATAGAAGAAAAGACTATCTACATTATCCAGTATCAAGAAATAAACTCCTAATTATTAGAGAATATTCTAAACAGCATTCTGATATTCTATATGGGAGAGTGGAGATATATATAGGCCCAGCCCGTCATCGGCATTGGGTTAGTCGTGATTTGGAAGGAAGAGCTTCCCCCGCCCAATTCGCCCTCTCCAAGCCGCGCCCCGTTAACTCTCGTCGTCAACAATCATGGTATTAGCAGCAGTAGGACAGTTTTGCGCAACTGCATCACTGGAGGGAAATGCCCGGTTGGTTGCAAAACTGATCAAAGACGCCGCAAGGGCAGGAGCCAAGGTACTTTTTTTGCCTGAAGCCTCAGACTACATCACAGTTGGAGGTGGACCATCGCCCGTCAAAAGCGTGGAGACCAGCGAGTTTATCGAAGGCATCCGTACCACTTTGAATGAAATTCCATTAAAAGACCGTCCGGAAATATCCGTTGGTGTCCACGAACCAGCAGATAATGGCCGGGTTAAAAATACACTCCTATGGTTGAACCAATCGGGCGAAATCACGAACCGATACCAAAAGCTACATCTGTTTGATGTCGACCTGGCCAACTCTGGAGGGCAAACTTTGAAAGAATCCAACACTGTAGAACCCGGTGATCATGTTATCCCGCCATTTGATACTCCAATTGGCAAACTGGGACCGGCCATTTGTTACGATATTCGATTCCCTGAACTGGCTCTCAAATTACGATCACTGGGTGCAAACATCTTGGTATATCCATCAGCATTCACAATTCGCACGGGACAAGCACACTGGCAAGTACTTGCCCAAGCTAGAGCTATCGATACACAATGCTACGTTATTATGGCCGCACAAGTCGGAAAGCACGACCCCGATGGTAAACGTCAGAGTTACGGCCATTCATTGATCGTGGATCCATGGGGTACCGTCATCGCTCAAGCACCAGATGTCGACACTGATCCTTGCATTATCACCGCAGATATCAATCTAGATCATGTCGAAAAGGTGCGACGAAACATGCCCCTTTGGAGCCAACGTCGTGACGACGTGTTTGGCTAGTTTAGTTTATAGGTTGAGGTAATGAATCTCTAGCCACAATCAATTCTTGTTTCAACCGAATAAGAATCTGCAAAGTCTGCTTCTGCTCTTGGTTGAAATCATCGAACGTATGTCGCTCTTCTTCCAATCGTTGTTCATATGATTGGTGGAGCTGCTGCTTAGATTGGACATACTCGGCAACCCACGCCTGGGTATCGTTCCGTAACGTTGTCATGCTCTTTTCAAACCGCTTGATCAACTCATCGCTTTGTTCTCCAATTTCATTCAGCTTTTGTAATCGCATTTTCAACCGCACATTCTCGCTGAATACATTGTCATCCTCGTCATCATCGTCGATATCGCGGTCTTCTAGCGGTAGTCCATGCTGCCGAATCAGGTCCATCCGATGGTTTTCATGCTCCAAAATCGCACTAGCTTGTTCCGAGATGGAATCTCTCGTCATCCTGTTTGTAGAGACCTTGTTAACCAGGTCATTTACTAGCCCGGTCACGGCCGTCCGCGTGTCCTCACTCATTTGTCGTGTGGTATTTGATGATCAATATCTTGGGACAGATGGTGTGGCGCCGACACTCCATCTCCATCACCAATAATAAAACAATGTTTCGATCCGCTGCCAACACCCGAGGTTTAGTCACCTTGTTGTACGTATTCGCATTTCACAGAAACTAATAATCAGCCATCTACCTTCTTCAACTGTGTCCAACAATATCAAACAGTTGATCGCCACAAAGTACAGCAACCCTGCTTTGCGCAACTTCGATATCGAGGTCACCGAGAACAAACCCACTCACGATCAACTCAGGTCATTGTCTGAACTGGCCGAAAGTGAAGTCGACGAACGGGTGGATTCTCGTCCTATTCTAGTCGATTGGTTCAACGGTAAGATCGCAGTTAACAATGAACCAAAGTCGGTCCAAATCCTGGCCAACCTGCTCAACAAGTAGCTAGTAGTAAAAACAGCATTAAATACGAAACAATAATACACAAAACATAATCAAAAAAACACAAATTCTTTATAAAGAGCCTCCCCCCTTATTTCTTGCTCTTCTTTTCTTTCTTTTCCTTCTTTTCCTTCTTCTTTTTGCTTTCACCTTCATCTTCATCATCTCGCTTTCGCTTCTTGTCCTTCTTTTCCTTCTTCTCCTTCTTGTCCTTCTTTTCCTTCTTTTCCTTCTTCTTCTCCTTCTTGACCTCTTCTTCATCATCAGATTCATCGTCAGAATCGGCCACAGAAGCATCAGCAATCACAGTGTCAGCATCAGCATTATAGCTCTGCACATTATTCAATTCGACCTTTTCAGTCTTCTTGACATTGGTAGATGCACGAACAGACGAAATCTCTCGGCCTTCCATACCACCAAGCTTTCGTTCCAAGCTGATTCGATCTTCCAACCCTACCGTAGCAGCATCTTCCCGATCTTCAGCCAAAGCATCATATCGCAATGACTTGGAAGCCTTAGCAGCCAACATTCGAGCAATCTTACCCTTGTTCTTGCCACTAGCTTGACCAACCAACGAAGCATGGTACAAAATACCATACTTTGGAGTATCATGCTTGGTCTTCAATGCCTTGAACAATGCCTTTTCAGCACCCAAGATTTGGACGGTAGAAGCAGGAGCCTTGGCCAAAGAGATCAAACTACCAGCATGGGCAATCAGTCGAGCCCCGACCAATTCACCAACCAATGCAGTCAAGTTTGGAGCAATAGCAGCCATTCGAGAGCTCAGGTACGAACTCAATTGTTCTCGGTATTCAGCAAAACCAATCACTTGGTCGGCCAAAGCCTTGATGTTGTCCAAATCAAACTCGGTGATTTCGGTACCCATAGACAATTCAGCAGCTTCCTTCAATTGCTGCTCAATTTCTTCTGGCAAGATTTCACTCATGTCGGTCTCACCAGCCTTGGATCGGTAACCCATAGCCTTGATCACCTTAGCATAGGCAATGTTGTCTTGAATGATCTTGGCCATTTCTGGGAAATGCCATCCATACCATTCCTTTATTCGCATAGCATAGGTATTCAATTCTTTGTCCAAATCATCCAACAATGCAATAGCTTGAACAATCATGGTGTCCACTTTGTCTGGAGAAAACTTCAACGTATGTCGACCCAAAGAATGGGCCAAACCCAACGTCACAGTACTCAAAACTTCGTCAGTAACACCTGGCAACAATGCAGGCAAATGCTCTCGAATGGCTCGGTAAATATCCATACTGTTGCTATCGGAAACAACAGATAGTGAAAGACCTGGAAGTTTGTTAATAGCATTACCCAGCTTTGCATCTGCGACAACCAAGCTGCCCTTCTTCTCATCCTTCAAATCAGCAAGCAAGTTGGCAAGCTTGTCGGAAACCTTGCCTTCAACAATGGCGTTGACTTCTTCCATAGCAGCAGATGAAGAATCAAACTTGGAAAATCCTTTAAGCTTGAACTGGCTCACCACTTTTTCAGCATTTGACAAATCTTCCAGAAGCGAATCGCTCTTGTACAATTTTTTGTCCTTGGCCTTCAGCAAGGCATAACCTGCAGCCGTCTCTGTGAGCACAAACGTCATCGTGTGTTGTGGTTGGAGGTTGTTGTTGGAGGTTGGGTATGGTCTAGAGAGATCAAAGAGAAAAAAAAAATTTCAAAATTGTCTAGCCTACTGCCGGTTCCTTCTGCTTCAGCCCTAGTGCTTTAGGAATTTTTTTTTCCTCGGGTTGGGAGTCGCCGTTGCCATGGCAACTCGTTCTTGCGCGTAAATTTGGACATGCGGCTCTAAGCCCCGGCACCTTCCTAGCCCATACATATACAAAATAATTAATCTTGTCCCACCGGTGCGGCTTGCGTACGAGCCGCTAGCCTCATCATACCAAGCTACGCTCGAGTGCTACGGGATCCTCTATCGCATCGCCGGATGACACTGAGCAAACCAAGCTACGCTCGAGCGGAGCGAGCAAAAAAGAAAGGCGGCACGCAGTGCGTCTTGCAAGCTACGCTCGGTACCCTTTCTCTTGTAAGACGCACTGCGTGCAGCCTTTTTCTTTGCTCGCTTCGCTCGAGCGTAGCTTGGTATGCTAGCGTCCGGTGCGACTTGTGCGTGAATCGATCATTCCATAGTACAGAAAGGGGGGAGGGGGTACTTTTACCTTAGTGCTGGTCGTCGGCATGTCACGATCCCAAGTTTCACGATATCGGAACCAAAGTGCTGGGGCTGGGGTTGATTGGAGATCACGTTTATCTCCAGATCAGGTCAATGAGGTCCTGTCAATTGAAATCGGAAAGACTCAAACGATGGGCGGGGAGAATAAAGGATCGTCATCAGCTGACGATTGCATCGCCGCCTCATTTGAAGATGCCCATGGCCGCGCATCGGGACGACAATCATGGCATGATCTTTTTTTAGTTTTGGTTGGTTGTCTTGGCTATTTGTATTCTAATAGTCAAGATATTTTCAACGCCTGGTATTACGGAGCTCGGCGGGACCACAGCGAAATTATTACGCAATGGGGAAAGTGCTGGCGCAGCAAGGCGGGCTGGGCCGACTCCACATTTGACTATCGGCAATGGCACCCTGCAGTGAGGAAGGTGACCTGGCTGATGCTGGAACAAGGGGATCGACCGGACAAAATCTCATCTTAAGGCTTTCTCGCACTTTGCGACAAACAGGCAAGAAAACTACCTACAAGGATGTTGTATGCATTGTGCATGCTTGTTTACTACTAGTCGTTTTGTATATGACAGAGACGAAATATGAACCAGGTACAGACAATTCGTATCACTGAAGGATTAACAAATATTATGATATGTCTTGATGATGGTTTCACTACACCGCATTCTAGAGTTGCACCCTGGGCGGCTTATAAACAATGCAATTATCGCAGCTGCATTGCATGAAGACCGCATCTGTAATACGGTGATTTTACGAACTCATAAATAGGTGACACGTGAATAAATTGGCATTGCTCATCTCTGTCGGGTTTCTGGTCGCAGGCGGTTTGCTCCGGCTTTACCGCAATTCCCCCTTAGCTGATGGATGATGATATCATGGTTCCCTTGGGGATCGAAATGCGGTGCGAGACCAGGCTTCCGGCCGCCGAAACCCCCGATGCTAGAAAGATCCATCGCGGTGGATGAAACAAGGCCCGGAACACCAGGTGCAGCATTGTGCATATGAAAGCTGGGCACTCCTTATGAATTGATCGTGAATATGAAATATAAAAAACATTATCATTATTCTCAGTATCTAAATTGTCAACGTACAAAGAAAAAGTGTATAGATTGGTTGAAATGGGCCGGTCTGGTCCATTCGGGCAAATCGGACCCCGGTAACAGCAAGAACCTCGATTGCTGTGGGTCAAAAAACCCATGATTAATAACAAATAAATAAAGTCGACGTGTCGGATGCAAAAGTGTATTACGGTTGGATGGGATGTTCCGGCTAGCAATTGATCGAGAATCATACTGTAGCCGTGATGCTATGCAAATTCGAAGTCAAATTCACACCTGAGCCGCGGCTCGTCGTGTATTGGTTGCCGTTGCTGCCGAAGGCATCTTGGAACAATGGCGAACCATCATCACATATGGCATTCTCTGAAGACTTCGGATTCCGTCCTTTGTTGCGCTGAATCTAGCTTCAAAGCCCTGTCCATTGTGTCGTGGAGTTGTGACCATGTCGGTGGAATATCGCTTAGCGTTGAATTGGCATGTTTCGATTTCGTGGTATCCGGCAGTGGGGATGAAGGTGACCACGACCTGTTCTCGTTCAAATGATCGTGTCATGCTTTAGATTTGGTAATTGACAGTTTTCCAACCCAAGGGGGGGTGGATGCTTTATATACTTCGATGTATAAGATGGGGATGGGATAAAAGCAACGCGCTGCGTGTACTCGGCATGTTCCCTTGCTTTTTCCACTGCCCTTTCTGGCCCTCCATGCCAATGGGCTTTCGGTCAGCCAAGACACCAAGACATAGAGAAGAAGGCAAAAGATCCGGCTGGTTCGTTCAATCCAAACTCTGTTATTCTTATTTGTGTTACAATAAATCTTTTCTCGGGCTCGTATTTCTCTTAGCTGGTGCTGTATCCCTGCCGGAGCCTTGCGTTGCAGTTGCTAGCCCAAGTCCCAGCGTGGCGCTCAGCGCAGGGTGCCGTAGGTACCTCAGTTTTTTTAGTCCATGATCGTCGTCCGCCAGCCGGGAAAGAGACTGTCCCATCATCGTGTACTCGGGATTGGGACATGCTGACGATATGCTTGTTGAATCCGGAGGAGGGCAGTGCTGTTTGGTCAATGCTTTTAGGTTCACAAATCGCATTTGGTAAAGCTTCTATTCATAGTATTAAGAATTAAGAATAGCTACAAGTGGGGCTATTAGTATTGTATATTTGGACGATGGTTCATATGCCAAGTCTCCTGGTTGTATTAGAGTCGGAGTTCGGCTCCCGCTCGCCACCTTACTAGGAGAAGACAAGAACATGAGAACCCATACAAGTAACGATTGTCGCAATGAAATATGATCAAAACCTGTGGACATAGCACAGACTTGCATGTAATGACTCGTGCAATTTCAGCGAGTCTTTGGATTATGCGGAACCGAGGTGGTGACCATGTACATTTCCTCATCTAGCATCGATCGGCTGCATCAAATTGAAATATACCTGCAGTGGGCAAGTTGCTCCGCGCGGTCAATCTCTCCGAGACAGATTATTCAAGGCGAATAATGTCTGGAATCAATCAATAGATCAATCAACTGGTTGTGGTTGATCTGGATCATCGTTGTAGGTGAGCGATATCGGCAATTGGTTGGATACAACAAGGAGATATTCTAGGATATTGGAATCCCGCTACAGTAATTGTGATAATTGGAGAAAGGCGGGACCAAAAAATACAATAACAACGGCCCCGTTAAAGTATCGTATATTGGCTTCGATCGAGTGCATGGTCGCCGCATCCATATCCATCATCAGACTCCACATCCGGTCTCAATTGATTGAATGGTTTGGGCTTTGAATCAGTCTGCTTCGTTGTACATGTGCTAAAGTACAAGAACCATTCGATGCAATTCATCCCTTTGAATTTGAACGGATCTGGTGGTTTCCGTTCAACGTTCTAATAAGCACAAACTTGACCATTGAGAGCAGGGGGTTTCTTTATTGCTCAGTACACAGGTAAAGATACTAGGGATACAAATATCGGATTTATCCATTGATCAGAACGATTCTTCCTAATGTGGAATCTGCAGCTTTGACGTGCATAACATGACTCGGAACTTTTCAATGGGGGATATCTCGCTCCCCGAACTAGGGGTAGATGGAACCCACAAAGGATATCTTCATGGTACAACCAACAATTGGCCATTGGGCATTCGGACTGTCCTGATGACGGGATCCCATGGATCTTCTACTAAGTTATGTATGAACAGTGACAATTACGATCATATTCTACATAGCAAGTATCCCTCTACTCTGATGGGCAAAGAAACATTAGCCGAGGCTCGAATGGTCTCCGCATTGCGGATGCAAAAAAAAAAAAAAAAAAAAAAAAAAGGCATCATCCCGGTACATGCCATGATCAGCTCTCAAGACGCAACCGCACACGGGTGGCTTTAGCGGGTTGTCTTGCCAGCTCTAATAGGGTCGGTTGCTGGCGATGAATGGTGGTTGTGCCTCATCCGCAAAACCTTCCGGGTTGTTGGTAAACGGCGTTTTAGTCCAATTGAGTGTACGTATGGTGTACCCAATAAAAAAAATCAAAGCTATAGGGGGGAATCTGGAAATATTGTTATAGCTCGGCGAGCTTCCAGGTTTCCAGAGCTCGATCCGTAGGGTTGGTAATCGGGGGTGGCGGGAGCAGAGTCAAGCCGCCTACATGAAACAAATCCACGATCGCGAACATGAACATGAAACGTCGTATTCTGGTTCAATATTGGCGACCTTTGTGATGGCTGCTTCGCTTCTCGATCCATGCATCCGGCGAAACAGTTTTGCAGGTTTGGGGTTTAATATCATCATGATCCATGTATCTGGAGATGGCAATTTTCCATCCAGCACTGAGAACTGTTGATGGTTGATTGGGCTGGAATAGATTGAATTGAGTATCGTTATTGTAGTGAAGACCGCATTTTAGAAGAAAAGAATTTCGGTTTGTTAGTTCTTGGCTTCTTTTGGTATTTGTTTCTTCAACCGATGATTAGTGATCGAGGGGTCGATGCAGATGCCGATCGTGAGGCTGTTTCACTAGGGATTTCTTTTCATTCAGCTATATATACGATAGGATAGCTACAAATATAATAACAGCAAGTAAATATATGTATCAAGGAAACAGGGTCTTCTTGGATTGATATGGGTTGACCATGACCACATCCAGTGCAGCCTCAAAAGCGTGGTGGGCTCCCCGGTTGACAGTAAACACGCCCATTGGCCGGTTCAAGTCAGCACTCCATGCTGGTTGAGGATCGGTTTGGCTATATTCCAAACCGTATTGCTTCAATATGTTATTGCTGACGACTTTGGCCCGCGAAGCGTCGATGGCAGGTGAGAACTCCACAAGCACCTTGTAGAGAGTTTGTTGGTCCGTTGGTTCACCTTGGTCTTCTTGACTAGACATTGATGGGATTTTTTGATTAAAATCTGGCCATACTGACAAGGTGAGCTTTATAAACAATCTCCCCAGACTCGTCATTCCTTAGCAGCCTGAAAAGTCTTGGGTTGAGTTGCTTTGAGTAGCACATTTTTTGTCGCAACGCCATGAATAATGTTAGCAGGGGCCAAGTTCCATTCTTGGAATGGGGCAGTAAGGGTGCTTTTGCCATTTTTTCAGAGTTGTCCATATGAGGTTTAGTGTCGAATTTATTATTTTTTTTCATGTTCATGCATGCTGCGGGAGCCGCAACCTTTCTGGCTCGACAGCCTCAAATTGGTGCCGCCCCAGGTCTGTATTTGAAGCAGAGCAGCATAAATTCTTAATCAACTCATTCATTCTTTTACTTTCTTGCAAAATATAATCATATGAACGATATTCTGTGTCCATTACATATTCGAGTGCTGTTCCATCCTACAGCACCGCCTGATGCGCCCAAACAGCTGGCTCGACAGCTGATTGGGATGTTTGCCGAAGTGAAACGAGTAGAAGGCTACGACAGCAAAACAGGACTAAAAGATGCTGAGTATAGAGTCGATTACCAGCTGAAGGAGTTTGTTTCCAATCATGACTGGATTGTGTCGGTGTATGATTTGCGGCGATAGGTTTTGAAACAAAACCAAGTGAAGTCTTTCAAGCTATGTTATATCTCTCAATAAGATTGAAAATTGACGTTCTGTAATAATGAATCTGGCCAAGATGAAATAAGTGCATCTACTGTGGTAGTTAATTAAAGAAAGCTCGGACGTCCTCGTATAACAGAACCTCCATTTGTGGTTCTTCGCGGCATCCCGATGTGACATCATAGATCTGGATCTGGCGGGGTGTGCTAGCAACGTACCCGTACCGCAACGCGGCTCGGTGCTAACCGCTGAAGGTACCACCGGGCTGGGAATACCGATCTTTCATTGGCCCAAAGTACTGAGATTAAATTCGAGATATCCTGAGTAAACAGTGCTACTTTACAGGTATTCCGGTTGGTAAAAAAGTCGCGGGGTATCATTTATATGCTCGCGGCTGACCCCACCTTGGAGTGCGCAATCAGGCAGCGCTTATCGTGATCTGACCGTGAACTCCGATCCGCGCAGCAATTCACAAAGTATAAATACCAAGCATCTCCACCTTTTTTACTTTATCAAACTGAATACTGCATACTTGATTTCCATCCGCATCCACGCAGTCAATACTGAGCAGAAATGGTGGACAACAAGAAGGAGATCAAAATTACGCTGCGGTCAGAACTGGACCAGCTGCAGATCATAGAGTTTGTGGACCGTATGGTCAACCAAGGTGGCATCCGCATTAGCAAGCTGCCACGGGCAGACGAGATGCGGCGAATCCCTCCCCATCGACGGCCCAAGAATGCGTCCTGTGGTGGTCCGCCTAGCGTTATGTTCATGGTAGGTGACGCTGCGCTTAGCACCGTGATGCATCATCCGAGTGTCCTGGGGTTTGAGACTCGAAGCTACGACTACTGATTTGCATGGATTGAAAGGGAGACTCTAAGCTATGATTACGACTACCGATTTGCATGTACTGTGCGGGACGGGCCATGGAGATAACTAACTGCATTGGGGACTGGATACTAACGGACCGGATAATGGGTTAAAGTATACTAATATGTAACGAATAAACGAATTACTTGAATGATCTTTGTTTCAGGTGGACAGTAGAATGATCAACAAAAATCCACCAAATCGTTGTGTTGCGTTTGAGTGCAGGAAAAATGTGCGGCTCTATTGGCTGTGTTGATCCAAAGCCTAGCACTAGTCCAAACAGTTAGCATTTTTGACTGCGCATTCCATAATACTCTCCATTTTTGTGAGAAGATATTTATGGAACTATGAACTATTTAAAAACAACACCATCCTCAGCCCTTGATATCTCAAATACTCCTGCTCAATGATCTTCAATCTCCAGCCGGAACGAAAAACAGTGCTTGTGACATTCAAGTCAGGGGTACGGCCCGATGTAGCCATGTCATATCTTAGGGAGTGCAACCGCCAAGGCATGATTATTCGTCGTGAACCAGGGTTATTTGACAAAATCTATACCGCGGAGTTGTCCATGCATGAAGAAATGATCAAATGCATCCGCCGGTCGGACATCATCGACTCGGTTGAGCTTATCTCGTGATAATATGATGCTACAAATGCAAAATTGAAGTGTCCTCCCTCGGCACTGGTCCCAGATCGGATGCGGCTCAGTCATATAAATCACGATATCCCCTACAAAGCGGTGCAGATATAGCAATGAAGGTTAGAAAAATGTTCAAATTATCAATTTACTGGGCCACAGTTTCGAAATCGTCCATATTGTATGGCACTGCAGGTGAACCGAGAGGGCTGCCCGTTTGGTAGTGTAGTTTCATGCATACCAGAACAATTGTTGGGGATTGGGGAATAGTATATAATAACTTCCAATTGCCCATATTTATATGTGCAGAAATCCCATGACATCCCAGGAAACGGAACGGGGCCTTGATTTTGAAAAAACCCATAAAGTTGAGCTAGTCCCTGTTCTGCTTGTGTATTTCAAGCACCCACTAAGCGACACAGAAAAAAGCCAATTCGTTGAAAAATGCAACGACTTTAACATTCATGTTCTCGATTGGTCTCAAGAGGACCGACCACGTTGTATGGCGTTGCTTGCGGCCGTGCCCGCCAAGATGGGCTACGTAGCCAGGCTCCCATATGTTGACGAAGTAGTGGTGAACGGTGGCTGGGATTTTCCCGACTTTTAGCGTTATTTCATTGTATTACTTTTATTTATTTATTTATTTTTGCGCTACTTCTTTCAATCTCTGCACTGCTTTGCGTCGAGCATTGAATGAGCCGCGCGCAGTTTTTGAGCCTCAAATCGAAATCCCACCTCGTAGCACTGCCTGCAATGGAACATACATGACCCAGATTTTAGCCAGTTTTCAACCATTTCTTTTTCCCCTGTATGCATTAAACTGAACCGATTTTCCAGTCAAGCTTTGCCCATCCACCCAAAAAGGTTCACCAGAAAAGAATGTCTCATTTTGCCATGAAGCGATGTAAAGTGACATTCCGCCGCGATATACCCTATGATCGAGCAGTGTGGTTTGTGCGGGCCT
The DNA here is from genome assembly GCA_030564285.1 of Blastobotrys parvus. Lineage (NCBI taxonomy): Eukaryota > Fungi > Ascomycota > Dipodascomycetes > Dipodascales > Trichomonascaceae > Blastobotrys > Blastobotrys parvus. The sequence goes on along the minus strand of JAJLUP010000004.1, from coordinate 102,425 downwards.
GGACCGAGTTCGACATGGTGATCGAGCGATGGCCGCAGCGAAGCGACCGGCTACAAACAGTCACCATGCGGGCACCGTGGCGACGAATTGATAACCTAGTGTGGGTCTACGAGATTGCTACCATAAAGTTATACGATTAGGTTGTGTAGTCTCAATTTTTTTTCTTTTTCAGATTGGTGCGGCGGTACTGTAATACTCCAATTTGCGCATAAATTGTTCACACTCCGCACACAACTCCATAGTTCGTCATGGATGATCACATATATACAATCCACGTATATTTCCGTGAACCTATAAGCAGTGAAGATGTTCCGCAGGTCATCTTCCAGTTCGCTCAAATGTGCCACGGTGGAGGGGTCGTTCGGTATCCAAATACAACCGGCAGAGTGCCCAGTTTCATCATCGTTGCCCCAGTTATGCGAGCGTTGAGAACTGTTCAGCATCCTTTCTTTGCCCCTTTGATTGCTGCTGCCGTCCCCATAGCCCAGTATTGCTATTGCGAACCGTACAGGTGTTGGCATCGGCAGTTTTGACAAATTCCTGTAGCTAGTTTGAGAAAAATGCTATCAACTTGAATGGATAATGAAACATTCCGATGGAAATTCAGCAAGGGGGAAATTCTGTGTCTATGATGCGATGTTTTATATTTCATGACCCCGTTTTCCACCTGCTTATCTTGTAGAAGCAACCACCACCAACATGTGTATCGAAAAATCCGAACCCACAGCTAGGGTGGTAGTCAAGTTCCGAGTTGGAGCCGACCCAAGCCACATCAGCAGCTTTTTGCAAGATCTCAGCAGGCACAATATCATCATCTCCAAAGATCCCACTCTGTTCAGCCACAGACAGGCTGGGGCAACTGCTTGGGTGGTAGTGCCCAAGTCTCAGTCGCACTACCTGTGCAACATTGCTGACAAGAATGCTCATACTCTTGTCCACAGATAAGGCCATTTAGAAAATTCCCTTAATAATATTGTTAAGCTCAACATTTCCTAGATCCAGGGTAGAGAGCTAGTGTGTTCCCAACTTGCATAGATGCGGCTCAGACCCGATGTTTCAGTGCGAATCCAGTCAATTGGGCAGAGCTCTTAGATTGTCACGGGGCAGTACAAGCCAGATAGCAACTGGATTTGTGTGTATATAAACCCCCAAAAAGGGCCGGATCACCACAGGGGAGCCATACAATGCCACGACGACGCAACTACCACTACAACGCCCGCTGGGGCCGCGTTGAAATTCGAGTCATGGTGCCAGCCTGGACCCCTGACGATGCAATTGAGCGGATGCTTGACCAGTTCTGGATGCAAGGCATGGTTATGGAGGAGAACCGGGATGTGCAGCGTATCTCTAGTGAGCTACAAGTGGTATTCACAATGTATGTGCCACCTGAGCTGCTGGATCCGCCGCCACCGTCTTGTTGGGTATGTCGAGGAGGTTCATTCTAGTTAGTATTTGTTTTTTCGCTATCTAGATAGGTATAATGCATGAAAACAAAGATAGTGCTTGGAGAATGCAATCCAGCTGCATCTGGCGAGTAGGAGGGAACATTGTATGTCATGCAGGTCGCAAAGGACATGCGGCGTGTAGATCCAAAATCTCATGCACATCGTCCAACCTGCATGCACTTTGGCAACGTGATGCCCGAAATCAGCTAGAATCTATTCAATTCATAATACGGCAATGAATGAAGGGGTACGCAGGGCATGGCTGCTGAACGATAACTGTATGTTGAAAAATATCTATCAATATGTGCTGATGGAGTCAGCCACCGTTCAGCAAGTACTCTTTGAAAATGAGAATCCCCCGTTACGCAGTCCGAGTTTTGATTACCTTCAAAGAAAATGTTGATGTTGGCACCGCCAATAGATTGCTGACCGCATTATCCGATGAAGGCGTGTACATCCAGAAGCAACCGGGGTTCTACGAAAAGCCCGTCAACACCATTGTGTATGCTCTAGCGGGGCAAATTGAGTATATCCGCGACCACCACGATGTGAAAACGGTAGAGATGCTCGAGACCTGATCTAGTCTCTTCTGTAGTCTTTACAGTTCTTTTATCTTATATTTAACTTGTGTTACTTTAGTACAATCACTCCCGGACCAGGGAGGCCAGGTATGCCCTAAGCACACATACACACCTGTCGATCCCTACCACGACGAAAGAACAGAAACACATATATACCAAGAGCAAACCCGGGGATTTATTCTTAAGGTATCGAATCAATAATATGGAAGAATATTGGATGCGGGCCAGCGTGGTTCTCAAAGCGACGACAACTGCTGACGAGCTTGTGCAAGTGAGATTCTTCTTGTCTACTCTAGGAAACACACTAGATCGACCAGATACTCATCGAGAATTAAAAGATCAGCTCTCTATTTCATTGTGGCTTGATAAACGCACCATGAGCAAGGTTCGGGCCAATCCGTATATAGAAAAGGTGGGCATGGGGAGCCTACTGACTGCCCCACTGGGCATTGACCATCCATCGCGTCAACGAACGTCTCCAACACCACCGCTTACACCGACACGGAAGGCTCAATATATCCCAGAACCAAATCAAGTAGGAGATGTGTATAAAACCTTTTAATATTAACTAATCGACCGAACGAACATGGTCACTCCCATTTGAGCCGCATGAGATGCTCGAACCACAGTACATAGGTGACGGCGCAGGGAATGTGGAACAAAATGTCGGGCGCCAAAACCCAATCTTATGACAAACACTCAATGTCGAACAGTTCACCACCTGAGCTTGGGGTTTCACAGAGGACCGCATCGTCAGCTGCGGTCATCTCATCATCTTCGGCATCGCCCCGTCGTCGACCGGAGGCGGTGTGTCTTGTGTTTCAGCCTGGGCTGTCTTACAGCGAGGTGTTGACGTACTGTGCTGTTATTGAAATGCGTGGCGGTCGACGCGTTCCAAACAGCGAGATTGCTATCGAGTGTGCAGATGATATGGCCGACGGGCGGTATACCTTTCGAGTGGCGATATATGCTGATGCGGCTTTGCGCCTTTGGATGGATACACAGTCGTGGCTGATGGGCGCGCTACCGGAGGTTGGGGATTGTGAGGCTGATACCAGAAAAGAGAGTACATAGTGGTATATGCAGATATAAAATTCCCGCTGCACGATACATCGTAATAAGTGTTATATCGCTACACAGTGGATTTTTCATTTTATTGTGGAGAGAAGACGAGCCCAACTACAAGCTATGGACCATTGACGGGGCAATGCACACATGGGGACAAGGAATTTGCCAACCAAGTGGACTTGCAGCTGACAAGCTTGGCCAATTTGAGCCTGGATTCGTAGTGCGTTTGCAAACATGATACAAATGTCTGAGAGCTCGTGCGGCGCGGCGCGGTACAAAACACACTTGCCTGCCACCGTGGTAATAAAATGTTGCCCCCCTCCTCATGGCCTCAGCCTCATCCCCAACAGGCATGAACCTGCGCCCCCAGGTATATAAGGCGAGCTTCACCTCAATCGTCCTCACCACAATAGCGACACCCAAAGGCATGAAAAATCCCGAGTGATGCCTGAAACGCGATGTGCGTGGCTCATTTTCAACTACGACGACGCGCAGCAGACCGCGCAGTGGAGGCGGGCAATCGAAGACATGGGCGGCCGCCGTCTGAGCGATACGACCGACCCAGACCGATATGTCATGTACGAGTTTGCAAGCGATACGTACTGGGACGTGCTGAGCATGTCACGGTTGTGGTGCAAGGCGATTGAGGTGCCACCAGTGTCTGCATTGTCCAAACATGGACGCCGCTAGCTCCGGGGCTAACTACATGTAGAATTATAGCATTAGCCAAATGTATTTCTATTGATTGGATATATTTCTTTTAAGGAATTGTTCAAATACTGGGGATTTTCCGGCTCAATCCAGCTAACAATGGCGCAATACAACTACGAGAAAGATTATTACAAGCAGTTCAGCACGTCGTCACCAGGTATGAACGAGATTCACCTCTGGGTCCTCATCCCACCATGGGTCCGCCAATGCCCCCAGCTACTTCGAGACATCTTTTCCGAAATTGAGGGCTTGGGGAGCCGGTATATTGGCGTGCTGACGGCCAGTGCCGTGGAGTCTGTGCACTGTAACAAACCAGTGTATCTTAGTGTGATTCTGCGAAACGGATTGCAGTCCGCTATCTCGTTCAAGTGGTGGTGTTTGGAAATCCAGCCTGTGCATTTCATTCCCGATCCAGCATTGATGGAATATTGAAATTCAAGTCGACGCTAACTGCCCCCTGCGCTGCGCTACATTCCCCCAGTGCGGCGGCGGCTCACAACGAGTATATAAACCCTCCAAGGCAGTTGTAGCAAAACAATTCCAAGAATGAGCAGCCAACCGCCACAAAAAATAAGAATCCATTTTTTGCCAAACTTCAGCAAGCATGCCTGCTCCACCGGTGCCAGGGCCGTGGCCAAACGGGTGGGCTCCCGCAACGTCAAGCTGATCAAAAGCCCCCGACCAGGAGGCTCAATGTGCGTAGATGTCAGGCGGGCCGACCAGGAGTTTATCGAGTTTCTGCACACACAGAGGTGGTGTGAGGAGATCGAGATCTTGCAATCTCGCGGGTGGTGTATGTGCAGTGTTGTATAAGGCTAGTGCGTGTGGAAAAAATATTCTGAGTCATTAAGTTTAAGATTGTAACGTGCGGCGGGGATGTTTACCATCGGCTCAACGCACATATGAAGCAAGTTTCACTCCTGCAGCACACTGAAGTTTGTTAATGCATATTCCTGGTTTAGCGAGCTATCGTGTATTCAGACGAGAGCATCTGGTTATTTATAGCTGGATGAAAAAAAAATAATGTTACTGGGTGCGGCTACTTCAATCCCAACCAGGGGGTGCTTTCGAAGTCACCATTGGCCCATCTTATAAAACCACAGATACTGCTGCCAACAGACTGGTACACCAAGAAATGAACAAAATGCTAGACAGCACTATAGCAATCACCCTGATCTACTTCCACCATCACGTAGACGAGCGCACCATCCGTCAAGTGTGTTCCACTCTACGCAGCAAGGGGGCTGCAATGTCATCAGATATGGGGACTCGAGGCATTCCCCCATCCAGAACAGACCTCTGCCGCTGCGTCATGTTCCGATGCACCCTGGAAACACGGCAATGGATACACGACGAACAATGGTGCCGGTTCATCGATACGTGGAACTACATCCATGTTTGAAATTTTCACAAGTGCGTGTGCACAGTTTTGCCGGTTTGTAACTACCGTTTTAGACTCAGAACCTCACAACCTCATAGGCGGTATGCGGCTCATTTGTCCCACATATATAGCACTACCAATCCACCAGTTTGTTGCAACCCAATTCCACATCCCCATTCTGCAATGCTGGTAAAGGAAGAAGAAAAAGATGATGATAATATGCGATTGTTGACGATGGTTTACTTTCGCAGTTTTATTCCTGAAGATGTCATCCAATACTACCTGCATAAGCTGATTGTCGGCCGCCGGGTGGAGCTGGTATCCGATGAGGGCACCAGGATGATAGGCGGTTTGGGCACCACCATTGCACATTGCAGATGTTTTGTAGTGCGAGCTGACCAAGCTGATCGATTTGCGATGCGCCAGATGAGTTGGTGTTACCTGGTAACTTTATATTATGGTGATTTTTACCTCTAGTAGACCTCTTCCCCCCCCTCTATGCACCGACGCCCTGATGATGCATGAAGCTGGCTCGCCCAAAGGTGGGATTGAGTTCCCGAACAATGGATCCAGAGTGGCTTATCAACAATACAACACGCCCACTCGATCGTGCCTACTCATTGACGATTGCGCAGATCCGGGTTATACTTCTTTTTGGTTGTAGATAGCCATTTCTCCATTAATTGCTGCTGCACAGTCTACTCGAAGTAAGCAGTTGCTATCACGATATCGACCCGTCAACAAAATGCGATCTTACCAACAAAAACTGAACCTTATTTCTGTTGTCCACGTTTTTGTGAACCGAACGCATGCATGATCAATTAATGATAATGTTTTACAATAGTTGCGTAAGTGATTACCTGATCAACTCTGCAAAGTGCCGATCTAAGCAAGGTCTCTTCAACCTACCCAAACTCCGCTATTTGAAACCGTCCCCGGTTGATGTGCCCAGTCGAATAGAGGATTTCATCAATCGATACTTCCGACCGCCATAGGCGTTCCCGATATGCCAACCTGCAGCTAAGAGCTAATATATATCGACATTACAATCCCTGTGCATGCAAATCAAACACACGGGCGGAATCCAGGCTCTTCCAATGACGTTTCAGGAAAGCCCATACTGCATCGGTGGTTATAGATCCCCGACGACCATGAAAACAAGATCAATCAAGCTTGCAGCAAGCTAGAAAGACCATCGCTGTGAGCGATTTTTTCGCTCGTGTTTTTTAGACAATGCAGCATGAATATGGTGATTAGATGTGTTATAAGACAATGCCGCAGGAGAAGGTTGAGCGACGGACGCCGTCCAATCCCTCAAATGCTCCTATGGTCGAAATCTGTGGGATGATGCCCAGGATTGATAGTTGATGGACATGATGCCTACCCAATGATGATTGATCGTATCAAATACAAAACCATGATTCAGATGATCCAAATAGTTCCATTCACACACGCCATTGTCACGATTCCGAAGTTCAATTCAGCCATGAAGCGGAATTGATTATATTCATGATGGGAAAGATTCAAAATTCCAAGCACAGGGCTTACGCGATCCGGATCGATGATCGGCCCCCCGCCACCGCCCACCGCTGCTTTAGCCTACCCGCACAGCCAAACAACGCCCATGTTTCAGCTGCAGCACAACCGAAACAGAAATAGAACAGTCTGACAATCTGGTTCTGTGCATAGGACAGGCTTACCTTTTCATGCGGCGGGTGCTTCTTCCGTCCGCCGCCCAGTGGCTGCTTGCTGGCGGGCCGGTTTTGCCGTAGAGGCGCATTCGGATACCTGAATGGCACCTGCATTGGTTGCGCAGGTTCATGATATCCTTGGCTGGGTACCGGGAAACAATATATGAATCTAACCAAATGGCCCTAAATATCAGATCCAACACTGATTCACGGTTCAGGGGCGGTGGTGGTCATGGGTAAATAGGCTAAAGGGGGATAAAGCGAACCCTGCTGTTATCTTCGCCGGAAGCGGAACCCCGACATGAAGGCGGCCGACAAGGGTCTATTCTACGTGGTTAGAGAAGAAATTGCATCTCATGTCAAGCATGGAACGTGGAACAGGAACAGGAACATTGTTGGTACTAACTCCGCACCACATATGATCAGTAGGGATCTCGGCCATAAGTATAGGTATAGAGATGCCGGACTGCCTATAGTGAGACCCCTGCTCTTCCTTAAGCGGGATTTCTTTGTTTCTATGGAACTAGAGCATTCTACGTGCACTGCACTACCGGACCTGTGCGATATCCATATCCATCTTTGCCCCGCAACCTTAAGCATAAACTGTTGTTCTGGACCTAAAATATCTTCAATTCTGGCCAAAGTGATGATGAGCCGAGCAAAGCACCGGGATTGATCATACTACATTCTAATTCACTACCTTCAATGCTAGGATGTCCATAATGATGATGCGATCCCACTGCCCCCTCTTCACTAGCTAGCAGCTACATCATGGCAGCAAAAACAAAGCGGCACCTTGCTTTTTGCGGCCCATGTCGAACAGAAGTCAGAACCTACCCCCAATTCCAATTCTTACCGAGCCAGTTTCTTTTCCAGACCTTCATGAATCAGTGTTCGAAATGCCAATTCAATGGGCCCCTGAGGAATGGGTAATTGCTTCCAAGATTTGCCCATTAATATCCGTGATATGCTTTTACTTTTTTTTTTAAATTTTTTTTTCTAGTAGTATCCCTTTATTATTTCTGTCAATTTACTGGTAATCTGTTAGACGTAACCATACTAACGAGCTTAAAAGCCCAATAAATAGAAGGAACGCTTCTTCCGCTTCTTCCTTCTCTGCTGCACGGCACTTTACTTCTTTTGCATATGTAAAGCGTGCTCTCCTCTTCCGCTCTTGCTTAACTCGTTGTCAAACTGCATTGATATATATATATCCTTGCCCAGAATTCTTAGTCTTTTTCTTTCCCATTTTTCTAGAAGCCCCCGGAGAAGCCATCCCACCACATATACAAATTACGAGCTGGTGTATGGGATTGTAAATTTTCTCGCATTAGGGTTGAAGCAGAGCTTTCTGATAATTTTCTAATTGTGCTGGTGTTCTCGGGGACTTGGGTTACATTATTGTTATAATCTATTCGGAATTGCATTTTTCAATATGTCCGACAATGGATCACTCGTACGATGCAAAGTGGTACTTTATGAACATGTTACACACAACCAAACTCGCCATTTTATAACCGAGGCGACTAGCCATGGAGCTGTATTTCTAGCCGGTCCTCGTAAGGTCGTCTCTGGTACCGAATTGTATTTTATTGTGGGAATACCATCCGTGGAATTCATCCAGCAGCATCACTGGGTTCGCGAAATTGATATGAGCTGAAAAAAAAAAAGAGTCGAATCTTATTCGTCATTAGCATACTCAAAGGTCTCGAATTGCAAATTGCTGAATCTAAGAACCTAAGAATCCAAGAGTGGTGAGAATGAGAACGAGAACGAGAACGAGAGTTTGAACATCTGAAGACACATTGAACAAACCTCCTTCAATCCTTCCTATGAAATTTTTAGTTTCACAAACGAAACGTACATGAATTGGTGATCTTCCAATTGGATGTTCAGCAAGATGAAACCGAGTTTCACTGGTTCCACCAAATTTGGCGTTCTATTAAGATAGAATCCGAAGAAATCGGTTCTGATGATTTCTTCAATTCGTGTTTGACCTTTGCATCTCACTAATAGCATCCAACTTTACGAGACATATCTTTCTGTGTCCAATGATATTTCTTCGACCAGATATTCGCATTCTCATCTTTGTTTTCAATCCAAAATCCGGGATTTTGGTAGTTGCCAGTATTGTATTTTTTAAACGAACTTCACGGCTTTGACGATTTTGACATATCTATATTGTACTAACTAACGATAAAAAAACAATTGTAATTCTATAGAAGATTTTGTATAACAGCCTTTCGTGTAGAAAAAGGATTCGTTTGTAGAATAAGTCAAGGAAAGGGTTCTACCAATTGAGCCAAAAAATATCGATGATTGATTGCCACAGATCATCTTCAGGAACTCATATAGATATGGATAGACGAGACAACAGGTTCTAAAGAGAATGTTTTCCGAGCCAAAACTGAGTTTCCGGGTTGGTGTGTCGATAGAGCTCAAGGTGATGAGCCGCTCACCCAATCAGAGAGCCTCAGCCCTGTATTGAAAACACGCCCCCGCTTTCATCAGGCTCCAACCAAAAAGCATTGACCCCACCAGACGATCCAAAATAATTGGGCTACAAATTGATCATTGGTACCAATCCATAGGAGCTTCGGGATTCGTGTCCATCATAATGGCGATCGTATTTAATCAAAAGACAAATTGCCCGGAATCGTGGCTGTCAGGCACGGGGGCCGGAGTGCTGCAATCGAAAAATCGACCCACAGCGGTGGTAGACGTAAGAAGTTAGGTAAGCCTGCAGAATAGAACCCATCACTCGGGCGACGCATCATGATGCTTACTTCAACGCCTTGCATCTGAGCAGCCAACCCGCCTGAGATCCTGGTCCAGGGATATTTGATGGAACGCACTAATATCAATTTGAGTACCAATAAATAAATGCGTTGTGAAAAATATCCAGAGCCTTGTCGTCACTTCTGATGCCATACGCATCAACAATTAAGACTCTCCCACGCAGTCGAATGGGACCACCAGGTGCCCAGTTTCAGACTCTGTCTGTCTCGAGCTGATCAATCTCCTATCTCATTGTTAGGGCGGAGTCGGAGAAGCTACGTTGCCCACCTTTTGCTGCAGTCGACAAGGTGCTTTTGATCGAATGGCTGTTACATGGCAAAGCCCACCACAAAGTCTCATATGTATGGATCATCAACTAAGCCAGTGCTAAGGCGGTATCAATCTGATCTGTTTCACTGTTTCATCAGATTATCTTCTTGGATTGGATTAAAGGCAGCTCCGATTTAAAGTTGATCGGAAGTACATCAATATAATATCTGAGAGCACTTGAAGCAGGCTGCAATTAATATCATCACCATTAACGACTGGAGAAAGTTTTCATCAAATTCATAATTACAAAAAACACTGGCATCTAATCAAAAGCCGTCTAGTCACCTCGCTCACTCAATACTTGCTTGACCGGCTCAGATTCCTTATACAAGCCCTTGTCCATTATGTATCGAATGACCGAATTGGGTAGCAAATATTGTACAGACATGCCCCGTCGAATGAACAGCCGCACCTTGGTTGACGAAATATCGTTATAGATCAGTTGCTTAATCACGAGCACATTTCGACGATGCTCGTACATAATGTCATGACTGAGCAAAAACGACCGTACATCTGAACCGGTTCGTTCGACAATTATACACCCATATCGTCCCAGGATATGGTGCAAGTCTTCTTCAGCCCACACATTGGGCTCTCCCATTGACTCAATCAAATCGCCCCCGGCCAAAAGCATGATCTTGACTCCCTTTCGCTTTCCGGATTTGGTGCCAATTCCACCGCGCATTTCATTGATCTCTTTATTAAAATGATCCAATACCAGCGCGGTTCGGGTGTACTGTGGCTGCAGGCTTTCCCAAGCATCCACCATCAACCAGGACGACGTCCGTTCACAAGCCAATTCGCACATTCTCACTCGATGAGCTGAAGGAGCCAGCCCCGGCTTTTTATAATTGTCCGATACTGGTGAATAATATCCACCAATGACTTCGAATCGGGTATGTTCACGAATCTGGTCCATTGCCATTTCAAACATTCTCAAATGCAAATAGGTAATTGGAGAGAAAGATCCACATGCGACCAGAACCAATGGACTCTTGTTCTCGTCCATCATGACATCGCCAAGTCGATGGACCGGGAATGAATAGTTCTCGAGCTTGGTAGCTTGTCGTACCACGCCTGTAGGAACTTCTTCCAAATCAGCACTGTTGACCACTGGTCTAACTCCAGATGGCTCATAAATATAGGGGCTGTTGCTTAGTGCGCTGCCACGGCTTTCATTAGGCCTTGATACTTGGACAATATCTTCGTCGTCGTTACTTCTCGGAGGAGACCCGGCCGCCGAGGTTTCTGGCGAGGTGTCCGATGAAGACGCACTCATTGTTGACGATATTCGAGGGATCTCGGTAGGAATTGAGTGCAGCAGACTGGACGATGCAGAATGCTTTGAAGTTCTTAATTTTGACGACCGAGGAAGGGGCGGTGAGTCAATCTCCGAATCAAGCAGGTCCTCCAAAACAGTATGTTGAATTGGCGAAAAGTTGGGAATTCGAGTTGTTGAAGGCAGGCGCCGCTGGGCCTGTGACCGTTGTGATGGAGGGACAAAATCTGGCGCCAAAGTCGGGTCCATTTATATTATGGTATGAATTTATAAGCGAAGTACCGGTGTGTTAAATGTCCCCGATGAATAGCTGGACAGGGACACTGTGGGTCTGGTTGGATGATTGTAGAAGGAAGAGGATAAGGGAGACAAAAAAATGGGCTTTTGGACAGTGGGTGAGTCAATAAAGGTTTTATACTTCTCGCGGTAATCTCCACACGCACACACGCTCCAGATCACGACATGTTTATCAAGTGGCACCTGTCCTATCACACTGATCGATTATCGCCAGGAATTATTTGAAGCGAAATCGGAGCGGGTTCTCCACTTATTGCCATCCGGCCAAGCAAGCATAAAGCGCTGTTGTGGCCGGCGGCATATTTTAACCCCATTCGTTGTTGCTGTGACTCCCCTCAGCTGCCTCGGACTTGCCGGCGGGACCCTGGCTCTCTGTTTCGATCCTCCCCGACAGTCAAAAAACCATACTTCCGGGCAATATGGCACGGCACGGAGAAAATTCCGTGAGTACCGGGCCGGTTACACCGTTCGGAGGAGTCGACCCGTACGCTCGACCCATACGGTCGCCGGCGCAAGCATTGTCAGTTCTGGACTATTAATTATTCGGAGCCCTAGATCAGATCCCATCCAATTCGTGAATCTGCCTTGGACTGCCCAAAACATTGCAAGTTTGTCCAGATTGAGATAACTTTTTTTCTTTTCAGTTTGATTAAACGGGAAATAACTCTCAACTCTAACCAATTGAAGACTTTTCAGATCTGGCCGCCTGTAATCCTTCCGAATTAGAAATCGGCAGTGCACATACAACTCTATAACTCTATAACTCTACAAATCTCACGAGATCGGCCACAAGCAAGATGCTTCTGAAATAGCCAGTGCAGAGACAATTGGCAACCCCTAGACCCCTTGAAATAGCCCCTTGTAAAGCTTCTAATCGAAACTGACACTGTACCTTAACCCCATTGGTAGAGTTTTGAGCCTTCAATGCATAACACTCGGCACAATCAGATACATGTTCAATTATCATTCGATGTATCATTAACAGATGAAAAATTGCATGTTGCAGCCTGCAAAACGGCACCTGTTCAGGCAACGGGCGAGCTCCGAATCTGGCACTGATCTGCATCTTGTATCGGTCTCAGTTCGGGGGCCGAGCCCGTGGCAATTTTTTACCAGCGGTCGCTGGGATCCCTTGGCAAATTATACCACTGGGTTTGCCGTTTCTTGGGCAACCGGCCGCAAGCGAGACACTGACTCCCACCAAAGTTAGGCAAGCGAGCAGTGTGTATAAGGGGGTTTCAGTTTCATGTAGTGAGACTCGCCTAAACGGTTCGCCTCGGATGGAGGAAGGAGCCCAGCCTGTTACATGAAATTGACGGGGGCCAGGCGGATCATTGATACTGTATGGATACTTGTACCCATTGCATAATTTGATGCTGCAGCTTGCATAAATTTTCGCTCTCCCTAGCCAGGTACAGCTTTCCACCCGCCAAAACCTACTAACAATTATAAAAGACTAAACCTTCCCACCCCTTTCTTCCTCTCCCATCCTTACATCGCTATACCCACGGTTCTTTCTTTAACAACCACATTCATTCATTCTTTTGTGATATACAACTTGCTCGTTGATCCGACTCTTAGTATATACACCCGACATTCCTTTCGACTAAATCGTTTGATACGACCCCTTATTTGATTTTTTTTTTCAGTAACAACCGACACAATGAAGTACGCTACTTTGCTTTCACTCTTGCCTTTGGCCTTGGCTTCTCCAATGGCTCAACACCACGAACACAACCAAGAAAACGTGATCGATGTTAACAAACGAGATGTTGTTACCAACGTTGTTCACGCTACCAAGGTCTTGTACCAAAACGCTGTCGTCTACGTCGACAAAAACGGTAAGCCATACAGCACTGGAGTCCAGCCGGTCTCGACTGCAGTGCTTGTGGCCGATGCTCAAGTTCAAGCTCCAGCTTCTTCTGCTCCAGCTCCAGCTCCATCTTCTTCTGCTGCTCCAGCCCCTGCTCCATCTTCTGCTGCTCCAGCTCCAGCTCCACCAGCTTCATCTTCTGCTGCCCCACCACCACCTCCACCATCTTCTTCCGCAGCTCCACCACCACCACCAACCACTTCCTCTACTCCACCACCACCTCCTCCAACCACTAGCTCTCCACCACCTCCACCACCAACTACTTCATCTGTTGAAACCTCTTCTCCAGCTCCACAATCCTCTGCTGCTCCTCAACCATCTGGTGGCAGTGGCAGTGGCCAAACCTACTCCGGTGATGCCACTTTCTATACTCCAGGTTTGGGTGCTTGTGGTCAAACCAACTCTGCTACTGACTTCATTTGTGCGTTGAACAAGCCACAATTCGAAAGCGATAGCACTGGTAACTCTAACGACAACGGAAACTGTGGTAAGAAGATCAACATTTCTCGAGGTGGCAAGTCTGTTACTGTCACTGTCGTCGACATGTGTCCAGAATGTGCTGAAGGTTCTTTGGATTTGTCCCCATCTGCTTTCGATCAGATTGCCGATGAGGCTGAAGGCCGAGTCGAGATCTCTTGGCAATGGGCTAGTTAAGCATATTAATCCGCTGTGATTGATGTGTTTTATTTTCACTTCTTTTTTTTTTATGAGATATCTGGTTTTTAGATCATGTTTTTTCTTTATTTTATCTTTATTTGTTACGATTTTCTTTATATGATTTTGTGATCGTAGGCTTAGCCACAGATCCAAGAAATAAAAGCTTCCTGTTATGACTGAAACCAAGCGAAACTTTAGCCTACCAAGACTCATTAATTTCTACATACTATTTCTTCTTATCAGACTTGACTTCAGGCTCATCGTCATCAGATTCGCCAATAAAAAATGGATCCTTATCGGTATCGTCGTTATTGCTCGATTTGATGGGCTCCCATTTGGAAGTGCCCTTACCCGATGGTGCAGTTTCACCAAACGCGGACACAGCTCCTGGGCGTGGTGGCTTGGCTGGTGCGTCATCAATATCATCGACATCATCATCCCTCAGAGAAATGCCTTGAAAATCTTCGTTGATCTCAGTAGGGTCTCTGTCGTAATATTTTCGTCGGCCGGCTGATGATGGGGCAGATCGTCGACTGTCATAATCATACCCCTGATGCTCCGATGAATTGCGTTCATAGTCGCCACTGTTTCGGCCACCAAGAGCTCCAAAAAGCTTGTTGCCACCAGATCCCCCTGCTTCTTCATCTCCATCGAGTCGTTTTCGCATAGTGGTCATCCAGCTAGTAACCTTATCCTTGGTTTCATTGAACCCCTTTTGGAGGTTATCCCGAATTTCAGGCAAGTCATCATCGAAAAAGTTTCGTTCTGGTTCTCGAGGGGGACGTTCATCATATCGACCGGAATATCCTCCTCCTGCTCCGCTGCTTCCTCGTACTCGGCTCGAACTGTATCCTCGTTGTGGACCTTGTGGAGGTGGTGGGTATTGGCCACCACCCTGATTGTATTGTTGAGCCAATTTACGAGCCAGTTTTTCGTCTTCTTCAATCTGACTTGGTTTTTGTTCTGCTGCTGGCACGGCAGACGTCACCGTTTCTGGCTTGAAATTGGGATCTGACATTGAAAGTAATGCATTGAAAGCAGGATCAAGTTGACCTCCGGATGCAACCAACACCGCCTTGATCACTGATGGTTCCACACTAGGGAACGCCTCCTTAAGCTGATTCTCAGCTTGGGCAAATGGTGACAATGGTCGAGCCGGCTTGGGTGGTGGAGTTGGAGGAACATCTTCATCTTTGTCCTTGCTCTTGCTATCGTCGGTCTTCTTATCGTCCTCGTCGTCAGCTGCTTGCTGAGCTTCTAGCTCTTCAACCCGGTCAACCTTATGTTCGTCTTTGTCCAAGTCTTCAGCCTTGTTATCAGTAGCAGTTTCATGGTCGCTTTCGGCGCCAACTGGGATTGGGTCCTTGTTTTCCAGTTCTTCGCTCATGGTTGATGATTGAGGGTGGAGTGGAGATGATGTTTGTTGTTTGGAGGGGGGGCCAAGTCAAATGACAGCGCCACATCGCTTGCTGCCGGGCCGGTATTTTTCACCAATCATGGCGCCGCCAGCCGCGCAGGGGAAACGCTCAATCATGAGAGCATCAGATAGACAATCAGGCTGCAAGCCGCACCGAGAGCTGGCATACCAAGCTACGCTCGTGCGAAGCGAGCAAAAAAAAAAAAGGCTGCACGCAGTGCGTCTTACGAGAGAAGCTGGGATCGCTGCGCTCGAACGTAGCTCGTAAGACGCACTGCGTGCGGCCTTTTTTTTTTTTGCTCGCTTCGCTCGAGCGTAGCTTGGTATGATTAATCTGTTCATGATCTGTATGGGAGGTACACACTGTGTCATTTAGAAGGCAAGCAATCGATGCTTCGTCATAGGCATCGCCGATCGCTGAGTAGTTCATCAGACCGGCCGGTCTTGGCATCAGCCCTTCATCCCCCGGTGTGACCGAGCTTTAAAAATCAATATCGCACAGCAAAAGGCTCTTTCGAGCAGCAGCTTCCTATTGAAATCCAAATAATGTCATCTTTTAATGGTTCGATATATATCTGAGATTTTCCAAGGCAGTCTAGCCTCAAGATGCGGGTAAATCTCAGCACCGGACACTATAAGAGCTGAAATTTTCACTCTCTACTTCTTCTTCTTCAATTAAACTTCTAAACACCCTCTGAAGAATAGCTAGAACTCACTTTCAGTGAAACAGATTGATAGTCGAGCGTGGACAGCAGAGGTAGAGTCAGTTTCATCGGATCATTGGTCTTGCGTAGTATCTATTTCTTGTCAAGACGATGGTTGGATGATAAATATTTTATACGACAATAGCTACTTTTTTTATACCACAACAGCATTCACATGTTATTTTTCAGCTCCCGTAACTTCGTCATGACTTGCACTGGATCAGAAAGCCCGGTAGCTTTCTGAATCGCTGGATCGGAGGTCATCATGAACGGGTTAAATTCAAGCTCATCGCCAATGGTAAATTTGCCAGTGGTGTATTCATTGGCTTGAGTGTACTTGTCCAATTTGGCCAATGGCTCGTTAGACAGCACAGTTTTGGCAAACTTGACATTGCCAGCAGTGTATTCATGCCCTGGATACACCTTTGTGCTCTTTGGCAAGGCACCCAAAATGTTCAATGACTTGAGCATTTCCTCAGCTGTGCCCTCGAAAAATCGCCCACATCCTGCAGTAAACAAGGTATCCCCAGTAAAAACAACCCGGTCGTTAGTATTTTTGTCGTGGAACAAGTAGCAAATCGAGTCCTGAGTGTGACATGGAGTATGCAAAGCAGTTACTTCAATGTTTTGGCCGAGTTTAAAGGTCGAATTGTGCGATGGAGTTCTGTTCACGGATTGACAATCCTTACCGCCGATCACCGGCACTGGAAAGTCTTTCAATGCATCATCATTACCACCTGCGTGGTCGTAATGATGGTGGGTGTTGATAATTGATTCTAGCTTGATGCCCTCGCCGGTTCGTTTGTGCAGAGTCGACCGGACATCTTGGTATTCGGCAGGATCTATGATGGTGGCCTGCTTGGTAGCGTCGTCGCTGACCAAATAGGCGTAGTTGTCGCCTCGGCCCCATCGCATAGGAATCGCTTCAATGTGCATTGCTCGTGTGAATTGGAATGTCGTAGGTATCAGTGTCCTCAACATATAGCGGGCGAGAGAGTGGGGAAGATTACTAGCTGTGTTTTGGTTTGCTCCGTGCGCTAGTGGGAGGGAAGAGCCTCAGCGCCTTGGTGACCGCGCTTGTAGGCACTTTCAATCTGCGGCGCGGGAACGTTACCGCTGGTAGAAATCCGAATGTGCGGCACGTAGAACTGTTCGCACCGGCAGGAACTCCGAATCTGCGGCGCATGAAACTTTGCGCACTAGAAGGAACTCCGAACCTGCGGCGCGTGAAACGGTCCGCACCGATACTCACCATACCAAGCTAAGCTCGAGCGCAGCGGGATCCCTTCTCCCATAAGACGCACTGCGTGCAGCTTTTTTTTTTTTGCTCGCTTCGCTCGATATACTATAGGGTACGATCAGGTCAGTCGGGGCGGCCCAGATTCAATATGTCGCCGCACCGATACTCACCATACCAGGCTGAGCTCGAGCGAAGCGAGCAAAAAAAAAGCTGCATGCAGTGCGCCTTACGGAAGAAGGGATCCCGCTATGCTCGATATGCTGCTCTGAAGCTCAAGACGTCGCACGGCGAAAAACCAGACGAACGACACCCCGTCCTCGAGCACCATATGATATTATCCCACAAATGGACAGTTCCAATTTTTGCGATGCCCCATCTCCCCAAGAGACCACCAGCCAGAGAATACCCCGTCATGTGCTGCACCAGCCTGCTGAACATCCATCTTGGTGCCTCAGTCATCCACTTGCCGAGCGGCTCTTCGCCACCTTGGCTGCGGCACAAGCTGCTTTCGCTACAACTCGGTATGCTCTGTCCCTTCAGTTAGGCCCAACTTCATTCTGGACATGGTCTTGTTGCAATTGCTTGATACCACGACGCCAGAGCTGCTGTTGCATCTTGCGCTTCATTTTCCCGGCGCCATGCCATCGCTTGAAGAGAGCAAACTTGGCTCTCTATGGGGCACACAATTGCGGCCTCGAGCGAAGCTTTGTGGTATGGCAGTATAGTCAAAAGACCCTCAAAAAGACCTCAAAAGGTCCAAAAAAAACCCAAAACAAGGCCAAAAAGACCAATGTTTTTCTCAACCTCTAATAGGCGGATCTACACGAAGAGCGTTTTAAATTTTCAACAAGTTTCCAGCGTTAGTGGTTTAGCGGTAAAATTCGTCGTTGCCATCGACGAGCCCCCGGTTCGACTCCGGGCTGACGCATTCTTTTTGCCCTGGCTCGCTTGAGTTATCTTTTTAAAAAAATTGGTAGTATGGACACGAATGTATCGGGTTCGTTGACCTCCATTGATAGGGTTGAGCTGTCGGCGCTGGGTGGGTTGGGATCGGGACCGACCGACCCGAACTGGTGGTCGATGCGGCAGAGTCCATCAATTGATTCAAGATGAACAAATCTAGAACGTGAGATGCGGGATGGGCCATATGCATGGACAGATGTGATTTGCAAATCTTTTCTAATCGGCCAATAAACGCATGCATAGGATACATGTTCTCTTACACTGCACAAGTCGGCACACAGTTACCACCAGCAGAGATCGGAGATTTCTGCCGTATATTGTCTCAATTGGCCTTACCCCTCTCCGAGCTAGACTTGTTACCATCTGTATGCATGTATGAATGTGTATGAGAATTTTTTTTACTGGGCGGAAAGCCCTGGAGGGTCAAATCCGACCGGAGACACCGGAAAAACTGGCACTGTAGCCTGCGTATACCGCTTGCCCCATTTGGAAGTGCCGGTTTGGTCGATAATACTGAACTACAATTGGAGCTTGCCACTGATCTGTGGCAATTCTCAGTTTAGCATGAGGCCGAAACATCTGGGGGGGTCCCCAAGTACACGGGCTAGCAAACATTTCTACAGAACAAATCACCGATTTTCCAGTGACCGGAGCAGACTTTTCCAGCCATGCAAGAACGGCTGGTGAGCTAAAAACGGGCACATGCAAGAGATCGCATAAGATCTATGACACTTTGCGTACGCCCAGATAGACAAAAAAATTCATTGGCTCCCACTTCCGCGCGTCTTAAAAAGATTACTCCGACACCTATTATTCTGTTTTTCTTCTTGTTTGCCTACTCCATCGCTCCCTCCGTTCAGTAGCAAAAACTATACTTGAAAATGCTGGCAAGAACCATGCTTCGGCGTCTTGCAGTGGCTCAATCGACGCCACGGATCGCATCCGCCAGGGCATTGACTCGGTCGATTGCTACCACAACCATTCGACACCAGCAAGTGCCGGTGCAACCACCAACCCCACAATCGGAACTTCCACCAAAGGACGCAAAGGGCCCCGAGGAACCAAAGGAAGAACCCAAAAAAGCCCCAAAAAAGAAGCGAGGATTCTGGAAGACGCTTTGGCGAGTGACTTGGGTCAGTGGGCTTGCCGGTGTGGCTTATACCGGTTACTCCATCTATCAAATCAATAATCCTCGAACTGATCGATTACCACAAGATCCATCCAAGAAGACTCTCGTCATCTTGGGTAGCGGCTGGGGTAGTGTTTCATTGCTCAAGAAGATGGACACTTCGAACTACAATGTGATCGTTGTATCACCAAGAAACTTTTTCTTGTTTACTCCATTGTTGCCATCATGCACCACCGGTACTGTTGAACACCGATCGATTATGGAACCAATCCGAGGTATCATTCGAAGCAAGCAATCTGATGTGACTTATTACGAAGCTCATGCTACCAAAATTGATCATGAACGACGAGTCTTGACCATTCGAGATGCAGTCACTGATCAAGCCGATACACGAGAAATTCCATTCGACTACTTGGTGGTTGGTGTTGGTGCTCAAAACTCGACTTTCGGTATCCCAGGTGTGCAGGACCATGCATGCTTCTTGAAGGAAATCCCAGATGCCCAAAAGATTCGAAAGAAGGTTATGGACTGCATTGAGGCTGCCTCTTTCAAGGAAATGGATGACGAAGATCGAAAGCGATTGTTGCACACGGTTGTTGTTGGCGGTGGGCCAACCGGTGTTGAGTTTGCGGCTGAATTGCAGGATTTCTTTGAAGAAGATTTGAAGAAATGGATTCCAGATATCGCCAAGGATTTCAAGGTCACTTTGGTCGAAGCATTGCCAAATGTTTTGCCATCGTTTTCCAAGCAATTGATCGATTACACCGAACGAAACATGAAGGCTGAAAACATTAGCATCTTGACCAAGACCATGGTCAAGAAGGTTACTGAAGATACTATTGTTGCTGAGGCTACCAAGCCAGATGGAACCAAGGAAATCGTCGAAATGCCTTACGGTATGTTGGTGTGGGCAACTGGTAATGCAGTGCGAGATGTCACCCGTGGGTTGATGTCTGCTATTCCTGCTCAGCAAAACTCTCGACGAGGGTTGCTAGTTAATGAGTATTTGGTTGTTGAAGGCACGGAAGGTATTTGGGCTGTTGGTGATTGCACTGCTACCAAGTACGCCCCAACTGCTCAAGTAGCAGGTCAACAAGGTTCTTACTTGGGTGGCTTGTTCAACCAATTGGCCCGAGCTGATGAATTGTCTGCTGAAGTGATCAAGATTGAGAAGCAAGTGCACTATGCCAAGTCTGACAAGGAACAGCAGGCCATGTTGAGTGAGTTGGAAGCCAAGTCTCGACGATTGAAGCGGGCCAAGTCGTTGTTGCCATTTGGTTACTCTCACCAAGGGTCATTGGCCTATATTGGGTCTGATCGAGCTGTTGCTGATTTGGCAGTGTGGGGTGATGGTAACTTTGCCACTGGTGGTAGCTTGACATATATCTTCTGGCGGTCAGCCTACATCAGCATGTGTTTCTCTATGCGAAACAAGGTGTTGGTGGCCATGGATTGGCTCAAGGTCAAGGTATTTGGACGAGATGTATCTCGAGAGTAATTTTCGAGAAAAAAAATATTTTACTATCCTTTGTATAACGATTTTAGTAGTGCTAATTATGTTTGATGAATTCTAGGTCTAGGTCTGGGTCTGTGCCTATGTTCAACCCACCAAGACACCGCTACCGGGTTGCTGGAAGATCAATCAAGACAGACCGGCCGGTAGGGCGATCGGCTTTTTATTGTATTGTTCAGGGACGATCTGGTTCTTGGCACCAGACTAGTGGAACGGCTACAGGAACCCTGTACTGAATTTCTCACCTGCCCCATTGGGCTGACGCGTCGAAATTTGATTCAACCCAACCCGTTTTGTTTAACTTTGGCAGTGTACCATGCCGTTGTCATGGCAAAATTGACCAATTGCAGTGTAGTTCGCTATTTTGTGCTACGTACGCGCCTGCGAGTATCACAATGCAGTTGCAGAACAGACACAAAGGCATCGATGATCATGGCGCGCATTTGATAAGCTTAAGTACCCAATCTCGATGTGCAGACTGGTGGACGCGGCACAGTTTCATGAATGGGATGCAGGGCTGGTGGAGGGGGACGAAGGCCAACGTGTCCAGTCCCTAATCAGCTAGGCGGGGGTATACATGTAGCCAGTAGGAAACCTAGCTAGCAGCTTCTAAAGGCAAGTTCTATAGTGTAGATCAATCAATTATGCCGTAATAATCTTTCATTCCAAGCCGAAAGGCGGATCGGAGAATGAAATTGGGGATGCTTGCAACCTCCACCACCGCTTAGTCTCACGCAACTACCCACCGACCGACGCCCGCTTCCTTCCACCACAACACGCACATTCGTTAACAAAATTAATCAAAAAAAAAGGCATCAACTCAAAACACCACCACTTGGACAATAATTGCCGTTTACCTTCTGATTATTCTCTGCTAGCACGTTGTACTATTTGGATCGACTGATAGCGTGCTTTTTCTGAGAAACGAGACTCTCCAAAATGTCGTATCCGACCCAACAGCCTCAACAGGGCTACTTTGCTTCACGAGGAGCTCCTCCTGGAGGGCCGAATCAGTATCCTCCGAATCAGCAGCAGCAGTATGTGCCTGCCCCGCAACAGCACTATCAGCAGGAGCCATATCAATATCAGCCTCAACAGCAGCCTGCTTCACGTCAACCGTTTCCCCAGCCTCAGCAATATCAACAGCCTCCGCAGCAGCAACATCGTCCTAGGCAGCCTCAGTCAAATCCTCAGACACCAGCATATGACCCTCGTCATGAGCAGACCAGAAAATACTCCGCTCCGGCTGGTAGTGGTGTGGCTCCGAATGGCTATGGATATCCTCCTCCACATCAGAAGCCTCGATCGCAGTCGCGGCAGGATCCACGATATGGGCCTCCACCTCCTCAGAATCAGGGCCAAATGCCTCCTCCACCACCACAGCCTCAAGCACAAGGGCAAGGACGGCCTTATAGCCCGGCAGGTTATCATCAACCACGAGTAGTGTCTCCTCAAGGCCAAATGCCTCCTCCAAAGATTCCAATCCAACATCCTCAACACCAGCAACAAGCTCATCAGGCACATTCACGTCCTCCTCCTGGTCCTGCTCCTCAGCAGTATCAGCAGCAACAGCAGCCGCAGTATCAGCAGCAACAGCAGCAGCCGCAGTATCAACAACGGCCGCTTCAACAACCACCACCACACCGTCCGTACGAACAGAATGGATATTCACGGTCCCACCCAGAGCTTTCCGCAGGGATGCAAAACATGTCGATCCAGGATCCAGTACCAAGAGGACAAAGTCAAAGCCCGAGATTGCAGAATCCTGGGCCGGTGGTGGCTCCATATGTTCAGTCGAACTCGCGATCAAACTCGCCAGCTCCAATGCAACACCATCAGCAGCCACCGCCACAAATGCATGGTAATAGAAAAGGTCCACCAGCACCGTTGAACGGGCAGGAACAGCTTCCACCGATTAGAACCCAGCAGCAACCGCCTCAGCCGTCGCCGACCCGGTCTGGGTATGGAGACCATTACGATCCGACCAGCCCGACAGCGATTACTGGCGAAAACTTTGGAGGCCGGGATTACTTGCAGCAGGGGCATGATCAGTCAAAGATATCAACCAACAAGATCCCTCCATCGTCGACAGTGGGCAACGCGACAATTTCTCCAATGGCGGCTGAATATCGCCGGGATATGGTGTCTCCAACGAACGATGCGCATCGAACGGTGTCCCCGGTTGCAACCGCCAATAGCAAGGGTGGTGATATGATGAACACGTATATTGACAATGAGATCCAACAGCATGTACGTGGCGACAGTAGCGAGCGCTATCACCAACAGTACCAGGCTCCAAACAATTACGACCAGCTGTCGCCATCATCCGAAAGCTTACCGCCTTTGAATTCTGCTGGCCAGAATCCATATCAATCTGATATTCAGCCATTGCGGGCCATGTCGCAGAATTCAGATTCATCCAATTCATACACCCACCGGCCTCAGCAGCAACAACCGTACCATGCGTCGTACCCACCCCAGTCTCAGCAGCAGCCTCCGGCTGCGGCTGCGGCTCAGCAAACATCACAGCAACAACAGTACTACCCTGCTCCGCCAAAGCCGCAATATCAAAATCCTCAGCCGCAGTATCAGTCACAAACGCCGCCACCACAGCCGCAGCCGCAGAGGGCAGATGCGAAACCTCCACCTCGACGGCAGTACTCCAATTCTGGTGATACAGTGGCCACTGGCTCAGAAGCACCACAGGACAAGAGCAAACCATTAACAGTTGATGAGTTTGAACATTTCCGCCAGCAAGCTCGAAACCAACAACACAGTCCAAAGATGCAGCTTGAGCTGGCCAAAAAGCTGGTGGACGCTAGTGCGAGTTTGGCGATGAAGTATTCCGATCCAAACACACCGGCTCACACTACACATGTTGACAGCAAGACTGAACGCAAGAATCGGGATGCTTGGATCGGCAATGCCTACAAGATTGTGAAACGTCTTTGTGGCAACACCTACCCAGACGCAATGTTCTATTTGGCATCTAGCTACAGCAGTGGAGGACTGGGTCTGGAAGTCGACTATGACAAGGCATACGAACTTTATTACAAGGCGGCTAAGATGGATCATCATGAAGCTGCATATCGAGTTGCGGTGTGCAATGAGATTGGTGCTGGGTGCAAGAAGGATATTCAAAAGGGGCTCATCTGGTACAAGAAGGCAGCTCATATGGGAGATGTGTCTGCAATGTATAAACTAGGGATGATCTCATTGAATGGGTTGCTGGGCCAATCTAAAAGCTTTGCTGAGGCGGTGACGTGGTTCCAACGAGCGGCTGAACGCGCTGACAGCGAAACGCCGCACGCTGTGCATGAGCTGGGATTGTTGTATGAACGAGTGGACAATCTTGATATGAGCGCTGTCAATGAAGCTGGGACTGCCACCGTGATTCAGAAGGACGAGCGCAAGGCGTTCGATCTGTTTGTTAAGGCCGCCAAACTCGGGTATCCACCGTCGCAATTTCGACTAGGATGCTGCTACGAATATGGCACGCTGGGATGTGGCATTGACCCTAAGCGAAGTATTGCGTGGTACAGCAAAGCAGCCGAAAAGGGCGAGCCAGAGAGCGAGCTAGCATTGAGTGGGTGGTACTTGACTGGCAGTGAGGGCATCTTGCAGCAAAGTGATACCGAGGCTTACTTGTGGGCTCGAAAGGCCGCTGAGAAAGGTCTGGCCAAAGCTGAATATGCTCTTGGATACTTTTCAGAGGTAGGAATTGGTGTAAAGTCCAACAAGGAAGAAGCGCGGCGATGGTATTACAAGGCGGCTGCTCAGAAGCACCCCAAGGCGACGTCACGGTTACAAGAATTGCGCCAAGATCGCTAATTGATTTTGTGGGATTTCGCCACACAATTTTATTATAATATTGCGATGTTAATGATAGATGTAAATTGAATGGATTTTGACGTATAATCTTGTCTTGTCTTGTCTTGTCTTGTCTTGTTCCTGCAATGGGGCGCGCCGATGCCCTCAACTCATCCCCGTAGCAGATCGAGGAGGATCGAAAATTTTCGGATTTGTCCCAACGCAACGCCTCCTCTCCACAGCCTTTTTCCTGACGACAACAACAAAAACACGTAACTCTTGACGGTTTCCGGTTTGCTCAACAACATGTCCAACGAACAAGAAGAAGAATTGCTCGACTACTCCGACTCTGAAGAAGTCGCTCAATCCACGACCACCACCCAGGCCGCAGCTCCTGCTGCGGCCGGTGGTGCAGGCAGCGACGCCATCATCAAGCAAGAGAATGGCGGTGACAAGAAGGGCTCGTACGTGGGTATTCATTCGACTGGGTTCAAGGATTTCTTGCTCAAGCCAGAATTGTCGCGAGCCATTACTGATTGCGGTTTCGAACATCCATCTGAAGGTTAGTTTTTTCCCTATTTGTCGCTTTCCATTTCGTATTATTTGTCAAGCATGTGTGGGTGGTTGGAGATTCTCAAATATCTTCCATATCCTGATATTTCCGGTTGGTTCGGGGGGATTTTTTTCTTTGGGTTATTGGTTGATTAGGTTCAACATTGTTCTTCAATGCTGAAGAACGCGTCGTCAAGGGCGCATACGGCTAACAGAAGGCCACTACTACACCCGGTGCCTGCAAATGATACGACTGATACGAGAGAAGATGAATGAACAACACTAACAATCAAAAATACAGTTCAACAAGTGTGTATTCCACAATCGATTCTCGGCACCGACGTTCTCTGCCAAGCCAAGTCTGGTTTGGGTAAGACTGCCGTTTTTGTGTTGGCCACTTTGCAACAAATTGATCCAGTTCCTGGTGAAGTTTCGGTTGTTGTTTTGTGCCACACCCGAGAATTGGCCTACCAAATCAAGAACGAATATGCCCGGTTCTCCAAGTACTTGCCAGACGTGCGAACTTCGGTGTTCTACGGTGGTACTCCAATTGCCAAGGATATCGAATTGATCAAGAACAAGGACACGGCTCCACACATTGTGGTTGCCACTCCAGGCCGATTGAACGCGTTGGTCCGGGACAAGTACTTGCGGTTGAACAATGTCAAGACCTTCGTCATTGATGAATGTGACAAGGTTTTGGAACAGGTTGACATGCGACGAGATGTGCAAGAAATCTTCCGAGCCACTCCACACCAAAAGCAGGTGATGATGTTTTCGGCTACTTTGAGTCAAGAGGTGCGACCAATTTGCAAAAAGTTCATGCAAAATCCGTTGGAAATCTACGTCGATGACGAAACAAAGCTGACCTTGCACGGGTTGCAACAATACTATGTCAAGTTGGACGAAAAGGAAAAGAACCGAAAGTTGAACGATTTGCTAGATAGTTTGGAGTTCAACCAAGTGATCATCTTTGTTAAGAGCACCAACCGAGCCAACGAATTGTCGCGACTGTTGAACGAATGCAACTTCCCATCGATTGCGGTCCACTCTGGTATCCCACAAGAAGAGCGAATTGCTCGATACAAGTCGTTCAAGGAGTTCAACAAGCGAATCTGTGTGTCCACTGATGTGTTTGGTCGAGGTATTGATATTGAACGAATCAATCTGGCCATCAACTACGATTTGCCACCAGAAGCTGACCAATACTTGCACCGAGTCGGTCGAGCTGGTCGATTCGGTACCAAGGGTTTGGCCGTTTCGTTTGTGTCTACTGAAGACGACACCAAGGTATTGGAAAAGATTCAAGAACGGTTCGAAGTCAATATCGCCCCATTCCCAGAAGAAGGTGTCGATCCATCTACTTATATGAACACTTAGTAGGTTTTAGTTGTTATTTTTTGTTACGGTAGCTTAAGTAAAAATCGTGATATTTATTGGATATGGTGTGTGAGGCTGGATCATTGAGC
Organism: Blastobotrys parvus; assembly: GCA_030564285.1. Lineage (NCBI taxonomy): Eukaryota > Fungi > Ascomycota > Dipodascomycetes > Dipodascales > Trichomonascaceae > Blastobotrys > Blastobotrys parvus. Next base: position 75,537 of record JAJLUP010000004.1, on the reverse strand, counting down.
CCTTGATGCGAAAGGAAAGGGCCTAGATTCTTATCCTTGATGCCGTGATTGACTAAGTCTTGCCCAATAACGGTAATCGCATCCCATGTGATTGGTCAGTGCCGGGGCGGGGCGGGCGGTAGAGTGGACACTGTCGGCGTACTAATCGTATCACAATTTTTTTTTTTTCAAGATTTAACCACACCATCTCCACTTTCACAGTAACGGAATCTCATTCAACACTGATCAAAAATGGAGGCTATTGTTAAGCAAGCCAAGTCTCTATGTCCATTTGTCAAGTCGGCCACTCCTCAAGCTTTGAAAGCTGCAGGATCGCTCAAGACTATTGCCAACCAATGTCCGGTGATGCACAACGCCATGGCATCGCGATATTCCACTGCTACCAAGCCGGTTCAGGACAACTTCAACTTGGAACATCGGGCTACTGTCAAGGAGCCTGTCGCTCCATTGCGGGATCCCCATGCCATGCCGGCCGATGTGGTCGACAAAGTTCATCAAGCAAAGCCCTTTGCATATGAACAGACCTATAAGCGGGAGTTGGACAAGAAGCGACAAGACAAGTCTTACCGGTTCTTCAACAACATCAACCGGCTGGCCAAGGAGTTCCCACGTGCTCATCGAGCCACTGAACAGGACAAAGTGACTGTTTGGTGCTCCAATGATTACTTGGGGATGGGTAGTAACCCTAAGGTGATTAAGGCCATGCACCAAACTTTGGACAAGTACGGGGCCGGTGCTGGCGGTACTCGTAACATTGCTGGTCATAACCACCATGCGATGGAATTGGAAGCCACTTGTGCTCGATTGCACAAGAAGGAAGCCTCATTGGTGTTTTCTTCTTGTTTTGTTGCCAACGATGCTGCGTTGACTTTGCTTGGTCAACGTTTGCCAGGATTGGTGTATTTCTCCGACGAAAGTAACCATGCGTCCATGATTCAAGGTATTCGACATTCCGGTGCTAAAAAGGTTATCTTCAAGCACAACGATTTGCAAGATTTGGAAGCCAAGTTGGCCTCGTTCCCGTTTTCGACCCCTAAGGTGATTGCGTTTGAATCGGTGTACTCCATGTGTGGGTCCATCGGTCCTATTGAAGAGATTTGTGATTTGGCCGAAAAGTATGGCGCATTGACCTTTTTGGATGAAGTGCATGCTGTGGGGATGTACGGTCCTCATGGTGCCGGTGTTGCTGAACATTTGGATTTTGAAAAGCATGCTCGTGGTGAGACCAACTTCCGATCGGTGATGGAACGGGTGGATATCATCACGGCTACATTGGGTAAGGCATATGGCAATGTTGGTGGGTACGTCGCCGGGTCAAGTCAGTTCATTGATTGGATTCGGTCATATGCTCCTGGATTTATCTTCACTACTTCTCTACCTCCATCGGTCATGTCGGGTGCTAAAGCTGCTATTGAACACTTGCAAGTTGACTCAACCCCACGACAAGGCCAACAAGCCAACACTCGATACGTCAAGGACCAACTTGCAGTTCGGGGCATTCCTGTGGTTCCAAACCCATCCCATATCGTGCCAGTGCTTGTCGGTGATGCTGAACTTGCCAAGGCTGCTAGCGATCTTCTGTTGGCCAAGCACAACATCTATGTCCAAGCTATTAACTACCCTACTGTGCCAATTGGCCAAGAACGATTACGAGTCACTCCTACCCCGGGACACACCAAGCTACTCAGTGACCAACTGGTGAATGCTTTGGACTCTGTGTTTAACGAATTGAAGCTGAACCGCGTGCAAGACTGGACCGAAAAAGGCGGGCTATGCGGCGTTGGAGTCAAGAACCTGCCGCCAGTGCACCCTATCTGGACCGACAAGCAACTGACTTTCAAGCCATCTTCGTTGTAAGCGAATTCTTTTTTCTTTAAGTATTTTTTTTTGTACTTTTCTACTTTTATATATATCTTTAAACCCCTTTACTCAACGAATCTGCGCCGCACCCCTCCAATGATGATGCGGCGGTAGTGGCAAACAGCTTTATCTCCATATTATCCAGCTGTGTAATTAGTCCCCAGTCATGCAATTCCCACATCGTCGATACGGGTGTGCCTAACCATACCGCGAGTATTGTTATGGTCAACTTGTGTACATCGTCCACTGCTGCAGCACACATCCTAGCGGCGCGAGCCAGCACGACGTCCTCATTTGGAGGGTCAATCGCTATAGCTACCAATTCCACCACTATAACCATCAGCAAAATGACCAGGACGCGTATGGCTGCGTCAGTGTGAGCGCCTCCGATCGATGTATCGGCACGCAGAGCGACGACCGCGGTGAAGTGGATGGCGGCGGGTAGCGCCACAGCCGCCGCCAGTGCTATTACCAGCCACGGACAGTCGACTGGTTCACCAATGATATCCCCAGCCATACAAACCATGCTGTCGAGAAACAGGGCGTACTCGGGACTGAGCCGCTCGAGCGGGTGCCGAAGCTCGGGCCGACGCCTTGTGTCCCGCCAAACACGATACACCATTAGATGGAAACAAATTGCAACGTAGATGTACGTAATGAGTACAGGGATATCGTACTGTGTATATGATCCTAGAGGAATAGCGTACTGGTGGTATACTTCGTGGAGCATTTTTCGAGTGTAGTTGTTGGGTCCGTGTATTTGGGTGTGGTCAAACTATACACTAACATGCCTATGACGGAGCTCGTTTACGATGGTTGAACATCTGGGGATCTATCGGTTGCTTTTCTGCCTGAGGCTGGTGCGTCTGCTCATTCTCATCATCGATGTGGTACATCTGCTTGAATGACTGCCAATTGAGAAGAGCGTAATGCACATACCACACGGTAGTGACGGCATTGCTGAAGAACACAATATACATTGCGATATGAAGGAATGAAATCAGCCTCTGTTCAGACACTGCCGCCTGGGTTTCGTCGTAGAACAGCGCAAAATGCGTCCACAACACGAGCAAGCTGCACCCCGGGACCACTGCGGCGGCGTGGTGGGCGGCCCGCGTGCCAAACCCACACACCATGAACCAGCATGCCACGCACCGTACCATGCTCAGCGACCCAGCCAGCAAACCCAGTAAGATCCCGGTGAAATAGTGAGGGCTTTCGGTGGCAAATTTGAAGCAGCATGACATCACCAGACCCAGAAACACGCCATGGGTGGGCCGCATCCGGAAAAGCTGGGTCTGAGGGTGCCGCATGCGGCTTTGGGTTCGCACGTCGCTGAACAAGCAGGCAGCACTAACAACCCCTGATACTATTGTTGCATAAATTTCAAGGACAAATTCTGGAGACATTGATTGTGATTGTAGTTGTTGATGAGAAGTTGCTTTCATATGATTTTTTATCTTATATATATATATATCCCATACAGATCTATGACTTTCCCCATTCGCGTGGCGAGAACGCAAACCACCTCACACATCTTTGAGCTCTATATACTCCTTGCTCTTTTCCCGGGTATACTCAACGTCGAGCTCGTCCAGGCGTATCGCTGCTCTGAGATGCCACACCAGGTATACTGTGCCATACAGGTACACAGCTGCGATGGCGAGAAACAGAACGTTTTCAGCGTTATTGTGAATTGTCACTAGCGTTGCTTCGGGAACAGTGCCCACGATTTTGTTGTATAACAGCGCTACCAGCATCCAAACGGCTGAAAATGGCACGCCAGGAATGATTGCGGCGACCTGGTGCGCAGGGATGGTGTCAACGCCACAGAACATGAGGCCACATGCCACACACCGTACGGCGCACAATATGGCAAAAAACGCCGCCATCATGTACCGGAAGCGTGTCACACTACCACCACCATACATGGTACATGCCTGCATCAAGTAGAATAAAAATACGCCATAGTTCAGCCGTACCCGGATTCGCTTCGAACGTGGATCACGCACCCGCCGGCGCATCTTGCAGTCGTTGCTGAACTGGCACGCAGTGCCGACTCCAAGCACAGCGGTCAGCAGCATGTGCGGTGTTTGAGGAAGCGGCATCTTTCAATAGAGTATTTAGTGAATCGTGAGGGTTGGTGATAAATGATAGATGTTAGTTCGTTTTTGGGGGCACTGGTTGTACTTGCCCGGATCGCTAAACTCGAGCGTGCCGCACGGTTTCAGGGCCGAGCCGTCCCACGGGCCAAATTTCAAGACCAAGATACGCATTTATTACCTATACCATTTCTATTTCGTCAGATTCTGCTGCGCATCTCTGCTGAAACCGGACCATTCGTGCTTCAAATTTTTTGTCTAACTGGTCAAACTTGCCACAGTCGAAAGTTGTATACGCGGGCTTCCCAAACGTGAGAACGTTTTGGAAATGTTGAAATACACGCAAGAGCACAGTGCTCACCACCATGGCTGCTGCTGTGAAATCGACCAGATGCCTCCATTCGTCTTCAGACAAAAGCTTGTATATATGTTCGCTATTGCAAAATGCTGACACGATCGCCGGAAGAAGCGACGTCCCTGGCACTACCACGCAGCCGTATGCACGCCAGCCCGGCACCCCTGCTACAAGCAAAACGTTCACCAGCACCCGCAAAAGCGATAACCACGACAGAACAAGCCAAAGCAGCAAATGCTCCCTTGTCGGGCCACTGTGGAAACCCATAGCCAGTATACAGTGTAAATAGCATAACAGAACTTGGGCCAAAATGCTGGCGCGGGCAGATGTTGACACTGGGTGCCGAGACGTAGAGCATGTGTATATATCCCCAGTAAGATTGACCAACGCGCCGTATAGGACGAAAATCATGAATGTGATCATGAAAATATAGCCAACCGCCTCGAAAATGACCATTTTATGATGTGGTATAGGTGTGAAAGGGGAAATGCTTGGGGTCGAGAAGTCTGGGACAGCGATAAATGGGCCCAGCCGCAGCCAGGCTTGGGAACAACCTGCCCGAGCCGCATCCCGCATGCAATAGTAAAATTTTAAAGTTTTTACATCTGAAAGAGCCTATAGCCCAAACCGCCCCATATACTGCACCCAATTGTCATCAAGTACCTCGAGACCGAAGTGGTATATGGACTGTCAAAGTGAGCCTCAAGGTGGCAGCGTCACCATCAAATATAAAGACAATGGTTATCACAAAGCAGCGACTGCAAAGAGAATGATGAAAATAAGAGCCACTATCAATACGGCTTGCATTGTAATAATAGTAAAAAAGCGGCGTGTGAGTGTAGGACCATGGAAACTGCGGCTTAATTTGGGAAGAATACTGCTGACTGTCTGAGCCGCACATTCTTAATGGAGCTGGATAACAGAACAATGCGGCCTCAGCTATTTTAATCATTACAATCACTAAAACGCATATTCAGCATCTAGCTGGTCCAGCTGGTCAACACGCTTTTTTCCGTGTGCAAATTTGTACACCGCCAAGTAAACCAAAATGGCAGCACAGGTATCGCCAAGCGCCGCGGTGACATACCATTCCCACCAGTTCCACTGCAGCAGCACGCCAGTCGCAGATTCTGCGTTGCGTAAATTGCTGTACTTCACGGCGAGCTGGGCCACTGCCCCTAACAAAGCGACCGATGGCACCACCATGAATCCGTGAGCTTGCATACCAGAAAACCCACCGCCCAGAATCAACACGCAAATCGAGCATCGCAAAAGACAAAAATAGCCAAACACCAGGAACGCGCTATGGCTAGAAGCCTTGGTCAGCGTGCTGCCGCTGCCCATGATCATCAACGTGATCGACCATGGCACCAAGTTTATCCAGCCGTTGCAGCGGTAAACAGTTGACATCGGATGTCGCTGCTTGTAACAAGTCTTCAAATCCCTGATGGCGCAGAGAGTGCCGAAATAGCCACCAACCAGGGCAACCAAAATGCCTACAACAAGCTCCCAAATCATCTTGCTGTGATGGTTATTGGAGAAGGCTGGCGATCTGGGAGTAAAGAACACGCCGCACGCTGGGCCGCACGGCAGCTAGCATGTCATTCGAACGTATGCTCTCAAAGATCCCGCTGCGCTCGGCCTTTATTTTTGCTCGATATGCTATTCTCAGTTGGGTGCGTCAATGTGCTGCGTATCACAATGGGCATGCGAGCCGCCTTGGCTAGCTTGATAATACCATATCGAGCGAAGCGAGCATTAAAAAAAAGCCGAGCGAAGCGGTATCCTCTTCTCTAGTGACACCGCTGAGCTCGGATTTTATCACATAATATCGTCAGCGATTCGTACGTTTCCATGTTTGATGGTACTTCGACTAGAATGGCCCGGTGGGGCTTCTACAAACAACTACTTCATCATTCAATGTTTCCAAGACCAGCATTCAGATTGTGCCGCATAATCATATATTCGCCTGCCAGTGGGACAATTGCCTGAGCGACAACCAACAGGGCAATGAGGATCCACGCCGCTCTCACCGCTACCGTAATCATCACCGAGTCACCCTGTTCCAGCAAATCAACCAGGAATTGATCTGTGTATACCAATGCATTCACAAGAACAGCCAAGAACAGCACTCCGGGAACGATAAAACTGCAGTCAGGCTGCCAGCCAGTACACCCCAAATATATATGGGTGACTGCAATTTTTCGCATCCAGACATAGGCGAATACTGCCCACCAGATCATCATGTAGCCGGCCATCCAGTCAGGCAAGAACCATGAAACGAGCCCGCATGTGTAGAATGTAATCAAATGAATGCGTACGGTCGTAGCCGTAACCGAAGACTGTGTATGTGGGCATTTGTTGCCTGTACGGCCATCACGGATCAGCCTGTCTGCGGGTGAAATGAACGCAAGCACAGATAACAAGCAGAAAAGAGCGACTGCGAAAATGTCATATATTTCCATGGTCGTGCATGTTCGATAGATGATATTCTGTGTTGTCCGTCTGTCAGGGGGTGAAATTTGAAAGCGCCTGGAGCCGGGACCGCCTAGAGGCGATCCTTCGCTATCTCGAGCAAGACTCAAATCAAATATTACAAAATTATGCATTCAATACGGCAATGACTGATCGACAGGCGGACTAGCCGCCTGTACCAGAATTACAAGCCCCGTATTTCTATAGATTATCTTAGTATCGCAATCTCAAGGTACCCTTGCGCCGCATCAACGACGACGATTTGTCCACAGCACCGCTCCACGTATGAGCCGCTCGGGTCAACCGCGGCCGCTGCACATCAAATACTACCTCTACGGTGCTCTTTGCAGCTACACTGCCTTGCTGTTGCAGTTCCGAATTGAGACGGTCCAAAAATGTGGCATCGTACAATAGTTGACGATGTGATAGCCGCAGTCTCAAATAACTCAAACTCACTGCTGACACCAGCCAATACAGCATCATGCACAGCCCGTGAAACGTCGCTGCTACCGGCATATCCATAGTCCAAGCCCGCGATAGGGTCACTACCAGCGTGAACATTGTCATCATAGTCGCATATGTGACCACTTTCCACCAGTGAGAAGTAATATGGAACATGACCAAACAAGTATAGCATCGATACACCCCAACGATATAAAAAACGAGCCCTGTAGATGTGTAGCCATGCTCGAAACAAGTTACAGTCATGATATAGCTCCAAAATGCGAAACCTACCCGGATGCGTGCTAGTTGAGACACAGGGTGCTCGATCTTGATACCTAGGGCCGTATTCGTCCAGTACAAATAACAGTCTCTAGCAAACTCTGCTAGCGAAACAACACCAAAGACCCAAGCCGAGCTGGTCGAGGGGTTATCCAGAATATTCAACATTGTTTTCGTTTACATTTGTATGTAGAGATACGACGATTGAAGCGGATGAATGGCCCTTTTATATCCAGTCGAGGGTGGAGAAGTAGCTTGTGATTCGATCGGTGATCTTCGAGGACCGACTCGATAAGCGCCACCAGTCTCAAAATAAGGTCTTACCGGCGGGCGCTGGAGACGGCTGGCTGCATGGAACACTGCTGTGCTTGCGGCCGCGCCACTACTAAAGCCAACGGTTCATGTCTTAGGCCGGGTTGCGGCGCAGCCTGTCACCTGTCATCTGTGCCCGCAGTCAGAATAGTACTTGTTGATCCTCCAATCATCGAAATCAGGAATATCAACGTGCCTGCATCGTGTTTAATGGAGATCAAGAGATAGGCTGGTGGAGCTGCATTCATGGGAATGCATCGGCCGTATATATCTTGAAAGGCTTGTGACTGAGGTATTTTAACTGCATGTTGAATGGACACGGATATCATCAACTGCTATCGATTGGCCCAACGCGGACCCCGGTGACCGTACCTACATTACCTACATTAGTGGCGGTGCGGCTTGGCACGGTGTTGCCGTAGCGACGGTGGAAAAACGACGCACGGGCCATCCACCAGCATGCAAGGACCCACTTTTCATGAACACCCCGGCGGATCGAGAACGTATCCCGATAGGCCAGCCCCCAGGTGGTTGATAAACAGGAATAAAAACAAAATTAATAGTATTAGAACGCTTTTTACAAAAAATAAATAATAGATTAGGGAATATGCACCCGAGTATCAGAGTCAGGTCATAGGCGGGTTTTCAATGCTTCCAGCCGTTGCATGTAGAAGAACGACACTGCTGGGTCATTGGTGGTGTATTTTTCATATTCAATCAAAGATTCCAGATACTGTTTGGCTTCTTTGGACGAAATGAGGGGTTTTGCCGGTACCTTCTTAATCATTTTGTCATGATTAATAGGATTGAACCGACTGGAATGCTTTCTTGCCGGTGGAGGTGGTGTTTTCAACTTCACCGGCTCTTCATCTGGCTTTGACGACGATGAATTCTTTTCGTCTGGCTTTGGTTTCGGTTTCGGGCCTGGCTTTTTCCTTACAGGAGGTTCAGTCTTCACCTTATCCGGTGCAGGGTTCATTAGCGAATCAATCTGCATCTCATCACCTTTCAAATAGTCAATGCCATGTCGTTGGAAAAACCCTTTAAGCCAACTCTTGTTGAGATCGATATCAGGAAGATCTTTATATAGTGGTATCGAAATCCACAATTCTTTTGCCCGGTCCAAATATGCTTCCACTGTCACCCCTTGTGCCATCACTTGTTGATGCCATTGGAACAGCTGGGCCTCCAGGTCTGGAAAAGCCAATGCTTTTTGATCTTTTTCCTTGTCAGATGCGGACGATGCTGTTGGTGCTATTGGTAATGCAGTTGGTGATGGTGTCGTTGTTGTTGGTGGAGGTGGTGATTCAGTGAAAGAACCGTTGACAGTGCTGGTGGCAGTCCCATTGGAATGACTACCATTCGATTGAGACTTGCCATTTTTCATCTGCGCAAACCGGTCGGGGATCTTTTTACCAGCGTCCAGATTTCGGTACTTGTCGCTCAGAATTCGCGATACCACGGGCTGTGAAACCTCGCGATTGTATTCGCGTTGGAACCAGATTCGGACTTCGCTCTGTGACACGGTGAGGCCAGAAAAGTAGTAGTGATGGCGAATCGCCTGTCGTTCTTCGTTAGTGAACGTGTTGCGGGTTTTCTCCTTGGATGCTGCCGTTGACGACACAGCATGGGCTGTTGAGCTGCCGTCTGACTGGTCAGCCATATTTATTCTTGCACTATTCAGAGAATAAAGGTCCAATGAATTGAATAGAATAGAATATAAATGAGTTGGCGCGATTGGAATGAATGGGATGGGAATTAGGGAATGGGAACAGACGGCTGGCGCATGCGCCATCGAGAAAGGGAAAAAAAAATTGTATCATGCACCCTTAATTAGCTACTACGGGGAGCATCAATTCTGTACATGGATGTCCAATATTGAATCGTATCAAACACTTTGTTCAATTTGTTGCGTTCGATCATGAACCATTCTTGATGCTTGCTTTGCTTACCCGAAACACATCCTTCACACAAGACATGCCCTGAACCGTATTTGGCTCCCAGCTCAGCATGGATCGAGCTCTCAACACGGCGAGGCTCTCCCGTAATCCATCCCTGTTTCTCAACCACAAAATTCTGGCTCGATTTGGATTTAGGCGAAAGCAGAATGATCGGATGTTTGCATTTTGCCCGCCATTCAGCCAGCCGCTTCACAGGAGTCTTGCTGGTGTATCCAACCTTGATCAGCATCATCTCTGATTTGGGGTTTTTACTGAGCTTCGATGCCAGCTGCTCTATTCTTTGCAGTATGTTAGTCGGTTTATTATGAATCTTGTGGATAGGCGTGTACTGCTGACTGGTTTCGTTGTATACATGTACATTGACATGTCTAGGCTCAACCGTGTACACATAGATATATCCTACAGTCGGTTTGGAGGATTTGCTCCCGGTTTGGACAAGTGTCAACGATGCCATCATTCCGGGTAGAGCGTCTGCTGAATGCTGGTAGCAGTATCCACCAAGTTGCCTGACCTGTCTCTTGCACGGTGTGCCTTTCTGTGTATATGCGGAACATTGCATAGCGGGTCTCGCCTGTGTCTGCACCGAACCACCTGCTGAGCTCCCCATCGACATCCTAGGACGAGCTGTTTGTGCCATCTCACATGGAATATACTGCTAGCTGGTCTGTGAATTGAATCAGATGGGTTGGTTTTTTGATGGGCGGGCTGGGATGCCGGGGCCGATGATACGACGGGGCTGGGTGCGGAGTGGCCGCATTCGTCGACCGGTGGAGACCAAACGTTCAGATAATTAAAAACAGAAAGATTTTTTACTTAAACCGTAGTAGCACAATAGGAAAACTATACAGGCATGTGAGCTCCAGGGTGCTGCTGGCCATCATCATCTTTATCAGAGTCGTCGTAGTCAGTCGGTGGAGGCAAATTGTCACCATATCCGGCCGTCTTTCTCTTGGATGCTTTGCTCGGTGATGAATGACGGCGTCTCGAAGATGACGTCAGCGCAGTTCGGAACGACTTTCGCGGTTTCTTCTTGCCTTTCGTAGACTCTCGCAGCGGCGACGGCGCCTCGGCCGCCGCCCGCGGCTGAACCTCATCTGTCGCGCCGCCAAATTCAGACAACTCGCTGGGTAGACCCGGCAGACTCTGCAGCCCTTCCAAAAGTTCGTCCTGAATGTTCATGTCAGGTACATACATGCTGCTCATCGGCGGCGGGCCGTCGGGATTATTGAACCGCAGATCCAGATGTGGAGGTGGTACCGGTGGATCAAAGGTTGGCGGTGGACCCCGTGTATCAAAGGTTGATGGCGGCGGAGGCCCAAAAAAAGATGGAGGGCCATTGGGGTCCATGAATGGAGGACTCAGGCGTGGTGGAGCGCCAAACACAGGAGAAGGTGGTAACGGCCGTACAAAGTTCGGTGGTGGTTGCGGCGAGTGCGGCGGCATTGAATGTGCGGCGACCACAGCAGCAGGATAAACGTTTGGACGTTGCACCCGGTAATCCCCAGGTTGAGGGAAATCGACTGATTCCAACAATTCAGATTGTAGATGTGCATCTTGCAAAGCACCGGCTGCTGCGTCCAAATTGGCCGCCACCTGGTCCTGCATTTCTTGGTCTCGGCGATACCGAATGTTGTCAACTCGTCGTTGCAGCTCGTCTAGATCTTCTTGAGACATGTATTTCCGCGCATCGGCACTGGCAGCCAGCTTCCATTGATCACGCTGGGTTCGCACCGTTGCGGCGTTACGAAGCTCTTGTTGTTTCTTCTTCTGGCTGGCCTTGTACCGATAGCAACAGCCAAAAACTGACATGGTGACGGCGGTCCAAAGCATAAGCGTTGCGAAAATCATGCCAAAGATCATCGGACTGAACATGACCACTGTTTCTGTTAGACTTTCGTGGTACTGACAAAAAAAACATACTGCCAACAAGACCAATGATGCATACCGCACCAAGCAGCATGATTGACGAAGCGGCAACAATAGACGACATGAGAGCTACGGGACCTCCAAGAATAGTGGTAGGGATGGATAAAGCCACAGTCTGGACTGTAAGTAACAACTGACACCTGGGTTAGTATGATTCAAATCCAATCGTCCTCATACCGAGAAGTAGGGATGCCGCTTGATCGACGTCAGAACCTTGCCAATGACAGTCTTGATGATTTGCAAACACTTGAGAATAACACTTCGGAAAGAATTAGCAAAACGGAATTTACAGAAAATAATATTTACATGAGTATCGCCTCAAGCTTGGATGCAATGTCTGAGATAAGATTCGACGTCTCGTCTGGATTCGAATGAAAGTCGGCGTCGTAATCTTGGTCGTCAGGGTAGAACTGGTCCAATTGTTGAGGATGTAGTGGTGGTGGAGGAGGACACGGTTCGTCAAAAGTCATTAGTGGAAGAGGAGTTGGAATAATGTTTCGAAATGAGGCAGCCTCCTCGTTGGATAGATCAGCCGCAACCAACACATGCTACGCTACTGCAGCCCAGACCCTCCCTGCGATCCCGGACTAGTTGAGGATGACTTTTTATAATGCTCCTTGGCCATTTCGGTGTTTTTCAAACCTCGACGCATCTTGAATCGACATTGTTCCCATGATACAGTGCTGCCAAGGGCAAACGCCAACACCCCCCAATTGGTAGCCCGTTTATAACCTGATCTGGTGGAAACCAGAACGGCAAACGCAACCCCGGCCATAGCACCACCAGTGAGCATGGCCTGTCGGAAACATGGGATCTGATTCACCTGCTTAAAATCAGAAAGTCGAACCGAATACCACGCTTCCTTGAGTGTGGATGATTTGCGTTCTTGGTCAAACTCTCGTTTCAATTGGGCCGCTTCAACATTATCCTCGAATTTGGGCGGCAGATCCTCCAGCAGATTTGTATCTGTCTGCTTGGAGGGTTTTTCGTTATTGTTATTGCTGCTACTGCCAAACCAGCCCATTGTTTTTGAGGTAGTGGTTAAAATTGTCTTCTTGCTCGCGATGGTTTTTGGGACTACCGGCAACTGAAAAATTGAAAAAAAATATAGATATTATTAACGAATTATTATGCAAGTTCTTTGAATGCTTGGGATACAATTTGGCCAGCCTTCTTGACCTGTTCAGCGGTCATTCCGTTGTTGACATACAACTTGATTGACGGCTCTACTGGGAAGAGTTCGTGGTCGGCCAAACGTCGCTGACGAGAAATGAACAGCCCTTGGGCGAAACACGCTTGAACGATCTTTTCGTGAAGCTTAATGCTGTTTTCGGATCCGGCACTTTTGATCACCACAGTTGGAACATCAGGGCGTGATAGAATCTCGATTTTCTTGTTGGTTTGTAGAAGCTTGTGAAGCTGTTGTGACTTGGATTTCAACGACTGCTGATGTGATTGTCGATAACTGGCATCATCACACAATTGCATAAATTTGGAAGCGGTATTAGCCAAATATGCAGGCATTGTAGCTGAGAAGGTATACGACAATGAGGTGATACGTTGATGTTCAACCATGGTATGCTTACCAGCACAATATCCACCAGCAGCTCCAAATGTTCCATTCAAAGCACCAACAGTGATATCAATTTCACTTCGTTGAATACCGCATTCTTCTGGTAGACCCCGACCGGTTTCACCGATAACACCAAGAGAAAAGGATTCATCAAGCAGCAACCGATATTTGTACTTTTTCTTCAATTCAACAATCTTGGCCAGATCTGGAGAGCCCCCGGTAGTTTCATAAACACCTTCAGTAATCACAAATCGTCGAGGCAATGGGCCCCGTCGATGGGATCGATTGGCCTTAACCATGAGACTCTCCAATTCTTCCATATCACCATGAGCATACCAAAACAAAGTAGCCCGACTCATCAGCAGCCCCTTTTGAATGCCCAAATTGATCTTGTCATCAGCGATAATAACATCGCCTCGTTTCAAGAAACATGGAATTACAGAAGACGCAGTAGCAAATCCCTGGGCGTACAAAATACAACCTTCGGCACCCAAAAACTTGGCAATGGTCTTTTCACATTCTTCATGGGCATCTTGGTGGCCGTAAAACCCTGCTGGACCACAGGACCCAACACCATATTTCCGAATGGTTTCGACAGCATGTTCCTTGAATTCTGGATCGTTGTTGATATTGTACACATCCATAGTGGTCAGATTGAGTAGATCCTTCCCATTGACACGTACGGTTGGACCATTTGGACCTTGAATAGCGGGAATGGTATCCAATTCCCACTTTTCATTCTCATCCAAATCCTTGACCAAAGGCTCTGGTTGCCATTCATCCACCAGCTCGTCGATCTCTTCTTCATTGAGTCTCACGTAGTTCTTTTTCGAGTATGAATATTTGGATGCCAGGAAATATCGAATCGCAAACAACAGCAGTAGCAATTCGAACACAGATCGAATAGGATCATGCTGATATGAAGATGAAATGTATCGAAGAATGATGGGAGACCCAGGAACAACCTTGAGCCGCTCTTGTAACGAGCTCCATCCCGAGTCGGCAAGTATGTTCAAGTCCTGAGCTAGTCGGTCCATTATGTTGTCTTTTTGCAATATTTCACTATCTCCACCCGTCGGTCTCAAGAATTCGCCCGTGTATAAATTAACCAGAAATAAGAAATCACAATACCAAGGGTCTGTGATCAACGTTTAAAATGCCGGTGAACTGGTTAAAATGATGATGATGATGATGAAGTAGTAAAGAAAAAAAGTGGGAAAAATGCGCAGGGTGTCAAGGAGGTCGGAGAGCCCAAGGGCCCCCGATCGTAGCGAGAAATCTCCGACTATGCAGCATATGAAAGCACAATTCAACACAGAATATTACCAGGATGCAGTTTCATTGATTATGAATATGAATATGAAAGATTTTAGTGCTTTTCTATGAGAGCCTTGAGAGTGCTTTGAAGGTCAGACTCTGGCACGGCGTCTAGATGAACCTTGTTTTCCACGCCTCGTTCTATTGGAGCTTGTTAGCTGTTAAATCATATCCCCCAATATACATACCGAATCGTGCAAACACTGTAGGTCGAGAATGAGCAGCTTCTCGGATGAGAATTGGGATCTCTGGGTTGTTCTTTTTCAAGTTTTGGTAGTTCTTGGTCAAGAATGATCTGTTTGACGAGTTAGCTTGATGGAACAGAAGCTCCAAAACATACCGCAACCCATTGGATGCAACATCCGTCTGCGACATGTGGAATCTGAGCTCTTTCAGAGCCTTTGGAAACACAAACTTGGCGGTCGACATCTGATGTTCTATATGGATGAGATGAGAGTGGTGGAATTTTTGTCAATGGCTCATGGACCAATCAACTCCCAACAGTCCTTGCCCCCAGCGCTACTGGATGGCACGCGCGTTTCCTCCTCGTTCCTTTCTTATCGCTATGATTCGATTGCGGCTCGACATCGTAGCGAAGACCCTTCAACAAACCAGAACAATGAGCAGCTGTTTTAACATATCCGTGGGGAAGAAAGCTGTGCCAGTTTCAATCCCTGACTATTTGGACCTCAAACAACACGATTTGCTCGCATTCCGACCGTTCAATGAATGGCTGAACAACCTCGAAGAGTCCATGAACAGCCATGATGGATACAAGTTTAACGCAATCACAGTCCAATCAGCAGATTGGTTTGGATCCAAGAGATTGGGATTTGTCAAACTCAAGGCTGACGTAGTGCATCCCAATGGTAGGCAGTTGCCTGGAGTCGTGGTACTACGCGGCGGCAGTGTGGCCATGTTGGTCATGCTACAGGCTGAAGAAAACGGAGAAAAGCATATAATATTGACGGCTCAGCCTCGAGTCGCCGGTGGTTCCGTCAACTTGCTGGAAATTCCAGCCGGAATGATCGATGATGGATCGTTTCGTGGTGCGGCTGCTAAAGAGATCGAAGAAGAATGCGGATTCACAATCCCCGAAAACGATCTCATTGAACTGTCATCGACGCCAGTGCTGGTCAGTCCTGGTTTCACGGACGAAACCATGTCGTTTTTCACATATACCAAACAAATGTCATTGCAAGAAATCCACAAGCTCAACGGAAAACTAACTGGCAATCCAGACGAAAACGAATCCATTTCGCTGAAAATTGTCAAATTCAACGACCTAAAACATTATCAAAAAGATGCTAAACTTTTGATGGCATTGGCCTTATTAAACTTCAATAATTAAATTCTCGGGCCCTAGCGGCTCGGATTGGTTTAACTCCGGTGGCTCACCGCTCCGATTTCTCCGGTTTCGCTGGTGATAGCTGCTCCCTCCCACCGCGCGCGGGGAAGTAACTGGAGGGCCACCAAAATTTGTTCAGTCATCTTCATATCTCTCGCTCTTCGTCTACACTCACCCATTCACTATCCAACCCCCATAACACACAACAATGGCTAGTGCAGCAGCAGGATCAAAATTTCAACGATTCCTAAATTCCGAAACCGGTCCACGGACCGTGCATTTCTGGGTATGTCCATAAGATCCAAAACGGTATTGGAGCTCCGCTTCGATCATCTCCGATACTTTGAAAAATAGCAGCTAACAATTTATCCAGGCTCCAGTCATGAAGGTATAACTATCAAAAAAGCATTGAACAAACTAACAGAAAATAGTGGTCCCTGGTTATTGCCGGAATCAACGATTTGCAACGACCAGTTGAAAAGATCTCTGGTACCCAACAAATTGCATTGTTCGCAACCGGATGCATCTGGACTCGATGGTGTACGATTATCAAGCCAAAGAATTATCTCCTTGCGTCCGTAAACTTCTTTTTGGGCACAGTGGCAGGTTACCAATTGACCCGAGTATACAGTTATCAACGTTCCATGGGTAACTCAGCTAGCACATCGTTCATGAACATTGTTCAAGGGCACACTGGTCCGGATCCTGAAGAGAAAAAACTAGAAGACAAGCCAGCCGTTGCGGAAACTTGATGTGTGTATAACTAAGCAAATACTATACAATATTACATTTTATTTGGTCATGATTTCAATGAACTGGTTGCCTCAGGGGAACCTATACTGTCGCTGTCATTGCCCGGGGTCAGAGTCGAACGCGATCCGTGTTTAGCAATTTCTGGGAATTCCTGGTCCAGATCGGGTTCCTCTTCTGCACGTTCCGTGGCTATACTATCAGTATCTTTGTGAATTCCATAATCATCATCATCAGTTGAATCATCTGGAGTTGGTAATATGCTTCGATCCGGTAATACGGTATAAATCTCACTTTGAGCCGGTTGCGGCTTGATATTGTTGATCCCAAACATCCCTCTGGAAACCATCGTAGTTGAATGTGTTTCATCGTTATGTCCATTTTCCGGTTTATGGATATCTTCCTCTTCTTCTTCACCTTCTTTAGCAAAGGGATCAGGACAGGTTGCAATAAGATCATCCAATCCACCCCCAGACCATCCTTTTCGAGCAATGCCTTCATATATCTCCACCTCTGCACGTACTATCGACGAGGCATATCCCAGGATCTTGGAAGATGTGTTCTGGGCCAGTTCGAAGGCGGATTCGAAATATTCATGCTTCAATCGATCAATATCGTCGATTTGCGCCGTGAGCTCCTGTAAAGAGCTCCGATATTGACCCAGATTCCGCATCCCACGGGTCTGGGCCAGTTTCTGATTCAGCTTTTCCTGCTGCTTGAGCTGTTTTGATTTGGTCCGTATCTCGCCCTTGAACTGGTTCTCATTGGCCTGAGCGGTCTTTCTAAGAATGTCCAACTGATGTTTAACCGGTGTTTCAAACGCACTTTCTATACTGTTGGCAAGAATCTGTTCGTGATTCGAAACCAGATAATGCAATCCGCCAGCAGCCAACAATCCATCAGACGAACTACCGGCTCCTTTACATTTGGAACATTCTTCCAACGCCGAACCAAATTCAGCAGCGGCTGTCGATACCGCCAGCAACGCCTGGCGATATCCAGCGGCAGCACTCAACACCCGTTCGTAAGACCCCAATGTAGATTGGATCTCCTTGGGTGTTATAAGTGCAGGAAGATCCATTGCGCGTTGTGGGTTGATATTGAAAGATGTCGAAGCTACGGATGACACGGTTGATGCTCGCCGGTCGTCAATCTCGTAGCCATGGTGATTGTACGCATATTGATGCAAATCGCGATTCGGCGAGTTCGCGTAACTGGATTCGCCGTTCCACCCGTTATTTTGATGGCCCGATAACACGGCCGCAGTACGCGAAAACGGCGAACTGGGTATGCTATTAGCACCGTTTTCATTTTCGTTCTCGCGGGGTTGATGTGATGATGGTAATGAATAAAACTCGTTAGTAGTACTACCTGGTGTTGAGATAGCGGTAGTATTCGACGCGGCGACGGTGCTATAAGACAACGTCGACGTTCTGTCTATTGTTGACATGTTATTTCAAGTTGTGATGAAGAGATGAGATAGCAAAAAATGTCGCGTTTGGGTCTGCAGTGAATAGGATCTATCGGAGGTGATGAAGGCTTGGCTTGGTCCATTGGTTTGGGAGTCTTATCCCGTAGGGATACAAACTCCCCACTCAATGGAAGCAATTTCATTCTTTAAACATTAAATACTATCATCTGCATGCATCATGCCTTGAATAACGTAAAACCAAAAATCTAATAATAATAAGCGTTGTTATCGATATCTCCACCATGGATCCATGATGATCTCCAAGCCCTAGGGGCCACATTGCCTAGTTCGGAAGTCGGTTTGCCGCCGTACGGAGCTCCACCAGCACGACGAGTCATCGCTTGAAAACTCCCCGCTTTATTCTGTCCGCAACTTCCACAGGAACACATATGTACTAATTCTAATTCCAATTCTAATTCTAACTCCGTACGATAGAATACGTATTCACATTACCACTGATGTAATGCTTCGCCGTACACTGGTCACTGAGCTCGGTTGCCCCCCCCTCCCAACAGGTTTCAGTTAGTCACCCCTCCAATAGCCGACTGTGATGTGGCCGATTTAATACTATGGTGCCGCGTCTGTGCGAGTCTGCGTACTCCCTACCTCCCTGCAGCAGCCGCCGCCGCCGACCACCTTTTTTTCCCCTAGTGCAGTGTATAAAAAATTGGTCGTTTCTCTTCTCGTTCATCTCTTCTCCAGACCTCCATCTGTTCAACACCACCTGCTTTCAGCAATTCAATCTGTTCAACTAGATTAATCCCCAGCCGCTTTGTGTTTGACATTGTCATTGAACTGACCATCAACGTTTGCCGGCTTTTTCGACCTTGAACGCGACCCCTTCTTATTCTTATTCTTATCAACGACTTTATTACTTACAACAACGGGCTGAAAGACAGAATGGTCGCTACTTTCTAAGCCTCTTCTTCTGGAAGAGCACTACGATATCGTTTTTTGGAGTTTTGAAATCGAAACCGCCAGAACGCGACTTACTGGAGAATTGAACACCATTTTTTTGCTGCCTCTGAAGTCTAGACATATTTTCAACTGGCCTATACGATAATAGCCAATCAGTTGAAGGATATTTCTGTGTTACTTCATCTTCTGCTGCTATTCCAATTCGCAGCAACCAGGCCTCACTGACTCATAACCTCATCGACGCAGGCTTGCCTTCCCCAATTGGGACTTTTTATTTTTTTCCTCTCTTTGCGCACGCGTGACCAGTTCCGAACCCCGACCTCCCGAGGTGTCCGTCCGATCTTCGCCGCTTTGCTTTGCTTTGTGTGAGTGAGGCACTATCAGAGTATCAGTCATATCCGCCGCCCGCTCCGTCACGCCAACTCTACGCCACGCCACGCCGCCGCCGCCCAAGCATTCAGTCAGTCCCATAGACTCATCAAGTTCGACCCGCGGATTGTGTCATTTATAACCATCCGCTTTCCCGGGCTTTTTGTTTTTGACTTCTCTCTCTCCATACCTTTGTTGACTCTTCTTCGGGAACGGTTTTGAGGTGGAAGGACGAAGGAGAAATAGTGTGTTGTTCTCGAAGAATTGTTTGCATTTGACAGGGTATCAACGGTACTCTTATTTATTACTACTATCGACAAACGAATTTAATGAGCAAGTCTATGAATATTACAACCGAACTTTCCAGTGCAGCCAGCAGTGTTGTCAGTGCCTGTTCGCTGACTTCCTTTGCGTCTACTACCGACATTTCGTCGGTAGAAAGCACTCCGGAAATCAGTCTACCAACAAGTCAGCCGTCGATGCAACTTCGGCAACCAAATCAAGAGGTCGGAACCGGATCAAAAGCCATGTTTGTTGAAGCTTTGGTGGATTCGGCCGTGTTGATTTTGCAAACCATATGGCCTTTGTCAGTGACAGCCCAATGTGTTACCAATTCACGTTCAATGACTCCTCGGCATTTTATTCAGGAAACATTGAAACGTTCTCGCACTTCGTATTCGACCTTTCAAGTTGCCTTGTATTATTTAATCTTGGCCAAACCGACTGTGGAAAAGAAAGCAGCTAATGGTGTTCGACCGCGAGTTTATTGTGGACGACGAGCTTTCTTGACTGCGTTGATTTTGGCTTCAAAGTACCTACAAGACAAGAACTACTCGATGACCGCTTGGTCCAAAATTAGTGGATTGAGTGTTCAAGAGTTGAAGAAGAATGAAGTGGATTTTTTGATGGAAGTGGACTACAAGCTGCATATTCAACAAGATGTTTACAACCGATGGAGTGCTCTTTTGCTATCTTCTGCGACTGAAGATGGATCAACTTGGGTCTCCAAGGTCAAGAATATCGATGCCAATTGTGTTGTTGACCAGGTGTTTACCAAAAAGCGTGAATGGTGGCCATCGCAAGATCCAATGGCTGTTGCGAATGCCAATCATCTGCCTGTGTGTCCATTGAGTCCTGAGATTTCAGACTCTGAAGACGCTGCTGAATGTGCATCTGATTGGAAACAATCTCAACAGCCGGCTTCATATTTGGCTACCCCTGCTTTGAGCAGCACGAAGAAACGATGTCTTGAAGAAGAATCGGTCGATGTCGTCGTTCCTATGAAACGGCAATGTCGGGTTTGATTCTGTCTTGCCTCGCAGCCAGTATGTAATTTTATTTTATTTCTCTACGCATAGTATTAGGATAGTTTTTAATTCTGTTCGAAGAGTGGATTCGTGATTCATATTGCTGCTGCTGAAGCAGCAGCATGCAGGACGGGCGATGGGTGACTCTTTTGAGGCGCCGATACCGTTCCGGTATCGCCACCGACAAAGAGGGCATTGGTTGGTGGATCTCAGGGCAGTGCCCTGCCAACACGGCAATCTCTGCAGCTGGAATCTATACTTGCAACGAAGATTTCGCAACATTGGTTGTCGGTCATGGGTGCATATGTGGAGTTCTTGCGGTGAAGGTGGATCATAAATGGGTGGCGAAATTAGCATCCGGTTGAAGGCGGCGCTGTGAGGCGGAGGCCGTGGTGAGTAATATTGACGCCGCTTGGGCCACAGATGCGCCACGTACACACAAGAGGGGCATTTCTATTAAGACATTCCATTTAGGTCATATGCTACTATTCGATTGAGTAACGTGATGAGTTTGAATATATGCTACAGTCCAAGATTTGCGGCTAGGGTTGCTAACATTTACACGAAATACGAGAGGCAGACCTTGTAGCCGGTGACGCTACAGGGGTCATAGAAGTAATCAGCTGCTTCACGTTGCATGAGCAAGCTAACTGGGGTCAAGTATCCTTTCTGGACTGCCGTGGCGTACCGATGTGTCAGAGACGAAGAAAACGACGGACATGGGGACTCAAATAGGTAGAGCTCCTGCAATCGTGACGTGCGGGCGAGTCTGTGGAGCAATGGAATCAGATCACCTGAGGTGAATCCTGTGTCCACCATTAGCCTGCGGACGGCCAGGCGACTGACTGCGTGGGTGACTGGGTCGTTATCATTGTCGCTGTCATCGACCAGACTGATGCGATGTGCCAATCGCTGCGAGAACGACAGTACCAATGTGTCCAGATTTTTCGGCAGCATGGAGAATTGGGCTGCCCAGTGGGTCACTGCGCATCCCTGCAAATGCAGCTGTCTGACGTTGCGGAGGGGCGGGAGATCCACTGGGACGCTCTGGTGCGGCGGCGATTTAATAAATAGCTGCTCGAGGTTTGGGAATACCGGGTTGAACTGGAACGACGAGTCGATGCTGAGCAGCCGCACATGTTGGTGGGTGCATGGATCGAGGTCTGACTTGTATATGTCGAGATGGGTGACGGAGCTGGGTAGCCAGTCGATATGCTGGAGGTTGTAGATGCGTACTGTCTTGAGCACCACTGTTTTCAGGGAACCTGCTGCTTCGGACAGGAACCGCTTGAGAGCAATTGCATTGACTGTGGAGTCTCCCTCGGGGTTGAACGGTGGTTGAAACCGCAGCTGCAGTGTTTGCACTGACATTGGTAGCCAGCAGTTTTCGACATTGGTGCGATATAAGTTGAGAGTCAATGATTTGACGTTTTCAAGCGTAGCGTAGCTGACAGTTTTGTGAAATGCTAGTGAGGAAACACTCAGCGTCTTGATGCTTGATGGGTAAAATGCCAGTAGGTTCTTGTAGATGGAATCAGCAGTAAGGTTCCCCTTGACCACCAGGTCGAGCTGTGACACATGGTTGGCATGCACCGGCAGCAACTCCTCCATCAGCTTGTATACCAGATGCTGGCTTTCCAGAGAGTTGTATATGGAGTTCCACAAATCGCTCGAGCTCATGCGCACCGTCAAATGCTTGACCAAGGCCAGCCGGTTGTGATCCGGTGCAGATGCCTGCATGTACGCCAGCAGCTGGTGTGCGTTGTAGTTGTCGAACCTTATCTGGAACTGGTGGCGATGGTTATGATCAAACCCCAGAAACCGGGTCACCATGTTAGCTTCCTGGCTGCGATCGAAATCAAGCTGCCAGTCAAATACCATATTGGTCCACAAAATCTTGGCGACCATGCTGTCCAGGCACCGGCAGGTCAACCGCAGCTGCTGCAATGTGACCAGGTCGTCGATGTGCTCCACTACCAAGAGCACCAGCTCACGCGGCAGATCCAGTAACGAGGACGGTCCTGGTTCCTTGCAGACTTGGTGTTGGAGTAATACCATCATGGTTGTTCTGGGGTATTAAACAAGTCCGGTATCACCGTTGTTTGGATCGTGCGCAACCCTGGCCCATGATGCGGCTGCGGGGGTGTTCCCCGCACACCGCGATGCACTATATCGGAACCATGACGACGGCAACAACAACATCACCCAACAAGACCAATTAATCTGTCGTTAGTATTCGTGTCGGAAAAAACTGCATGCAGGTGATCAGCACTTGTTGTAGTCCGGAATGCAAGCAAGCACAAGCAAACAATGAAGCTGGCAGCGGCTGTGGGGATCCACGGCTCGTGCAAATCATTGGTACGTTGCATGTCGCCTATGCCAGGTTGGATACTACTACCCCATAATTATATATAGCCGAGTAGGAGGAATTTTGTTCAATTTTTTGGACGAAGATCCCACGATTGCACCTGGATATCGAAGATGTGACGCTCGATAAAGCCAGGGATAAAACCCACTCCGATCCTTCTCCTTTCCAGCTATGGAAAATAAGATCCTATAGTATGAGTTGTCGTCGTCTGGCATCAGGTAATGGTTGAGCCCTCCTGCATGGGCAGACTGCGGCTCAGGGTCATCCGCGCCTCACCACTGTCTCGGTGCGAAGCCAACTCCGCGCGGATCGTATTCTATATGCCAATTCTTCGTCCTGCCGCCCTTCTCTCATAAGACCCGCTGCGCTCGGCTTTTTTTTTTGCTCGCTTCGCTCGTGTGCTTGGTATCATCGGTTACTCACGCACAGATTCATTCAACGCCGCACCGATACAAAGCATATGGCTAAGCTCGAGCGAAGCGAGCAAAAAAACAAAGGCCGAGCGCAGCGGGTTTTAGGAGAGAATGGATTCCGCTTCGCTCGAGCTTAGCCTGGTATGCTTGGGATCGTAAGGCTAGCCAAGACAGCTCGCTCATCTACCGAACCCGCGGCGATCCATTCAGCACCACCACACCGCCGCACCGATACAGAGCATACTGAGCTGAGCTCGAGCGAAGCGAGCAAACAAAAAAGCCGAGCGCAGCGGCACCACGAGAGAAGAGGATCCCATATCAAGTCCGGGATCCTAATTCACGGATTGACCAGTGGATATTCTCGTCGCTCTAGGAGCGCCGCATGGACGGTGGGAGCGCATATACAAGAGATTGAGAAGCGTGCGGCGCTGCCATGAAAATAGCCCCAGCAGAAAGAAAACAATCATACCTACCTGGGTCGAACCGAGATCAACTGATCCGCGAATACGGAGTTCTGCTGCTGGCTCTTTGGCGCGGCGTTGGGAGGATGGTTTCTCGGGCAACGTAAAAAGTAAAATCTGCGTATGGCCAACTGGCTCTTAAAGGGGCGCTTGAACATACCGCAACCAGTGCCTAGAACTCGTTTTCTCACGGTTTCTTTGTTACCATAATGTCGCGAACGTATATGCCATGGAAGGCGGCATCTATCCAACGGTTTACGCCGATCGCCGTTGACCTTAAGAATGCTCTGCAGCAGACAGGCGTCGATCGCCGATCACATGCCAACCCGCACAAAGCTTGGCCCGCCTGGTTATGATCAAAGCAACGGAGAATACGGTCCATGGGCGTACTCAAACAAACGTACCCGCGATCCCAGATCTCTTATAGCATCCGCAATTGAAAAAAGTAGGATTGGCATCTTGGGTTGAGGACCTGCAGATTACGGGCTCAGGGACCTGCTGAATGCCAGGTGGCGGGCTCTCCGGGAGGGTCCCGCAGGTTCACTGCATCCGACGGGGTTGGGCATCTCTCCGGGCTGACTCAATGCGCATCTCCAGCAGGATCTCTGATTTATCTATACGACATGCGCATGGTCTGCAGTGTGAGTGAATCTACAATAATGACTCGATGGGCAGTTGGAAGACTTGATCAATTGATCGTCTTCATGACCCCAGATCAACCTTGGATCGGCATTATCCCAGGATGACCTACCGTATTCACACCGAAGTGAGTGCCAATAACCTATAAACAGATGAAATGATGTAATACCCTGGAACCGTGGTTCAGTCCAAACAATAGAGTGCCAAGCTTCATCTGGACACAATGCTCACCTTAATTGGCTAAAGGCGCACACACGCACCCGAGACACCAGACTCACCCACGCTCCAGATCCCGGGCCCACATGGATTGTGTGTTTGAATCGATGGATCGAGGTGGCGGAGTTTTATTAATTCGTACAGCGTCCTGGACGCCCCACGCAGTTTCATACGTGCATGAGCCACACAAACCGTCCCATTGTGTCCGCTCCCAGTTTGCCACCACCCGGCTGCCTGAAGCGACAATCTTAAGTATCGGGTCCAGCCCCGTATTCGGCATCTCTCTGATATACATGGTCACCGCAATAATAACGTGGGCACTAGCCCACCCAACTCAGTGGTCCAGAAATTCAGGGCAGTGGATAGAAGCCTATTGAAGAGCCTTATCCGTCCAACTAGGATTGACTTTCGTGGCTGTCTTGGCGTGGGAGCCTTGTTTCACGGGCCCGAGACCGGTTGTGTTTCTGGTGCACCTCGCTCTTGTCTGTCTTCTGAAACTGGTGGTGTGCTGTTGCTTATTCGACACTGCGTGGATCATGATTCAATATGCCATCATGTGAGCCCCAGATAGCCGATATTCCCAACACAATGGAATGGTACACCGGTGTCTTATATGCGCCCTTGTGATCTGATTGTTTATTGGCCGTACCGGTAGCCGCAAATCTAAGCCCACCCATCGATCTGCACAGTTCTAAGCGTGCACCCGCCAGGCAGAAAACGCACCATCACCAAACCGGACGAATGCATTACGCAGGTGAGATCTGACCGACGTGATGATGTGATGCTCGGTGGAACTTGTCTGTGCAGTATATGTGCGAGCTGGCTGTTGAGGTGGTCCGATTCGGATAAATTTTTACCTGCAAATGTGAAGAAAAAACTTAATATACTAGAATACACGTCCGCCGGTTGGTGGTGTTGTTGCTGCAATAAATACAACCAGCGGGATAAATAAATTAAACTAGAGCATCAAAAATGGCGTAAACGTCGTTATAATAAAAAAAATAAGGCAATGATATCAATGGAATCAATGGAACAACTATTCCAGCAAATCTGATATCTTTACCTTGCCGCGGCGCTTCTTGTCATCTTTGGACGACTCTTTTTTCTCGCCGCCACGCCGTTCCTCGCTACTCGAGGCAGTGCTTGACGATGCATGCCGTTGTGGAGAGCGATGCTGCTGACGGAGTACCTGCGGTTCAGACATTTGTCGGGCCTGTTGCTGCTTAGCCGGAATGCCATAAATAGTTGGTGCCGACATGTGTTTTGGAGGCGTCGGTGGGAACTGACTCGAATGCTGCTGCTGCTGATGGCGATAACCAGGCGGCTGCATCTGTGGCGGCCAATAATGATACTGTTCTTGATTCTGTCGTTGCGACTGCGGTGGCTGGTTGCCCGGGGGATAGTGGTGCGGCGGCGTTGTTTGCGGCGGCGGTTGATGCAGCGGCTGCTGCGGCAAATGTGGCGATGCCGGCATCGGATACGATCCTTGTTGTGGATATCCATACCCATACGGATACGGAGCATATCCAGGTGGAGATTGGTAATGATATGCAGCCACACCAGGTGCCATTTGTTGTTGGTGCGGCGGGATCTGTTGCGGCACCGATCCCGATCCCGCTACTGATACTGCGCCGCCACCGCCGGGCGGGCTTACTGGCACTTCCCGTACAGGTGCTGACATAGAAGATACCGGTGCAAATACACACTCTTGGTTATATTTTTCGCAGTTGGAACATCTAGTGGATTCAGACGATGGGTCGTAACCTGAGCATCGGATCTGTATTGAGTTAGCACCCTATTCTCGATATCAGCAACCATACCTTTCTTCTTCTACAATACCGGCATGCGATAGCCGTTCGCTGTCTGGTCGATCGACTGGCTGAACTTGATGACGACTGTCTCGTGGAACCACTAGACATTGACAAAACTGATGTCGATTTCGACGGTCGTAAACTTGGAGACGGAGAACCCGAGGTCGAAGGAATAGATGCGACACTAGAGGCAGAGGAAGTCGAAGCAGCCCAAGACGCACCGGATAAAAGACTAGTATTCGAGGACGACGCTGATGAGGTTGACCGTACACTAGACTTGAAAGCTTGTTCTGATTTCTGTCGTTTAATGGTGGACATTGGCCGTTGCCCGGTCGTCGAGTCGGCCCCTCTCAAAGGGCTCTGTGGTATCAAAAGACTCTGGCGAAGTAGTCGGATTTGGTCGTTTATTAACACCAGGTCCACAACTGGGGGGTATTGAATCTGTTTCTTTTATGTCGGATTGTTGTATAACGTCTGGATCAAAAATCAAGCTGGTCAAGGGGCATATGAGCATTTTGCTGGTAAGAGAATGGTTGGGCACAACACAATCTTGGTCGTCGAGATTGAATGTTCGATTAGTTAATACCGTCCAAAGCTTTTGGTTGTTGAAGTAGTTGATGAGCGGAAACGGAAACCAGGAAAAGGCTGAGATATTATACTTATCCGAATATAATTCTTTTTTTTTCTCCCTCTGTGCTTGCTTTTTAAAACCATGATTCTACTCCACTTCTTTTTAACTGCAAGTCTCTGGTAGAACGTATCTGAAATGAACCAGCGAACAAAAAAGTAAAAATAAAGCCCGATGGTCGCTGCACTGCACATTCTGCAACTGCAATCATGAACTCTAGCTTATAGTTATAGTAGAATCGTAGCAGTAAGCATACAGCTAGAATCAATCCAGAATAGTGACGAGATACGTCCCGATTCGATTCCGGTCGGGATATGATCGCCGCGCAGATTTCGTGACCAACACCACAAGGCTGTATCGCCCTCGAAATGCACACGTCAACACCTGGTCTAGTGCTTCGGTCAGTGGACCGGAATGGGCCCAGTCTCAAATTTGCAGACTAAGAGAAGAAGTCCAGCTATGAATGGTTTGCAACACACTGAGACATCCGATCGATAGCTGAATGAACAAAAGCAACCACCCCGCCACGCACTGAGACAACACCCACCGCACCCGTCAAAAAAGCCTGGACGTAATGAAGCCTAGGAGAAAAAGCAACCATTGCTGAAACATGGAACCGGTGCAAGCGAAGTGCCGAGAAATACCAATGTATAATCTCGACCTCGATTGATGAATCTCGTTTACTGCCGAGAATGTCTCCGTTATAGTAAAGTGTGAAATATGCAGCTGTGCAGATTTGATGGAATCGCCGTGAATCGTGCAGGTTCGATCAAAAGCTCAAATTCGTGATTGCGTGACTAGTTCATGTATGCGGAAAATGATAACCAATTGGCTCTTCAAACAATCAGATTGATTATGATAATCGCATCGTCCACAAAGTAGGCTTTTATCTGGAGATGGCTGATGGTATCGTGTCGTGTCGCAGTGACAGGTATGATTGTGCTCTTTCAAAAACCTCAAGATTGTCCCTGTAATGTCAAAATGGTGTCCAAATCCTAGAAGTAATGCTCATAAACTGTTTGACCTAAATCAACAGTTTTATTCCCTATGAATCCAGTTCGATTTTCGCGTTAGCAGCTTGATCAATACCTGAGAGCAAAATTAACTTACCAACTGGATGTAAATATGTGTGAAAACCAAAAAGAACGCAATAAACATATTCTATTGCATATCCAGGCGAATAAATAAATAAAAATGAGTGGTACTAGGATGAATTGTAACTCTGGTGAAAGATATTACAATGTTGTAGACTGTCGTATCCGAGCTTTATCCTGGACCCCTAATTCCAACAAGCTGTTTGCCCGAGTTGCCTCGATACGCTTTAATAATGAACGAATTTCAATTTGGCAGTCGTGAACAGAGCAAGTGATCAGGTGGGGAATGGTAACTTTTATATATGTACTACAGATTTTCCACCTGCTTGTGCATTCGGAGATGGGGGCCCTGATCTCGAAATGTGCATACAGGGAAAATGGATCACTTATACGGGTTATATAGCATTGGTAAAATGATTCTGATTAGGCTTATGTACTCTATTTGATAATCCGGGTCCCGGAGCAGCCAGTGCCAGGAGTTGTTGCGAAAGCCCAAACATGGCATACACGGCCAAAACAAGAAAAATAAAACAAACAAAAAATAAGGGGGGCTACCATCAATGCAGAGGAAAACAGAAGAAAATAAATCAATTAAATACCGGCTTATTGGTGCATCCGTCTGGTGCACAGGCGATCTTAGAACCAAATTGTTCCAGCCTTACATATAAGATTTGGAGCCATCTGCATGGTTAATCCCGTCGATGTCAATACGGTTTTTTGGTGCATAGAGAATTCCTTGCTCATGCTTGTTAGTTCATGGATCGATATATATTTTCCGGGCAATGTTTGTTGCACATGTATGACTTTAAATGAACGATGAATGCATTATCCGAGCTGCATCTTTCAAAATCCTCATCTGCTCTGGCCACTGGTAGCAGCACACAATCGATTACCCCTCAAACTGATAGAACAAACCAAACAAGGCAGTCAGGGTCATATACAAGCAATTCAGAATGTTAGAGTATATTCGAAAAATAAAATTAAGCTCAAAAATTCGATAGATATTTAGGAACAAGGGGTGGAACTTGGTCTGAGGGTTGCACAGTGCATTCTCTCGAATTTTCTTTTGCAATTCCTGATTGCTCTTTCTATGATCGAACTTGATGGAATTGCGAACTTAGCAGAGGTCATTTGAAACTAATGGGTGTACAGTGTTGGGCTGGTTATCGATATCCAGGGCCCAGGAATGAGAGAAGGGGCTGCAAGACAAGCTTTTTTACCTTTGAAAAACGAACGCGAATCAGCATATTTTAAACGGCAAAATTGGTTAACAGAAAGTAGTCGAATGGGAATGAAAATACCACCATTGAAAAGCTTGAGTCTTGAATAATTCAATATGTCAAAATATGAACTGGAAATATTGGAATTTACTGGAGATAATCGCGACAAACCGTTCGGTGAGCCTCATGGCTTTTTCAAAACGCACAAATATTATTACTACAGCCGATGCTGCCTCCACCTTTTTTTTATGCAGATCCGGCTAGCTGTGCGGGTATACCCGGCCGCTCGGTCGTTGCTTTTTTACGTGCTGAGAGTCGCGAGATCTGGTGCTAGGCCACGCCTAACCAAGTGTGCTTCCTGTTGTAGTCTGTGGAACTATAGTATCATGAACTATGAATTGGACAAGCTTGGTTATTGTGGAGCATGATCATTGATGCTTGAATTAAAATTGGCAAATATGAAGCAGTGATATTATTGTATTGAGTACTCAGTATCCAAGAACCGAGAAAGTTCAATTGACCAATCGGCAAACCTTAGATTAGTTAGATGTATGTCTTTTATAACATTGAATTCTTCTCAACTACAACTTATAATACCGAACGTAATGTTGTACTGATTGCATCGATCTAGCCAAACTTTCTCTGAGGTTTTTTGAATGTCGCCGGTGTACGCTTACATGTGCACATCGAGTCTCTTTCTTCTGCTTACCTATGCAGTGCCGAATACGATGGATCGTTCTAAACGGAACAACCAGATAGCACCAATGAGAGCTTGCTCATACATGCAGTTTTACTTCATTCTGAGATGCAATCCCTGCGAAACAATCTGCGCAAGGAAGCTATAATGGAGCTAACAAGCAGAAAAAAAAAACTAAAAAGGGGGTCATTTATATATAACAATTGATATTGCAATGGTCCATGACAGGGAATAGGACGACCTCACACAACTAAGCGATTATAATCAGTGCCAAGTTTTCTTATTGTGTCCGTATATTGGCATGAGCGCATGGAATGTTAGTGCCGTAGTTGTGGGGCGTTGGTCTTACCTCAACGAATCAGAACCGAATCGGTAAAATTGTCTTTCTCAAAGGCGGTACGAACTTTTTGATTGTTCTAGACATCTAGACAAAAACTTCTGAACATTTCTTACCGAATTCCACTCTGAGGTCTCCCCGCCAAGTGAACTTGGTCTCACCCAATACGGGTTCAGTTGAAACAATCCTTCTTTTGCCAAAGAAATGATATCACGGGAA
Organism: Blastobotrys parvus; assembly: GCA_030564285.1. Classification (NCBI taxonomy): domain Eukaryota; kingdom Fungi; phylum Ascomycota; class Dipodascomycetes; order Dipodascales; family Trichomonascaceae; genus Blastobotrys; species Blastobotrys parvus. The sequence goes on along the minus strand of JAJLUP010000004.1, from coordinate 44,667 downwards.
AAAATTGTTGTGACCTTCAAGATTCTAGGCATTTCGCGGGTCTCGCCTGTTGGCACTTGATCTATCAAGCACTGTGTTAGCAAAGGAATTGATGTAATAGAACTTGTCGTTTTTCCATTGTTGGCGGGCTTTATTATCACATGGTTCAGGTAAGCCTTTGCGGTGCAGCGGCTCATAAGTTCTCGGGCACCTTCCAGAGCTCATGCCTAACCTCTACTCCCTATATTTCGTCAGTTTCCTCGTTTCACGCAGAGTTTTGAGCTACTAATTGCAGCAATCACTTGAGAGGTTCATGTCGTGTGTTCAAATACCTGATCCAGCAGCCTGACGGGGATTTCTCATTCGGAATTTGAGGTACAGAGCACGAGTTATCAATATTGGAAACTGAGCGTGGTTTATACTTGAGGCGCAAAATAGTTCTCATAAGGTCTTTAATGCATAGGTCCCTGAATTCAGAAGCTTGTTGTGGTTTGGATATTGCTTCGGTGTTGTGTGCATGACAATAGCCTCCTCTGCACTCGTAACCGAAGGTTGGTTATTTGAGTCTAGACGAATTAGATTGAATTATTCAGCGGTCTAAACGACCTCAGAATTCAAGGGACATTCCATGATTTATTCGGGTTAGGCGCTGTGGACTTTGAAGATATTATGGGCACTATGGGCAACTCGATCCAGTCCGAATATCACCGAACTGTTACAATTTCTAGCTTTCCAATGACTTATCGAGATGATTACACATTCTCCACACCAATATTAATCGCTTTGAATTGTTGGTCAGATATCAGAGGAGATACCAACCAAGGCGGTGATGAGACTGCACACGAGAACTTGTCACCGCGGTCAAAGGGTCTATTCGGAGTTTCAAGTCACCAAGTGCCAAAGGATCAAAATACTATTTCTTGCAATTATGGATGAAATGGTCGTTGAAGTTGCTTTTCATATTTTGATTTGCTTGGAAAAGGGGACCAGCCTCTCGGTGTTAGTCGTGAACATGCACTAACGATGGTAGTCGGTTCTGCCACGGAAAGCCTTCCAAAGATTGCATCGAACAGAGAATAATAATCGTACCTCCAGAAAACAAGTTTTGAATTCCTGTGCTGAATGTGCCATCCTCTTGTGTGGGCAGAGGCTATGGACAAGCCTTCGACACCAATTGGTAGTTGAGTATAGTTTGAAATTAGCCCAAACGACATATCAGCTATGCTACTTGCTGGAACTGGGAATGAATTTATTTTCAGCTGCATTTCGTATAAGAGCATGAATCAATTGATCATCTGCTGGGCGGTGAAGTCGCATCAGTCGCTTCACGCAGTAGAACTAGCCTCCACTGAAATAGGAATTGATATCCCATCCACGTCGTTATGTTCTATAAAGGAGATCAAAACAGGCTGTAGTTTGTTTGTCAGAGCGAGCCGTAATATCTCTAGTGACAGCTGGATGTGTGTGGAGGCAGTATGCCGACATTCAGCCGATATTCCCGAAGAATATTCCGTATCGTATCAGTTAACTAACATACTGATCAATCTTCTCATGCCTCATTGAGCTTTGTGCTGATTCGAGTAGCAGATTGACGGCCTAAGATAAGCATGCCAACCCCAGCTCCCCAGGTACCCGTTGGCGGGGATGACGATCAACCCCCGAACATAAGATGCCCAAGTAAAGTATCGAAATGCAGTATCATTACGCAATCCTTAATCAGTTCATTTAGCCGGTCTATTTCTTATTTGTCGTCGTTTTAACCGGGATGTGCATTATCACGAACACCCCGCAAATTATACTTAGCTATCGTTCGACATTGTGGACCAAAAGGATGATGAGAATCCGCATATAAAGAGATTGTTGCCGTTGTAAATTCTAGAAGAAGAAGAATAAGCATAGCCCTGAATATTCCCTTATTATTTTCAAACGAATTCCAGTATGGGCCTTCGAATTTGTAATCTAGGTGGTGCCAGAGTAAGAACGAGATTACGATCGGTTGAGTGTGGTCATCCATGGACTTCGATCGTGCTAAACCCAACTAGGAACAATAGAAATGGATACCGTATTTTTATTGTTCAAAACTACCATCAACAAGAATCAATGAAGACTGAACTCTCATGAACGATCGGCCATGACCAAAACAAAACAAAAAATATTCACCGAACCAGGCAATATAGATTGATCCGCAGCATCCTCGATCATCTAAGTAAAGGCATCCTTCCCTTCCGTGCAGTTCGATTCGAAAATCGATTGATCGAAATCATGATGCACACGTGGATGATCGACCCATAATGGTGGAATCATGGCACGAAGCACGGCTCCGGAATACGTGATCATCGCTGTAGTCTTGGATTTCGGCCTGAGATAGTGCGATAAAATCAGCCAATTGATCCTTCTCAGACCAAATCCCCGCAAATTATTCGCATGCTGCATTAATTAATTACGCAGAAATACTAGAATATCTGTTTTGTAAGCTATAGGAGACCAATTCAGGCACTGCGACATCGCAGCGGACAAAATATTTTTAAAAGCTTCTATATAGACTCTAACAACTTTCGCTAACACCGTTATCCATCTCAAGCGACCTTCTCTATGTACCGAGCATCTGCATCGAATTCTAGCTTCTCCCGACAAAACATGGTAATGCCGCTAGTTAGACTGATCTAAGCATCAAGTATGTACAGGTACCAAAATTAACTATTGAAAATCGTAGTAGATGATGATGCGTTGACGGCTTGGTTCCATCGGAGTTTGTTTACAGTTCTTGTCGAGAATGATGACGGTTCATACTTCCAGCGTAGAAAAATCGAATCTTCGATACGGTCATCACTATATGCTGCCCAAGTCCAGATCAGAAAAGAACAAACCTGGACCATTTTTTGCGACAATGCATTGAGTCCACCCTACCGATTGAATGATGCAAATTACAGTTCATGCAAGTGTCGATACCTGCAGAATACCAATTACCGAAATCTTCACTCCATCCCATGATGGCAGAGTTCTTTTCCACATGCAGAAATATCTTAAAGTTTGTGCATAACCAGCTGAAATGAATTCAATATCGACTAGAAGGATTTTTATGAACACAAATTAAACACAGATTGGATCGATACCCGAACCGCATTCCCCGCGGCGCAACAATTTCGAACAAGACTCATATGCATCCACTCTAAATAGTTTATCGAAATTATCTATACTGAGATCAATAAAGTGATGCTATATAAATATACACTTTAATTAGCTGATCGAGTTGTGGCTTCGAATCTAGACAGGCAGCCCGAGGTAACACACCGACTCCCCGCGACCGTCGGCTCGAACGAACACGACAGCCAGATCTGCGGGGAACCACAGACACAAATCACTACTTATTTTGATCTTTTTAATTTTTTTGCATTATTCACACATAAAATGATACACTGTTAATAGTAATAATATTTTTTCTTATTGGCTTGTCCAATATCAGCTCGATCCAATCATTATAGAACAAAAGAACATAGTCGTAGCTTCATCATATCGTTTAGTCAACCTTGTCTTCAAAGGTTTCGCCTTCAACCAAGCTTGGGATTTGGTCATCAGCTTCATCTTGAGCACCGGCTTGACCAGCGGCACCGGAGGCTCGCATTTGCTCAGTGATTTGTCGCAATTGCTCCATGTTTTCTGGACCCATTGAGCTCAACACTTCTGGCAAGAATTCAGCCATTTCCTTTTCAACTGGAACACCAGAAACGGCATAAGTGTTGGAAGAGTAGGCACCTTGAACAGTGGCTCGTGGGAAGTGCAACATCTTACCGTTGTCTTGCAACATGTTGACTTGCTCAATGCCTGGGATTCGTTGAGCATTGAGCTTCTTCAAGTTGGCTTGCAGGTTCTTGTCATCACCTTCGGTCGACTTGTGGGTTCGCTTAATCTTTCGTCGTGGGGTACCCTTACCGCCGATTCGAGCGGCCTTTTGCAACTTGGCGAGCTTTTCAGCGTCCATTGTGTTTAATTGTGTGTTTTTGGTTTTGGGGGGTGTGTGAATGGTAAGAAATCGAATCGAAATCAGGGATGTAGGGGAAAATTTGTCAACCTTCCGTTGTTTTCTGTTGGTAGTTTGTCCCATTTGCGTGTTCGCTAAGCTTCGAACTTTCCGTGCTGACAGTTACGCGTATCCCGGGGTACTCCTCTCACCACTGCGGCAAATGCCGCCCCGGAAAATACCGTGTCTTGGTCGCGCCAGCGCACTGGTGCGCTTATTGAACCGTTAAGCCGCGTCCCGATTGCAACCACTATCAGCCGTCATCCATCATCGTCAATTGCATAATGCACGCACAACTGATCCAAAAATAGAACCATAACCAATCCTGGCCCCAGCTTGGAAAACTGGATATTTCGCCATTGATCCCCTAAGGTCATGTTTGCTAGGGTCGATCTATTTTGATCGGCACATGGAAGATCCGATACATTATAACAGACCATGGCCCTAGAAGAACCTGCCACTTTGCAACACGCATCGCATAAGAATGTCAAAACATACTGCGCCAAGGCACAAATCCTGATGCCACAAGTCTGCCTCAAACTTGCAAACCAGGTTGTTTTTGACTGGATGCGGTATCATAAACTTTAGCTTTCCCAAAACCGTGACCACACAGGTTGAATATGCTTGGATGTTATGTGTCGGTCTGGAACACGATCCACGAACATTTTCTTGGTGCGAACACCACCGGCAACCAGCCTTTTTGTAAACGCAGTATATATAATCCCATTCGCTTGCCTTGAGTAATTGTTGAATCTTTTTTTCTCGCCCCTTTGACTTTCTGGTTCGAAATCTGGTAATCTCGGGTTACACGCTGTGGGAGGTGCATGATAAACATCCCCCCTCTCGATAGTTTCTGTGTGCATACGTGTGTTTTTTTGCTATCAATTAGCTCGACCATTTTTGAAATCTTCTTCTGATTTAAGAATCCTGTTTGCAATTGATAGAATCTACACCCATATCCTTAATTGTGTATCTATCGGAAAGACCAGTTGGAACCAAGGTGAAACTTTCTTTCTCCACCCGCTCCCCTCTGCATTCATCCTCACCAACACTTTGAACATCATCAACCATAAACGACGACTTCAATAACAAAGCCAATATCGATCTATCAATCGACCAACTGGTCTTTGGTCTTATTCCGTCGCTTCCAATTTTAGGTGCTTTCTTTATTTCTTCTTGAAGCACTAATCTCTCGGCACCCCACCATCTCACGCTCGTTACTTATCAACAGCCATTGACCGACCTCAACTCGCCAGAAAAAGCACAAATCAATCAGCATTCCACGAAAAGACTTTAATAAGATTGTGCATGTATATCGAATTAACCTGCCCCTTTGATAATATTCAACTACATCAACACGCGCACCAACATTTTCAAGGGTTCCACTTTTTTTGAGTTGATTTATACGAAACTTTAATATCCACAAACATCAACAATCATGTCATCTAATATTACAGTTTTAGCAGGTATGCTTATCTTCAAACTCTAAAGAAAAACTAACCAAATCCAGTGGGGGATACTCCGTCTGTGGAGTTTACAACATGGAGACTACAAGAATCAAACCGCTGTCATGTGTATACAGCATGGAACTCAAGATACAAACAATTGTCAATTATATCTGAACGATTCGGAAGCGGCCATTCATTAAAACCGATTCGGGTATTCCCTCTTCATGATCTCACCAAGATCACATCCCCAGAACGTGCTGTCCAGCATGAGCCAAAGCGGAGGGGATCCAACGTTGCCAAAAATGGAAAGATCAACTTTTTGGGGGATCCTTTAGCTGCCAACTATTGCGATGAAGAAAATGAACAGCCAATGGGATATGATCTGATCTTGGTTTCGGTAATGTCGAGTAGAGAGTTGTCGAATGTTGCAAAGACATTGAGCCACATAATTGTTCCAGGTCATAGTGTGATCATGTTGGATACGAGTGCCGGCCAATGCACATTGCAAATGTTGTTACAATCCAAGTTTCCTGCAAATCCAGTTTTGGCATGGATAACAGATGCTCCATTGTGCCAGTCACCGACTTCCAGACATCCTTTTCAGATTGTCCATTCGGGTCATGAAACAAGGACTCATATGGAACCAATTAATACGAAGATGTTTGGATCGTATGACCGAAGAATGGAGGAACTTGTGTCTATTTTCAAAGCAGCTGATATCACAGTGGAGATTGCTATTTCGAATCAACGGTTTATACAACTCCAATGGGAACGGGCTATTCCATTCGTTGCATTTCAACCATTGGCGATTATGTTTGACATGCCCAACCCTGACAAGTTAACACAGTTACCACTTGCGAAGCCTTTGTATCATGGCATTATTCACGAGCTTGTGAAGATTGCTAATGGACAAGGCGCCTTGTTACCGACAGATTTCAATGCGCAATATGTAGTGGACAATTTATCCGTCAATTGCATTACACCAACTGCTGGAGTCAACACGCCATCTTCGTCATCTTCTTCTTCAATGGCTTGTTCTTTTCCATCGCCGACGTCATCATCGAACAATTCATCCTCATCAGTGGTAACCACCGCATCTACTAGTCCATCGAGTTTTCAGCATTGTGACTCGCCATTGTTGTATTACAATTACTACCACAACCTGCCAATTCCAGTGGACATTTTGATTCTGCAGCCAATTCTTCAAGCGAACAAGCTCAATATCCGAACCCCTTATCTCGAATCTATGTACGCCTTCCTGTCGCAACTTCTGGAGATTGAGAAGTGCGACTTGTTTCAGAGGCGCCTTGTTGGTGCAATGCCGGGGGCGCCGCCGCGTGGACCAGTGTGCCTGGCACCCGGAGAAAGAGAAAGAGGCGGTGCCATCAATGCACCGATCCCGACTGGGCGTTCCCTAAGGGCAGCACCACCGATGCCACCACCGCCCGGCCCTGGCAGGCAAAGGCCAAGAAGTTCCCTTTCTCTCAACCCTCCGCCAGCCACACACTCCTCAACTTCTTCTTCTTCCCACGCCGTTGTTGTTACCGGTCCGCCAATGAATCAACAATACGACGCATCTTTGTCGTCGTCTTCTGGTTCTTCTTCTTCTGACGACGACAAGACTAGAGCCAAATATCTAAAAGCCCGAGAAGAGATGATTGCCCGACGAGAAAGTGTCATGATGGCCCGTGAACAAGAGTTTATGCACCACTATCAACACCAACAAAATTATACATCGTACAGACCACAACCACCACCATCAGTGTCTCCTCCTTCATCAACGTCAACATCAAAATATGGACCTCCACCTTCACAGTCAAGATCCTCTAGACCTCCTCCTCCAAAGCATCGTCAAACTGCACCAGAAGTTGATATGATGACGTTAACGGCCCGTCGGTCAAGACGGTCGTTATCGGCCAAGAGTTCGTCGACAACTTCATTACGATCGCAATCTCAATCGCAATTTCAACCAGCACCTCCTCATCAACACCGACATTCGCATCTAGCATCTCCTCCTTCTCAAGGAGGTCATTATTCTCAGTATGGCCCGCCATCTACACCTCAACCGTGGTCTCAACGGTTCGAGCTTGACGATGTTGCAGAATTTTCCAGCTCACGATACGGAACCATCTCCATCAATTCAAGACGGCTATCTACTACTAGTACCCGACCTAGTGCTGCTAATTCTCGAACAAGTTCGATGACCAGTCAGACTCCAATTCCTCAGCAGTTGCCGACTCCAAGAGTATCTCAATCGAGCTTGCTTGATGAGATTAACGGGATGCCTCCCACCGGTCGCCATCATCGAAAGGCATCGGGTCCTCGGTACAGAATGCCCGCTCCGGCTCCGGTCCCTGCTGCTGCTACTGCTACGCCGATGGGACCGGTTGGTCCAGGGTCAAGATAAAGTCCTTCCTACAATGTTTTTTTGTTTATTCTTTTTCTATCATCATTTTGTTTATACGTATTAACTAATTATATCTTTTTTGTGTGCTCTCAATGCGACCTGATAAGGTAGGACAATTTTTTTTTTCCTTTGATCGGAGTGGCAGCATGCAGTGTGCGCCTCGCCCACAAGGAAGATCCGTTTTAGTACATAAAATGTCTTGAACTATTTCCGTAAACTGGCACCACAATCCCTAGCAACGGCTCTTGAAACAAGGTTCCACCATCGTCACCGCCACCCATCCAAGGGCTCTCCCGCCAAGGTTAAAGTTCCTTTGTCCAGGGGGAAGACCCTATAGTGTAATTGTAGACTTTAATTAGTATCGTGATGATATGGTATACGTACTCCAACTTTACTGAAGGTCCGCTTCATGAGGTTGTTCGCTCAATCCATGCACAGATCGAAATAACTCAGCCTTGATTCCACGGATATGTGCGTTGGCTGATCTGTTCGCTCTGCAGTTGGGCTCTGAGCCGAGCAGGCCGGCCGGGCTCGGGTTCTTTGTCACAACGTATTTACCAAGACTGTTAGCCCTGGATTTTAGCCAGATATCAATGAAATTGGGGACGTGAGGCGTAAGGCGGGGAGAAAGGTAAACAAGGCACCCGGTCAATTGGATGCAGCTAAAAACAGCAACCATCTCTTGTCCATGATCTGATCTCGGTTGGATCTGGCCGCCCTATTTCGTACGTTTCAAGGGCTATAGCAATTTCGCAATACGAACTTCTATTGATCATTCTTGATACACACACAGTGACAGAATTGCATATGGAACGATGCAATGCACGTCCGTAACATCACCGCCGGACTCCAGGTTCCAATGGTGGTTCTAACTCAGGGGGAAACGACACCTGGCCCTCAGCATCACCGAGATACACTTACTCTTTCAAGTCACGATTTGGTCTATGCCACACAGGAACGTGTCTCTCTCACTACCGGCATTTGATTGATGGAGCCAGCCAAATCTGGTGGCGGGCGCATCAATGCCAGTACTCTGGTACCTGACCCCACGATTTGGTGTGTAAACAACCCGAAACATGCACTCCACAGCCAGCATTCGTCTCCAGACGCGAAATATACGGTGGTTCACCAAAAAAACTGCGTCTGGAATGGCAGTCTGCGATACGGAGCCATCGGACACGAAAAAAATGAAGTGCTCGGCAACGGGGAATTGAACCCCGGTCCCCCGCGAGCTGTTAAACATTACTGCTCAACTTGACAGGCGGATACACTAGCCACTATACTATTGCCGATGAGATTTTCTTGTTGATGTGACGGATCTATCCTTCATTAGGGCCGAAGCACCTAGTAAGGTATACCAAGATCCGGTATACTGGTCTAGCTCAATGGAAGAGTAGAAAGTGAATGTTAAGTTACTAGAATACAATACATGAGCTATGTCTTCTTATACCCGGCCCGTCTATACCGTCGCCAGGCGCAGCCTGCGCGGCCCCGGCGGTATAGACCCGAGTGAGCCTCGTGCGGCTCACGCGTATAATATAGAAGAAGGGCCTGTAACAGAGACTGATCTGTTACATTGAAAATTTGATTTCCAGAATTATACGAGGCTTGTTGAGCCGCCCGACATGCGGCTCAGAAATGTCTCAGGATGATTTTGAGGGGAATTCGCTCGAATGTCGGTAGGTATCATTAGACTAGCCAAAGCGGTTCACCGGAGTGATCAGCATACCAAGCTACGCTCGAGCGAAGCGAGCAAAACAAACGCCGAGTGTGGAGGGGTCCTTTCTCATGTAAGACGCACTGCGTGCAGCTTTTTTTTTTTGGCTCGCTTCGCTCGAACGTAGCTCGGTATCATTAAGCGGCTCACCGGTGCGATACTCAGCATACCAGGCTACGGTCGAGCGAAGCGAGCAAAAAAAAAGCTGCACGCAGTGCGTCTTACGAGAGAAGAGCATACAATTCGCAGCGCTCGGCATGCACAAATCCCACATAGCCAGAACGGATCAATGGCCATCATCCCATTGCTCTTGGAAAACCATTTGCGGTTATGACTGCTTATAACAGGTGATAAAGATAGTATGTGATTATTTAGTCCGACTTCCTAGATGGATAAACCTCAAAGAAGTGATGAAGGTGAAGTCCCGTCAAGCCATCGATTCTACCTCACAGAGCGCATCCATTGGGCCCATACACTGACATACACGCCTAGAACCCCCAAAGTAGATGCAGACAGCAGGCATGCCTTGGCCGTGTACCAAACATACCCAATAGTAGCGTTTTTATAGAGCTCACCCGACACTGCCAGCTGTCCCAGAACATACAACAGCGGCGCCACGATCACTGCTGCCGCCACTGCCACCACCATGGCTGTGGCCGTAGCCATCGGTCGCCGTGTGTTTTCTGTGAGCATGATAAGCGCGGTGGTGATCACAATCCATCCACATGCCGTTACAGCGAGTACGTACACGATGTCGTACCCCACCGGTTGCGGCAGCACCTGTCCCCCGGCATCCAGAGAGAAGCTGTTGTAGTATGCTGCCACCATGAGCGGGTAGCTTGCCAGGAGTAGGATCGGGCGTTCTGTGGTGAACTCGCGTGGCAATGCTGTGGCGACGGCGGTTGCCGAGCGGTAATCAATGTACACCGCATGAAGTGTGGCGGCCAGGGTGGTCAAAAGGATGATAACCTGCGTTGGAGTCATTTATCAATAACAAGATATATTGAGCAAGTAAAAAGCGCTACAACTACAAAACTATGGATTCTCGAACTGCAAGAATCCGGAGGGGGCCTCCAACACTTGGGAGTTGAGCAGGTAGCCGCACGCCATGGCTGAGGCTGTACTGTTGGTGCCGGTCAAGCATTGGCCAGTGGCCTTGTTGATGATGTTACCGCTGATACCAAACGACCATTGCTGGTCGGTGGATCCGTTGCAGTGGGCCAATTCAACACTGGTGCCTGATTGAGACAGACATTCGTTGGAGTTCAAGGTCTTAAGAACACCCTTCTTGACGGTCCAGATTTGAGAGTCGGTGTCAGAGCAGTTGACAAACGACAAAGACGCAGAGTCAAAGCACAGTTCAGAATTGGTATTGTAGATGAGACCTGTTGGGGTGATATTGTTGCTGTTGCCAGACAGTCGGTAGATGGCAGTAGCGTGCGAAGCCAAGTTTTGGATGGAGACTTGGCCCTTAACATTAGAGGTCTTACCTGTCCACAGGTCCTTAGCACTGAGAGAGGTACCCTTTGGATAACCGACACGTTCAACTGGGATGTTGACAGACATCTGGGTGCTGCCTCTATTGAGCACGGTCAACAATCGGTCGCCATTCGACAAGTATCGAGTCAAAACATCCATAGCACCGTCTTTGACGACAAGTGTGGCTTGCAGCCCGAGCTTGTCTTGGTCGACATCGATCAAATCCTTGTTGTTCAAGTAGGCCAGAATTTCTTGGTCCAGCTCTGGGATCCAAGCAGACACTATCAAAGGAGCACCCAAGGATGCCCACAAACCAAAGTGAGATCGCTTTTCGTCCATGGTCAAGCCTGGGTGGTCGGCGATAATGAAATCGGGATCGTTGGTGTAGCCTGCATCTTGGACACGAGCAAGCAAAGTGTCTTCATTGTAGTTGTTCAAAATCGACTTCCATGGACCCGACTCGTCATACACAGCCACATCGTCAGAGTGTCGAGCCAATTGACCATAAAATGGTACCCAGTCCATTATGATGTACCAATCGGTCAAGTTCGCGACATCACAAAAATAAGCTGGTGCAGATTCAGAGAAGACCATTGGGGTCTCCATTTTTTCGATAACGTCGTGCCATCGGCTATAGATACCTTGATAAGTTTGCTCGGAAGTCTTGCCTGGTGCATTGTAAACATTGCAACCATCCAGCTTTAGATATTCAATACCCCATCGTTCAAACGTATCAGCATCAGTGGTTTCGTAGTTGAGGGATCCTGGGTACCCGCCGCACGTCTCGTTACCAGCGTCACTGTACACACCGAACTTGAAGCCATGACTCTTGATGTAGTCACTCAAGTAGTACAATCCATCTGGGAACAGGGTCTCGTTCCAAGCGAGCGACCCGTTGGAGGTTCGTTGATGGTTTGGCCAACAATCGTCCAAATCGACCCAGGTATAACCGGCTTCCTTCATGCCGTTGGTGGCCATGGCGTCCACAGTGTCAGTGAAAACGGTCTGATTGATCGCACATTCGAATCGGGCCCACGGATTGAACCCCATGGGTGGACCCTGAGGCACTCCCTTGAGTAGCTCAGCATTAGCTGGGACGACGCCTAGACCAGCAAGCAAGGCCAATGTCTTTTGATAGTGCATTGTGATAGTTGTTGCTGCAAATTCCAGAACCTTCATGGTGCCTTTGGAGTATTTATACTATGTCTGAGGTTTGATTTGAGATAATTTCAAGGGTTTAGGTTTGCGGGGGTGATGAGATTGTAACGTTGCATAGATCCGTGTCCGATACCGTTATCTTCTTGGATATGCTGTGACGATCTCATAAAAAGGACAATCCGGATAGACGATGATACGAGGGTATCGAATTGATGCAGACGAGGTCAAAGCAAAAATACAGGGGTCTGTTGGGTTAGTGAAGGAGGAGGGGGGAGATTGACGGTGTCCGACAAGGGAGGGACCTGGTTCCTGCTTGTGTGCTCTGATATCGACGTAGTATCCCAGGTCAACACATCATTGATCAATCGGTTGTACGGAAGCAACCAGTGTGACGCTGTGGTCGAATCGACGATAATGTACTCTGGTCCATGCTCACCCGTGGCTTGCTAGCTAGCAAGAAACACAACAACTGGCATAAATTGGAGCTCACCCTCTGTAGATCATTAGGGGTCTATAGGTCTTAGACAGCAACTCGTGCCGTACGGTACGCATGTGCTGGGGCGGGGTGTAGAACGAAGATCTAAGATGCGGCTTCCGCAACCTAGAGAGGGGCCGAAGCGGGAGGAATGGCGGGGATGGCACTATCACTGTGACGCGGATATACGTTATCGTGACGATCGACTGATTACGATGTTTGCTCAACAAGCCGATGATGAGGATCCTCTAGAGATTGATGCCGAATCACCGATTCAGCTCCGCCTCGGTGAATCTCGGATGTGAACATCATCCAAGTCGTCCGGTGTCGCAGGTTGCTTGTTGAGCAATTGCACTGCTCATCCTGATAGCTTATGCTTACCACCTTTCCATATCGGGATTTGGGTATCCACTGAGGGACAGGGACACCGACACACGTAATTCATGCCTAACACGGGTTAGAAGTGTCGATCTGCCATCAGCGTTGTACTGGCTGTTAAATCCCTGAGATCCCAGCTCTCCCGATTCAGAGACCATCCTTGTAGTGAACACTGTAGACTGATGAGGTCAATTAGACAGCGGTCACTCAATTGACCGGTATACTGTTAAGATCCATAAATGGTCGACACTTTCGCCAGTTCAGCTCCACCACCAAGAGGGGGTTTTGCAATAAGCTGTGATCAACATGCTAGTCTACAAAGCCTCGTTAACGATCCTATTACTGGCAGCATCGATCGAATTATTGCTATGTTGCTAGATCATACATGAACACTACCTTCCTATATTAATCGTGAACAATTCCCCAGAAACGGACATGTTCTTACATTCTACTCTCAACAGTGCACGCCCCGCACTGCTCACGGAGATCATCAACAACCAAAAATAAGACATTTAAATTATTAAAAAGGAATTGCTACACTACTAAATTGTTCCTCATTATCATCAGACATTGGAGTATTGGCATTGGACTCTGCACCGCTAGGAGTCGACCCTGCTGTGCTGGTTGAGTCGGTGTTGTTGATCGACGTGAGCGACGATAGCCCTTCCAACGTAAGATTGCCCCCAACCATACTCTGTGGCCGAGAGCGAACTCTAGAGCCGCGCCGGCTGGATGGGTTCGAATTTGACGACTTGGAGACAGGTTTCTTGTCATCATCTTTATCTTTTTTGTTACCACCACCTCTGTTTCGTTTGCGAATGACATCGGTTTTGAGCGATAGTGGCCGGATGACTCCATGAAGCTTCAAAAACAATCCACAGGCATTGCACAACGGCAACCCTTCAGGGGACCGTCGCCACAACGGCGTCGTTTTGGTATGGCAATTGGAGCAGCCAGTGGGTGATGAACTGGCCGGCATGCTGGTACTCAGATTGTGAATCTTTTTGCTCGTGCTTGTGCTGGCACTACTTGAACTTGACGGGACCGAAACCGGAGAGCTTTTAACAGATGATGAACTCGATGATCTCGGGTTTCGTGGTCGTTTTGGAGTCACACTACCAGAACCTCCAGCACTGGCAGAACTGGGAATAGCCTTACTGGCTAATGCATTGGCTGCCCCATTGACCATAGTCTTATGTGTAGGCAACGAACTCACAACAGTTTCTGATTCATCTTCTGATGGAGCCAATTCAAATAATGGTCGTTGGATATGCATAATATCAAACGGACTCGAGACCGAAGCCCCACCGCCATCACCGTCAAATTCACTCATCCGCAACAACTCACTCGGCCGGATGCTTGTGCCCGAGTTGGTTGCAAGACCACCACCATCGAAATCCCCCCACAAGCTACTGAAATCTTGATAGCTTGCAGCTCGAGCCGCAGCACTTCCACTCGGCACAGTGAAGTCGTTGATTCCTTCTATGAACGACGGATTCTCAGTGGTATCTTGCGGTGACACGGAGGGAAACTCCACATTCATACCATGGCTCTGAGGCGAATACCCATCCAAACCTTCAATAGCTAACGGGTCTAACGAAAACTCAAACCCTTGATTGCTATTTCCTGACGATGGAGGACTTGAGAAGTTGCTGTGGTTCTCGACATTAGCTTGCCGTTTGCGTGCTGTTGACGCGGCGCTTGGCATCGGTGCTGGATACCCCTGGGCCATTTGTTTTATGTGCGCGACATAGTCGAATTCGGACTGACTGGAATCCTTATATGATGATGAAGCACCATATTTTCTAAAATATTCATTTTCATTCGGCGATGGCGGAGGAATCTGCGGTGCCAAATGGTATCTCGAATCCAAGGTGCTTGGATGGATGTAATCGTCGTCGTCGTTTTGGGATGCAGGGAAAGTGGTGGCGCCATCAAACAAGGATGTTCTCTTCTTGTCGGGTCCACCAAACTCGGAATAGTCCTCACCGCCAGTGCTGTCGACTCTCCAATTGTTCTTAGAGTGATTCATCGATATGGGTAGTGACGAGGACGTCAGAAAACCTGCTGCCGAGGTGTCGTCGTTGTTGTGGTGGTGAACGCCGCCGCTTGAAAATACCGGACTGCGCGAGGCTGCTGACCGTGACGACATGGGGGAAATGGTGTTGAACGACTTGTAATGATGCTTTGATTGCATCATTCTCCAGGTAAGATTCTCAATTCGCTTCTTGTCAGGCAGGTCCGTTTTGGCCTTGGTGTACAGTTTCCAGATCTGAGACGCAACTGGGTCGTCTTTGGTAGATGCCGAGGGGGAGGCTTTGCTGGACGAAGAATTGTCACTTATCAGGTCAAGGGTACTGCGTCGATGTTCGCTTTTATCGCTGTGGTTCATTTGACTTTATTATGTGATCCATTCGTTGATAAAGTTAAAAACAAACACAGAGATAAAAGAATGAATTTCGCAATCTAGTAAAAGGAAAAAGAGTGGTTTCTAATCGCATCGGCCATTTATCTAGTCCAGCGTGGTCCACTGATAACGGAACCCGTCTCAATGCTGAGGCTGCGCACATGTGGCAAGCCCCCCGGGGTTTGGCCGCTGTATCAATGATCCATTGGATGCTAGATTATCTAATGCACACGGTGCCGTAGTGGATTTCTGGGTGCAATCGGTGAAATAAGCGAAATCATCGGTTGTGATTCGCCCATTCAAACCATATCAACGGGGTCGAAGTAGGGCCATCAAAGCAGGGTCCATTGTAAGGGTGTTATCGCCCAATGAAAAGCCACCACTGGGACGTTGTCGGGGCAACCAAGTCCCTTTCTCGGAGAATATCGGGTCCTAGGCACCCGCCGCATCTGCTTATTGAAAAACGAGGCTCTCCTGATGATGGGGGACCTTGAATTGAAACCAATATTGAACATCGGGGTTGCACAGATCCAGGAATCAATTGATCAACGTCATGGTGGTAGAATGCAGTTTTCTATTATTATCGAACGTGCAAATTTCGACTTTCAAAGTTCATCGCACATGATTGGTCAATTGACTAGCACCAAACCAAACCTCAAAAAGGTTAGTACCGACATAATTATCAATCGTGCACTAGTGTTGAGATGATCCAAGAGATGGATCTCCTGTTTTGTCGATTGGTGCGGTTCAGCAGATGCTCACGAGGCTTTTGGACAATCACAGTGCCGCATCATCTTTTGCCCGAACCGATTAAATGAAAAATGGAAGCAAATAAGGCGACCCCTATAGAAGCCTTTTTGCTTCGCCCGAAACAGGTTCCAGACCATAAACTTCGATACGCCTGGCAAAAAAAAAACAAATGAACAAAGGGGTGCCATTTCTCTGCGTGGCATGTTTTACAGCCCTACCTAACAGCGTGGATCCAGGTCTCACAGTGAGGGGTTTTTGTGATCAGATATTTTTGCTGGGCACCGAACTGCAGTTTGCTGCAACAATCTACATCCGGCAGCAGTTTAATTTACGGTGCTCTGTCTCGGGTGGAGCTGCAGCAGGTTTGGATTGTGTCCCCGTGGTTCAGCTGTCTATAGGTGATCTGACGGTCCCACGGCGAGCTATCCGTGAACGGTCGATACTCAATTGATCGTTTGGGACGGTACGACACCCTGAGATTTCGCAGTGGTCAAGATGAAGAAGAATAACAGTAAGTCTGGACTATTGTTTCTGAATCGAGTCATTCAATTTCTCGGCTACTATTAGAGTTCCATTTCAAGGGTGCACGGCATCAAATCTGATTCAGCTGTCATTGTGTGTGTCGGACGAATACGATGTTCTACAGTTGGTTGCTATTTACAATTCATTAATTCTTGGTGATACCTCTCACATTTCGGTACGTTAAACGTTGAGTACCAACACCCCTCAATTGCTTTTTCACTATCCATACTCCTCCCGGTACAAAACCTGGTTCAAGTCTTATTAACTGCGCATGTGAGTCGATCGGGTTCGTTGTAAATTTTTTGTTTTTGTTGCTGTGGGCCGGCCGGCTATACATGCATAACAGGCGTATTCCAGGCTGCATAATGTATCTGACTGGATCTGATATGGCGTTTGAGGTTATTTAATGTTGATTGCTACTTTGTGGGTCCTATTCCAAACATGCAGAACGCCGGCAGGTCGGTTTATGCTTGTCCGGGTGGTAACCGTTATGAGCACGCCTTCTTTTTCTTTCTCCATCCATCATGTCTTATGTCTTAATTCCCCTGCCTATAACGGACAATGTCAAATAATCAAACCCTCCTGACCTAGTCTTAAATTCAGAATCATCTTCCGTTATGTTTGGGCGTTGATCGATCATGGACAAAGGGTAGGTTTCGAAACCAGACCTCAACATCGATATGGTTTACCCCGGAATCCGCACCTCTATAACTACCGTACCGATATCAAGATCATCAATGCTAAGTCCCTTTTCAGTTCGAATTATCAACGGACATTCAGGTAATAATTTTATAATTTTTCATTCGACTGGCATAGTCTAGCCATATTTGGCAATACCAACTCCACAAACTAGAACAATGCTAACGGCCAGTTAGCCCCCCTCGACTACTGCTCATCTGGAAGTTGCTAGGGAGATACTTCGGTACTCCGTAACCCCAAACGGCTTTCCTGAAATATGCCAAGACTTAATGAACTGTCATGTATACTCGTTTCTACTGGTTGGAATGAAAAAATCTCACCTACAGGGTGTTTTGATGGGAAGCAATTTGCTAGAAACAGGAATGAGACAGAGAGCTTAGGCTAGGCTGCAGCACCACGTCAAAAAGCAATAAATAGACAGATCTATCAAATTTTCACCCTCTATCTAGATGTCTCATCTCCGTTTAATTCTGAGCCTTTTTATCGGTGTGGATCAGCTTGACTGACTGGTAATATCGCGTGGGAGGTTTAAAAACATAGCAGAACAAAGGGCTGTCTCTCCCCTTGATTCTCCCAGCCCTTGATGATGTGATTCGCTTGGCATGGTCTAGTAGCAGTATAACGCATTGATACGCGAGCCGAGGAAGCAGATGAAAAATGACCTATCGCATTGCTACCAAGATTAGATCTTATTGATTGATGGATACGGCATTCCATCAAAAAGGCGATCAGGACCAGCACTCTGGAACATATAGGCGATCTTGAATTTAATTTGTTGAGTCAGTCGAATTCCTCTCACTCTCCAACTGGTCGACATCTTGCTAATAGGTTTTTGGTCTGGTAATCTCACTAAGATGCAAGCAATGCATAGGACAGCATTGTCATTGCATCCGTCGGGAAAAAAGGGATTTGAAAGATGAAAAAAAAAATTGATCAAAAGCGGGGGTGGATATAGCATACATACATTCGAAACAAACGAACAATTCTAAACGCATCCTGATGGACTAGCGAAAAAACGGCAAAGAAGAAAATATAATAGCGTTATTTTATTATTTCCTTACTGCTTATAAATATTTTTAATACGGAGATATATCGCTGCCTTGGGTCCACGACGCGTTTTGGCCTTCCTGAAGTAGTAGAGAACATCTGTCCCTTGCTGCATATAGGGCAATAACAAGACTCGTACTCTTACTTGAATCTTGATCTTGATCTTGATTCCATTGTTAACATATCAACCTATAATGACAGGGTTCTAAAATTAGCGGCTCCTCTCAGCAGGACCAAACAGGATTGCTGCATGCACAGTACTGTGGCTATCTTAAATTGAATTGCCGGGGGTGGGTGGGTTCTTGAATACGCTGTTGATCGATGCTCTGCAGCCTGAATTGTTTTTTATTATTCATGACAATTCCGGCTTGGCTTCCAGTTTTTCGATTGCAATAGCATGTTAATGAATGAATTAACTTAACTTCAACAGCCTCAGTTAACCTTGTTCCAACCTCCAATCTAAGCACCATCAACAATTGCTGTTAGAGATGCAGAACCTTCGCGATCTACCCATTGCCAGATTCTTTTTCTATATACCATTGATCGATCTCATTTCAATCATCGCCGTAAAGAATAAAGAGAAAGAAAAAAAGAAAACGGGTCCTCCTCATGCATAGGCCTATCAATTTGATGAGCCTGTTCATACTCAATCCCGTATAGTTGCTTTTGTATTAATTGCAAGTTTAAACTGTATTGAAGCAGATCACCAGGGAACTGGGGCATGGCTTGTTTAAGAAAAAAGCAATGGTGTCTGTCTTATAGCAGGTGAAGGGCCACTCCATATGGCCGGCTTTGATCTGATCGGATAGTACTCAGAACGCTGAATGCTGTACGCTGTACTCTGTATAGAACGAACCTATTTCCAACATGCATTGTTGCTTTTTACTAAACTTTTTTTATTTGCTTACTTTTCCCTGCACTCCCTGTTTCTTTTATAGCAGTCCAAACATATATATATATCAAGCCCTCTGTCTTGATATTTGACGGACCTTTTGTGATTTATACTGCTAACCACTTTTACTCTAAGTTGTTGTTTGGGAGAATTTTAAACAACACTCCCATTGCCATAACCACATTCCAAGGTTAATCTGGCCCTTCAGCCATTATCTTTGCAACCAACCTACAAACTGCCAGTGTGCATGTCTGTTCAATCGGCAACCTTACCTGCGATCCAACCAGCCGGTCCTGGACCCATCGCTTCATACCAGCGTCAATCGTGGACCGACCCAAGAATCACTTCCACAACTAACAGCATGTATTCAAACCGTCGCGATATGTTGGGCGCCGTACAGCCTGACGCTATCAAGCGGCAAGCATCACCTCCGTTGTCTCCGAAGCAAGGCTCTCATGGTGTAACATTACCATCTGTTAAGAGTCTGCTAAATGATGAACGAACACCAACAACATCCAGCTTGCCATCATCCATTGCTGCTATTGCCCAATTGTCACCTTCTACAACTACAACCACTTCCCCAGCATCATCAATAGTGCATCCTGTCAAACAAGCTCCACCTCCACCTCCACCTCAAACCAATGGTCGTTCTCATCGTGAACAGAAATTAGGCAGTCCTTATACTTCTCCTCTGCAACAAGGCGCTCAACCGCCTTCAATGCCACCTCCTCCTCCACAGCATTTGCAAGGTCCTCCACAACAGCTTACCCAATCTCCTTCAACCGCTGGTGTCCCCGGTCCATTGGCTCCACCTCCTCATGGTCATCATCAGCCACAACCTCCTCCTCCTCAACAGCATATGCATCAGGCACAACAGCAGCATCAAGGACCACCAGGTCCAGGTAATTATCAACCGGGATACTATTATCCAGAATACCCATCTCAAATGATGCATCACCCATATGGGCCGGCCCCGAACCAACAGCAGCAACAACCACCTCCACAAGGATTTGCTCCACCACCTCCTCACATGTATCCACCACCACCTCCAGGTTATGGATATGGTTATGCAATGATGCCAGGTCACGTCCCACCAACTCCTCCTCCAAACGGGTACCATCCAGGATATCGAGACCAAGTCCCGCCGCCGCCAAATGGAATGATGCCTCCTCAACATCATCATCTTCAACATGGCGGACCACCACCTCATCATCCAGGAATGCATCCTCATCAACAAATCCAACCACCCGCTCGTGTGGTCAAGCCAAAACGAAAACGGGCGACTACATATCAAGTGAACAAGTTGAATGAGGTGTTTGAGCAAACCTTTTTCCCATCTAGCGAGGTGCGACAAAACTTGGCTTATGAATTAGGCATGACGGCTAGAACAGTACAGATCTGGTTCCAAAACAAACGTCAAGGATACCGATCAGAACACAATCGGTCTCTGCCTCGGGACTTGCCGTTGGATCGAAACCGGAAAATGTCGCCACCATCGCGTGATGGTGGTGGTTCCAGTGGGTCGGCCACGCCTCGGGAAGGTGGTGCTTCGCCAATGGATCACAAAAACTCCGTGTAGAAACCGGGGTTTTCTTATTTTTATTTTTATTTTATTTTTATTATTATATATATATATATATATTTCGAGATGATGAATGATGAATGTATACAATGTCAGTCTTTGTGTTTCCTAGTCTCCGAAGGAAATGCTCAAAACTCTGTGACATGAAACTATGCCAACAAAGCTTGTCATTTTGCCGTTTAGAGGTATGACCAAGTCTCATATTTTTTTCTTTTATAGTTCATCTCCTAAAATGCACACTGCTGGTCATCGATAATCGGCCCCACTGCACCGAGAAAGCCCACCCCAGCCCGTTCGGTTCTTCTTGTGGTGCAATGTTTGAAACATGACCTCAGCGGATCAATCAACTAGACAACATGCTCTTTTGGGTTTTGGTTTGGGTTCTGCTGGATGCTCTCCATCATGATGGATCCAGCCATCCCCGTGTCGCCAAAGCCGATCTGCTGTGAGCCCCATGGATCTGGATCTGGATCTGGTCCAGGCTCAGGCTCAGGTATTAATGGATCGTCGATCTACGGCATCTGGGCTGTGTGGAATGTTGCACTGATACGATCGATCGTGGGGAGGGGATATTAATTAAAATTTCAGCCCATCTAATATTTTCATATACATTAAAATAAGGTCAGAGACAATCCTCGACTCGCCGCATTCGTCAATCATCAATGGGCCTCCGCAAACATATGTACAGGGACCAATATTTTCGAAATAACTCAAAATTGTGTCCAGACTCGTAATATAAATACACAGAGGAGCAGAAAATATCCATTTTACAAAAACCCTAAGCACATATTTTTCATTTACACATACAACGCGCCGCACCCATACATTTAAGCCACCAACGCACACAGCGCCGCACCAACACCGGATCCGTCCCGCGCAATGCCCAGGGTAATCCGCTTCTCCTGGTCGCCAATCTTGGTCTTTCGCAACGCCTCACGGATCATTGGCTCGAAGTTTGGATAAAACTCAACCACCGAGCCATCAGCACCGACGTCAATATCACCTTCGAACTTTTCCAATGCCTTGGTATGCAGAATGAGACCGGCCAATGGCACAGCACTGAGATGAGCCGATCGTTTGCCGATGGCAAGAGCCAGGGCCTGTACGGCTTGCCGCTGATCAATGGTAGTCTTGAATCCAAGCCACTTTTCAATAATTTCGCCAGTCTTGGTCAGATCAGCCGACTTGTCATCGCAAATCAGCGATGGCACTGAAGTGTCCAATGACCATGGGGTGGTCAAGTTGTTATTATCAGCTTGGACCTTATCTTTGTTATCAAACAGAGCACCTTGTCCGTGGAGTTCAAGCATAGTTTGTCGCAACAATTCACCCAAAAACATGCCCGAAATTCGCTTTTCGTACATGTGGTAGCCGGGGTTTGGAGTCAACAAGTTCAATGCCTTGTCGAATCGATTGTTTGGAATGAACTTGAGTCGGTTATCGAATGAACCCCATTCGGTGTTGATCACCATAATCTTATCTGTGATCTCTGGATGAGCAGCAGCATCAAACTTTGGAATAGTCTTGATTTTTTCAGAGTATGCACCATTGGTACCAGTACCAAAAATGCATCCGATCAAGGTCCGACCGAGTTCAGCCTTAGTATAGGATCGAGACATTAGTGTCCCAACTGTATCATTCACCAATGCGGCGACATGAACTGGCAAACCACGCTTGTCAATCGATTGTTGGAACAATTGACAAATATCTTGACCAACTGCATCCTTGATATCGAATCCTTTAGTCCATCGAATCAAAGTACCTCGATTCATTGCGGTTTGGTCCACTGGAAATGAGAAGGTGAAACCCATCTTAAACTTCTCTTGATTGCCAGCCTTTTCTTCAGCAAACGAATCGCCATGATGCTTTCGCAAAAACTCCTCCAATCTTTCAGACAAAAAGTCCATGAATGGAGCAGTAGTGCCGACCATCAATTCTCGTGGAACAGTCCATTTCTCCTGGACAATGCCATACGTCGAGTCGCCGTTCAATGTCACAGAGCATACTCGAAAGTTGGTTCCACCCAAATCTACTGCCAAAAAAGTACCCTTTTCTTTACCAGTTGGGATGCTGGTAACAAAAGTAGGGATCATTGGCATACCCAAATCAGTATGGTGTCGTAGGCCGTGTTCTTGGTCTGGTTAGCATATTCGGTCCACACAGTTCACAAAGGGGAGAACTTGGAACATACCAGTGGCCCACACAAAGTGATCCACGCAGTCATTTAGACATTTTTCCGACAATTCAAATTCTTTAGCAATCTCTTGAGCCTTTTGTAGTACCGACATGATTGAGGTTATGAATAAAAATTTAGCAAGCAAGAGATATCGTGTCCTTTATATGTTTGATGATGAGACAGACAGAGAAAGGGAAGAAAAAAAGAAGGTGACTTTTTTTTGTGGGCGTGTTATACACTGGGGTTTAGAGTGGGCATAACTAAAATCCCCTCAATTCTGGCTTGCAGCCATACAAACAAAAAAATTGTAGCGGAAAAATTAGTTAATCCGACTACACCCTGTTTAACAGAGAGAATTGTAGCTTAACAAAGGGATTTCACTTCTAAACAAGAACCTTATTATTATGCTAATGGTCCCATCCCATCTATCAACCATACCCATTCCCATTTATGAAAATCTCCACCAGGTTGCTTCGTGATATATGAATCTTTCCGGTAATTGTTACATTTCAACGGCCGACTAAATCGTTATGCATCGTTGCGTAGTCTCGCTCTTTCGTTCTCCGCGGGCCGGAACCTACACCGTTCGGTGGGGTGATTGGCTCACTCCCCGCCCGATCTCTGGAAGTCCGCCCACCCCGCCCCGCCTCGCCTACTGGGGGAAAAAACCGGAACTTCAAACTGTAAGCCCGTACTGAATTTGTTGTGCCTGGCAAATCTGGTGATTTTTTTTTCAACGGCTGCCCATCAAGTCTGATGATCCAATGCCGATTAACTCCATGGATCATCAGCTCGGATTAATTACCGGGGACTTTCGGAAGTAACATTGTGCTTCGTCTAAGCTATTTCCGAGATATTCGGTGGGGTCATGTGATGGTTATATCTAGAGGTCATGGTCATGGTCATGACCATGATCACAACCATAACCACTGATACGGGGCACTTCCATGCATAAAAGTCCAAATCTCGCTTCGATTAGATCTATGATGATTACGGCTATACACAGCGTGTATATTGTAGTCCTGGTTCATTTGGATTCCGGAATCGTCGATGGCGGCTAAAATTCAGACATTTGATCGATTCTGCGGCAACCGCGCACGGTGGATAATCTCGGTGGAGCATTAGACCATGGTCGTTAACTTTAATACTATGGCCGCACTACTGAGGCTCTTATTCTGTCGTTCTGGCATGCATGCAGTGCTAATAATAAGAATAAGAATAAGAATACCGCCGCGGGTGAGCCGCAGAGTTGACAGCCGCGGATTACCCTCCTGTCGAGTTCACCGTCCCGGAATCGTTGCGACGCGAATGGTTGCCCGGCACCTGCGACGCGCAATTCATGCATGCCAACAAATCTGAGTCGTCCCACAAGCGCGTCCATTTGTTTACCCCCCATGCATGGGTCCAGATTTTTCTTTGACCATTAGAGGGCCCCCCTTTTTTTTCTCACAACACAACAAATCGACACCCCCTTCCCTTCAACAACAACAACATTCAACAGCGACAACAGCAATGAGAGAAGTTATTAGTATCAACGGTACGTGTTTTTTTTGTTCTAGTTTTGAAATTGCTAACCCTTTTGTTTTTAGTTGGTCAAGGTGCGTTATTTACATAGCAGATGGATGGACACCAAGGTCCATCAATACACGACAAAATGTGCTAACCAGAATCCAGCCGGTTGTCAAATTGGTAACTCCTGCTGGGAGGTATGTTACTACCTAAACATCCACTAACATATTGAATAGCTTTACTGTTTGGAACATGGTATTCAGCCAGATGGATACTTGTCTGCCGAAAAGAAAGAAGGTCCACGAGACGAAGGTTTCAGCACCTTTTTCTCGGAAACCGGGTCCGGCAAATACGTGCCTCGAACTATTTATGTCGATTTGGAACCAAATGTGGTCGACGAAGTGCGAACTGGTACCTATCGAAACCTTTTCCACCCAGAACAATTGATCACCGGTAAAGAAGATGCCGCCAATAACTACGCCCGAGGTCATTACACTGTGGGTAAGGAAATGATTGACCAAGTTATGGACCGAGTTCGACGAATGGCCGACAGCTGCAATGGATTGCAAGGGTTTTTGTTCACTCACTCGTTTGGTGGTGGTACTGGTTCCGGGTTTGGTGCCTTGTTGTTGGAACGACTATCTGTGGACTACGGTAAGAAGTCCAAGCTTGAATTTGCCGTGTATCCAGCTCCACAAAACTCCACTTCGGTTGTGGAACCTTATAACTCGGTGTTGACCACTCATACCACTTTGGAACACTCTGACTGTACTTTTATGGTCGATAACGAAGCTATTTATGACATGTGTCGTCGATCGTTGGACATTTCTCGACCGTCGTACGAAAACTTGAACCGATTGATCGCCCAAGTGGTTTCATCGGTGACCGCTTCTTTGCGATTCGATGGATCGTTGAATGTGGATCTTAATGAATTCCAAACCAACTTGGTTCCATTCCCTCGAATCCATTTCCCATTGGTCACCTATGCTCCAGTGATCTCTGCTGCCAAGGCCAGTCATGAAGCCAACTCTGTTCAAGAAATCACCAACGCCTGTTTCGAACCAACCCACCAAATGGTCAAGTGTGACTTGCGAAATGGTAAGTATATGGCCACTTGTTTGTTGTACCGAGGTGATGTTGTCAACAAGGATGTTCAACAGTCGGTCGCCGCCATTAAGGCCAAGAAGAGCATTCAATTGGTCGACTGGTGTCCAACCGGGTTCAAGATTGGTATCTGTTACCAACCACCTCAATTCGTGCCAGGTGGCGATTTGGCTAAGGTCGACCGAGCCGTGTGCATGTTGTCCAACACCACTGCTATCTCCGAAGCTTGGTCGCGATTGGACCACAAGTTTGACCTCATGTTCTCCAAGCGAGCATTTGTGCACTGGTATGTTGGTGAAGGTATGGAAGAAGGTGAATTCTCGGAAGCTCGAGAAGATTTGGCTGCTTTGGAGCAAGATTATCAAGAAGTTGGTGCCGACTCGGCATTTGAAGAAGAAGAATTGGAATATTAATCGTTTTTTTTATAGCGCGTTTTGCTTTTGTATACCTCCTTTTATAAATTTCCTTTATGTTAACAACGGTCTGATTTTAGGGTTTTCACTCGATCCAATAACCAATACGATCCCATGTCTTCCAATGGCCGGCGTCGTCCGACATGCTTGTTCGCAAAGGTCCGAGTACGATCAGTATCTGAATCATCGAGGTGCGGCTTAACTGGGCTCCCCAATGCTACCGATGACGACGTCCCGCAGTAGAACCGATACGGGTCGTATCTATACATCACACAATTTTCAATGTCGAGGCACGATTTTCGGCAATTCTGCGCCGACGCATATGGACTTGTAACGTCGAAATCGGTGATTCCTGTGGTATCGACTTGGGTGCACCAGCAGTATTCCCGCTCCTTGGCACCATTATCCCACGATTGTCTAGCATCCATCAAATACGGTTCGACAAACTTGACAACCAGCTCACGATGTGTCGTAGTCGCGTGATCTGGGTTCTGCTCGTACCGCCACATCCCCGCCATATCTTTCTGCGTTGCATGGTGGAAGGTGATCACCTCTTTGCACCAATTGGCGGGGTTGCTTTCGAGCATATAGAACGGGTCTGCCTGGAACCGTCCGGATCCTGCGATGTAGTCTAGATCGTGGTTCGTCACATTGGCCAGGTACATGGCTACCATGTAATCGCCGCAGCATTCGTCAGCGGCCGCTGCGGTGTACTCTGCCACCAGCTGTTTGGTACGCCGCGCTGGGGCCGTGCCAAACGCCTGGTGCATCAGAGCGTTGGAGACGACAATTCCAGAACCGCCGTGGGCAAATATATGGTGCCAACCAGCCACCGGCGCACCAGTGTAAAGCGGCTCGACGTGCGGCTCGGGCAACGAGTCCAGCCACCGCCGCAGCGCGGCGGTGACTATGTATGTGTCGTCGTCCACCATGACGTACCAACTACGGGATGGGTCGCGTGTGTATGCATCGTGCAACATGAGCAAGTTCTTGAACTTGTCCAGCGCCCATCCGTCTGCGGCGTCGTAGGTCGACGGGGCGCGATGTGGGTGGTGGAAGCTCGATATTTCGCGATAGGCCTGGAACTGCGGAGTGCCGTGCAGCTCAGGGCATTGTGCAAGAATGTCGACAACTTCATGACCCAGTATCTGGTCGACGTGGTCCGAATAGATCGTCGTGTGGCGGAATCGCGGCAGGAACGTTAGCAGCTGTCCTGGCATGCGGTCCCATATCGTCACTGCACCGGTCTTTACAAGTAGGTATACGTCATCCATGCCTTCTTTTTGTGCCGGTGCCGTCTCGGTAGGGCGGTAGAACGTGGTGAGGTTATCATCAGCCGGTCTACGAGCAAGCAGACCAATCGTGGCTATCAGCGTGCCGAGCGCGATAAGACTCAGACATCGCCGTACAGCGGCTCGTTGTGTTAATACCATGGATGCAGATGGGACTCAGCAGGCGGCGGGGCGGGGCGAGGCGAGGCTTATATATGCATGCTGGCCGAGCCGCACGGCCGCGATTTAAGGTTGGAAACCTGGTCGGTGAGACTTGATCGTTTCGTCTCGTCTGCATTGCGCCCGTTTGTTATCGTCTCATCAACCGAGTCTAATCGAGACGATATGGCAGTTTTGCGATATCGGCAAGGAGACGCAGGCCTGACTCACTTGGTCGAGATCGCACACCACGCGGGGGTGGGGTGAGCCCAAAATTTTCCCATCAACACATCACCATCTTTATCATCAACACAATGACGCAACAAATCAAAGCATGTCTTTTTGGTACGTGTCTGCACGACTCTCTCGACTAACAGCACAGACATGGATGGCCTGCTGATCAACACGGAGGACATCTACACCGAAGTAACCAACGAGGTGCTGGCTGAGCACGGCCGGGGCCCGTTGCCATGGGAAGTCAAGATCCAGCTGCAAGGTCTGCCAGGGCCGGCTGCCAGTGCAAAGTTTCTGGAGTGGAGTAAGCTGCCGTACACACCCGATGAGCTGTTTAAGGTGACCAGTGCCAAACAAGTATCAAAATGGCCTTCGGCCAAGTTCATGCCTGGTGCACTTGAGCTACTTGAGCATCTCAAGCAGCGACAGATCCCCTTCGCACTGGCCACGTCGTCACACCGTGAGAACTTTGAACGGAAAACGGCCCATCTGCAACACGGATTCAGCCTCTTTGACCAGGAGCACACCGTGGTTGGTGACGACACCCGTATCCCCCCGGGACGAGGCAAGCCGCACCCGGACATCTGGCTGGTGGCTCTGGAGACCATCAACGCCAAGCAGCGAGCCGCAAACCTGCCAGAGATCACGCCGCAGGAATGCCTCGTGTTCGAAGATGGTGTTCCAGGCGTCACTGCCGGTCGATCCGCCAACTGCAATGTCATCTGGATCCCAGACCCAAGAGCATTGAAGGTGCTCGACGGCAAGCAGCACGAAATCATCGGCAACGCAGGCGAGATCCTGCCATCCCTAGACCATGTAGACAAGGCCAAATATGGGCTGCAATAGTTTTTTTTTGTTTATACACTATAATGGGGCATTTCTAAATAGATATGACACTGATTCACCATTGTGCAACCGGCGAATTGACTCGGCAAGCACCCCGCTAATATCAATGGTAGCCAGCTTAGAACACACCTCATCCTTGCCTTCCAGCGGCACAGTGTTGGTGCACACGACCTTGTCCAGCTTGGAATTGGAGATGATGGAAGTGGCCTTACCAGACAGAATGCCGTGCGTTACAATAGCAACCACTTCTCTAGCACCATGACCCAATAACGTTTCAGCAGCCTTTGCAAGCGTCCCGCAAGTATCAGCCATATCGTCGACCAATATACAAGTCATATCCTTGACACTACCAACCAAAACCATTCGCGACACTTCATTTGCCCGCGCTCGTTCCTTGTGGATCAGAGCAAAGTTCAGATCGAGCCGGTCGGCTAGAGCCGCAGCTCGTTTGGCTCCACCAGCATCTGGCGACACAATGACCGATTGCTTATAGTCGAGATTTTCCCGAATATATCGCACCACACTTGGCTCAGCATACAGATTGTCGACAGGCACATTGAAAAACCCTTGAATCTGAGACGCATGGAGATCCATGGTGATAACATGATCACATCCAGCCGTCTCTAACATATTGGCCATCAATTTAGCGGTAATTGGAGCTCTACTTTTGTCCTTTCTGTCCTGACGAGCATACGGGAAATTGGGCAAAACAGCAGTAATGCGTCTGGCAGAGGCCGTCTTGCAGGCGTTGACCATGATCAAAAGCTCCATGATCCGGTCATTCACATCACCAGACCCAATCTGAGTCACAATATACACATCCTCATCTCGAACCGACTCCCCAATAGTGATCTGGGTCTCTCGGTTGGAGTCTCGGAAAATGTTGACCTTGCTCAACGGCATTCCAAGTCTGTCTTGTGTCAGCAACACTCAAATTTTTTTTTTGACATACCTCTGGGAAACAAGCTCAGCCAGACCTCGATGGACATCTCCAGCCAGCAGTTTGATCGAGTTGGACGATACGTTGGTCATTGTGGTCGTGAGTATCTGTGTGCCTAGTAACTGTAGTGGGGTGGTGTGAACAAAATTTTTGGAGCTTAACCTAAGCAGAGCTAAGCTATGCTATGCGAGTACTATGCACGTGGGAATACAACGGCGGCGCCCGCCACAGTGGTGCGCTGCTCTACTTGCGCTGGGCCTTGCCCTTGGCCTTGGACTTAGGCTTTTGTTTGATCATCACCTGGCCTTGTTGAACATCCTCACCAGCATTTTCCAACTTGGACTGGGCATCCAAATAAAACATCAAATCACTGACCTGTTGCTGAAGGTCCTCCACCTGTGAAGCGAGATCAGTTTTTTCTTTACCCAGGCTGTCAAGCTTGGTCAACATCGTCTCACCCATTGCCTTTTCCTCTTTGTATGACTGGGTCAACCTGGTATACAATTTGTGCAACTCCTCAGAGCGATTCTTGAAATTCTCAGCCTCAACCTTGAGCCGCAACTCCTCCCGCTTCGTGGCGTCACTAGCCACTGAAAGCTGTTCCATCTCGCGCCGCAGCGCCGCCAACTGGTGGTCCGCCTCGTCGGCCCGCGCCGCGGCCTGCGAGGCCCGATCTGCGGCACTGGACATCATGTCTTCGTAATATGATCGCTGGGACTCCAGCTGCGACGTCAGCAAGTGTGTATACTGCAGAGCCACTTCTTCGTCTTTGGACTTCTTAGCACTACTGCTAGGTCCGCTGCTGCTGCTATCTACAAGCTTGCCCTCCGGGTTCTGAAGCAACCGGTGAACATAGGCATCCGTGGCATAATCCCAGACCCGCTGGGTGGAAACATCCATAGAATAGCAATGACCCGTATCCACATAATGCTGGAATGCATGAGCACTATCGTACCGACCACATCCAACCAAGCCGCACACGAGACAAACCCACGGGTTGGCAGTGGAATTGCATACGTTGCATTGGGCAGGCTCATCACTTTTGCCCTGTTGGGTATAACGACATACAGGACATGACCCATCGCCCCATTTGCTGAGACATTGACAATGGAAGGTATGTTGACAAAGAATCGTCAGTAGTCCGGTGACAGCGGTGTCCATCCGTTCCAAACACACCGGACATGTCGGCAGCTCGCGTAACGAGCTCGGCGGCGGAGGCGCCGGCCTCGTTGTGCTTGTGCTTGTGCTCGTGGCTGCATCAGAATCGGTGGTAAAAGTATCCTCAAGAAGATACGGGATCTCGTCGTCGGCTTGTCGTTTCACATGGCTCTTGAATAATACCCCATCGATCGGAACAACTTGACACGTTTCAGCCTCCATCGAATTGAATAGCTTGCCATTGTATTCGTCGATGAACTGCTTCATGAATTGCCGTTCTCGAAATTTGATCAGCACCATATATCGGTTGGCAGTTGCAGTACGGATCATTCGAAAATGCGATACTTGCTCTTGAGCAGTCGGCCCAACAAACCCAAGGATATCTGAGGCGGTAAAATAACTCGGTACTGCCAAAATCGCACCCACTGTTCCATCGTTGCCAATCTGCTGTTCCTCCAGTTCACCGTCCTCTTCATCCCCAGTCGGATAGTTTCGATACAACCGCACAACCCCATCGCCCATATATTTGCTCGTAAGCGGGCCCACAGTTGAAACAGACGTGACTCCAGACATGTCTAGCACTACAATATGGATCGGACCCTTGCGTTGGTCGTCGTTATGTCTTGGCGCTTGAGTATTGGAGGGTACGGCCGTCTCGTTGGATGCCGTTATAGATTTTAGCGACGCTGTGAAAATGTCGTCGTTGCAAATAGCTCGTTCACACCAAGTATCGATATCACTGCTCTGTTCCAAATCTATTACCAGCCTGTACCGGTCATCCATCGTTCATCGCTCGTGGTTGGTTTGGAGACGTTCGCTATGTCGAGTGGCGTGAGTATTCCCAACAGGGGGCGGCTCAACTTACCCTCCTACCACCACCCTGACGCTGATCAGGTACATGACCTGTCCAAATCCAAATTCTCTACTAGTATTATTGGTTTCTATACATAGCATCTGAATCGTTTCCCGCGCTGATCCTCGCCCGTTAAACGTAAACTAACCAACTGTAATTTAGTCCTGTCATAGATGACGGAGGCAGGAACCCCCTCCCCGCAGTGCGAGACCGGCGCTCGCCTATAGCGGTCACCACCATCGGTGTGCCTAATTTAGATGATATCATACATACATTCGTCCAAGTGTTCCATGCACCGCAGCTGAGACTAGTCTATCCCATTCACTGGACCGACTCCGCAGGCACCTTGTGTTCCTGTTTCAGCCTCCAGACGTCAAAAATAGAGTCTTCCTTTAACGTTACTAAAATAACCGCCACCATATTTAGAAAGTCGACCGTTTTTCTGACGCAGAGTCAAAATGTATACATTAGGCAAATCGACCCACCCGCTCCCGCCCCTCCGCCCCTCCGTATCCATTCGTTTGAACCGGCAGTGGAGAGAACGGGGAATACCACGATGATCAATCCAAGCTTAATTGCTTTTCTTCCTAGCCCAAAGTCTAATGGTACAAATCATTGATCCTGAACAGGGTATAAATGGCCGTCCCATTCTCCTCGGTTGTTGGTTCTCACCTTTACTTGCCACGGCATCACCATATTAGCAACAGCGGAGCTTGCGAATAAATAGCAAGTATCAGCTTATCACACACATTCCCCCTCCACAACCAAAACCAAAACCGATTATTTTAGCAAAAGGTGACTGCGCTGCGCACGTTGCCACTCTCCCGTATCTGATTGTCTAGTCGGCCCAGCCTGTCAGTCTGCAACCGTCTGCACCGTTCATCGGGTGTTTACGTCACTATTAGCAGCACACCCACATCCACGTCACTAGGGCCAGGCACTGACCTCTGATATATATCGTGCAGCATCTGCTTTTTTTTTTTTGGCTTCTCTTCCTCTCCACACACTTTACTAGTTGGCCGGATAGCATAGTATCATGGTCGACCACGCTTATTCTTGCATTGTCTGCGAATGGTCTGAGGGCCGATGCAGAAACAAACAATATCCACGACAAGAACTATATGAGCATTTCCGAACTCCAGCACACGTTACCAATTGGCAACGATGGCTATATTACTGCCAGGAACAAGAACTTGGAGGTGACTATATTGCAGATTGGCTTCAGCAGCATCAGTTGTTACAATTGCATCAATCGGCAGTACGAAATGCCATTCGATAGGTTAGGACGTCCGTCCAAGCAACCTACCGAGATCCATTCCATGTTAATGTATGACTATGACTATTTATTTTTTCTTGTGTGATGATTATGTTGTTTATGTTCTTTCGTTTATTGAGGTTTTTTTTTCCTATATTTTTGATACTGTTTGGTTATTTAATACACTGATACACGGTCGTTCCAAAACCTTAAGTTCTTGGTCTTTGTTGATTCCGTTCCTTCATGGTTAGGCAGGCCCAAGGGGGTGGGGTGGCCGTTCCAATGACGTCAAGTTCTGCCCTGCCATACCACGCCGCTCCGCTCCCGTTACCGGAATAAAATAAAATATGCAATGCCACCACCGATAATATTATAGCTATGTATAGTAACTGGAGCAATTAACAATTCATTTGAGAAATGAGACCCTGGGAATTAGTCTGCTTGTTGCTATTGGCATGTTCTTTCTCAGCCTGTTCCAACAATTGACTCTCTTCTTGTAGTCGTTTGGTGGACATCCAACCCCGTCCTGGGATGAACAACCGTCGATATTGCTTCTTTTCCCCTTCTTCAAGCTTGGCCTTCAGGTCTGAACTAGTAAGCACCGGCACCGGCACCGACATTGGAGTTGCAGTATTCATAATAGTGGTGGGCTTGACCTCGTTCTCAGTGCTTTGGATCATGGCTCGCACATTCGGGGTAGAACCCGTAACAGCCGACAGCGACGAAGTGGCCGATTTGGTCTCCGCAGAAGTCATATACAACTGCGTCCCTCGAATGCTGTTGCCCCGTAAAGAACTCTCCTTGATCGGCGCTGAGACACTCCCAGAGGGTGCGGCGGAAGTACCAGGATGTTTGGGCGGCATGGCATTGTTGTATCGAAAAGTATTGAAGGACTTTGAGGCAGAATAGGGATGTACTGATGATGGCTTATCGGCAACTCGAGGTCGTTGCGCTTGTTCCATGCTCTGCTTCCATCGGTCACGTCCTTCCTGAGTGCTCAGATCAAATGCGCCATAATGCGTCTTCAGGATGGATTTTGGCTTGGGTGCTGATATTTATGTTAGATTCATAAAAACCCAAAATAACATACGTTCGGTGAACATTGGCTGTTGAGTCGGAAAAAAATATTGCGGCTGTTGCTGGTAATACTTGTATGGTTCGTACCCGTTCTTCAATTTGTTCAACTCGTTCCACAACGACCCCATTCCAATAGAAAGTCGTTCGATCTGCTTGGAACCAGTATTATCCGGACTCTTATTGCCATATTCGGTCAACGCAGTACCATAATCAGCAACCGCCTGCTCGAAATATGCCTGTGTCTCGGAAAGCATGGTCATCTTGGTATACAGATCGGTCATGGCGGTGGACAACCGGGTAGACAGACTCGAGGCGAAATAAATAACCGCCAACGATTGACATAACAACAAACAGCACACGGTGTATTTGAATACGGACATGTCTGGTGGTGATGGCGGTGACTTCACGGGTGTGATGGTTGGGGCTTGGTTAGACGCTTGGATAAACGAGCTCAATGCATTGGCCAATTGACCTAATCGTTCGTCTACAATCGCCATACCGCCGGAGGCGGTATGGGAAGTCATAACGAGACCAGTGTTTAGAACTGTCGTTAAAAGTCCGATGGTGAAGAAAAAAGTGATCACACAGACAATTAGATATGATCCGTAGCGCTTCATTGGCTCCACCGCTCGCGACGCGGCGGCGCTAGATCGCGGCCATTCGGACGGCCACAGGCTCCACGAGGACGGAACAACTGGCAGTGGTTCAGAAGGCGTATCAGAATTGGACATGTCGATTGAAAACCAAAACAATCTGAATTGGAAAATAGGCGAGCGAGATCTGCTCTGTGACAGAATGCAGGGTAAGATGTGATGATGTCTCGAGCGATCAAAGCCGAGCGGGATCCCTTTTCCCTAAGACGCACTGCGTGCAGCTTTTTTTTTTGGCTCGCTTCGCTCGATATACTGCTGGGAATCAGTTAAATTGGAGTGGCTCAGCCGCACCGATACTCAACATTTCGAACTAAGCTCGAGCGAAGCGAGCCAAAAAAAAAGCTGCACGCAGTGCGTCTTACGAGAGAAGGGATCCCGCTGCGCTCGGTGTCTTCAGGTTAGCCGGGGAGGTCCCGTTAGTGATAGAGAATCAACTGCCCAGGGCTCCGAGATCACCAGGAAAATAAAGAGGAGAGTCCATTTCTTATACCAAAACTAATAACCATTATATCTGTAATTACACAAAAGAGAAGAATAAATAAAAAGAATCAAAGAATCACGCTAGCAAATCTCCAAATACAAACCCAGATCCAACCATCTCCCGGGCTTTGCCCGACCACAAGCTCCGTCGATTGAGACCGGTGGCAGCAATCAAAGCCTGTTGATAGTATGCATTAGCCCGACTAACTGGACGATCTTGAAGCTCGGCAGGAGATGGAGGCGACAATGACAAGGCAGCCATGAATCTGCTATTGTGAACTTTGGTACCCTCTGGATGAGGATTGTAATTCCGGTTTCGATATCCACAAATAGGGATATTCTTTTCCGAAAACGATGGCAAAGTTGCCTCCAGAATCGGAGACGAAGAGCCCGAAGAGCTAGTAGAAGGACATGATTCATCGTCGTCATCATCAGTCAACGATGGGGATTCGTAGTTAACAAAGTCTTCAATCGAAGGCTCTGAAAAATCGTCCGATTCATAAAATTGGTGCGACATTTGTCTAGCCGATGCAAGTTTCGAGTTAGTAGATGCAGTGTTGGGGGTTGTTTTGACCAGAATCGAAAACATTGTCGAGTCGTCCGGTTTGTCAATCGGCCATCTTGGTCCATGATCGGAATTCAACGCCGTCATGAAAAGTTGATCAAAATCGCTCAATTTGGCCGGCTCTTCGAGCTCATCGTCATTTTCCATCCCCAAATCTGGGATATCGTCTTTATATTTTGATTCGTATTCAAAGTTGGGCATTTCCTCTTCGTCTTCATATTCCGAATCGCTTTCTTCTTCAACATCCGACTTTTCCGCACCAGGCTGTTCAACACAGATTCGTTTCGAAACATTTTCAACAATATCAACATCTTCAAGCTCAGCCGAGGCTCCACCATATTGTCGGGTCATTCGGCCAGATGGTCTTGGCACCAGTGGCTTAGCAGTCTCAACCACGATTTCGTCAACCGGCTTGATCGTGGTATGATGAGAATGAATAGCTCGAGTTCGCATTGATCGAGTGTTCATGGACGATGATTTTTCTATCGGATGTTTTTGTGATTGTTGTCTAGACGACCGAGTATCCCGAAACTTTGATGGCGAGGAAGGACGAGAACCTTGTTCCAGGCTCTGTCGTCGAGCTGATGACCGAGTGACCATGGTCATTTGAGGCAGTTCACTGTCCCGTTTTCTCTTTTCACCGATCATCATGGTTGTGTTGAAGGGAGAAATCTTAAGAGTGAGGGTGGAGAATAAGAGAAGAAGAGAAATAATATGGAGGATTGGTTTACCAATAACAAGGAAACAAAAAAAAAATTTGGAACTGAGACACTGCAGTGAAAAATAATTTTTTTTTTCCTCTCCCTGCGCAGTGTACAGCGAGCAAAGTGGTGGGAGAAAGGAGAATATGCAGGCAGTTGGGAGTTTATGCAATGGCGTGTCAGCCGCTGGGCCGTTTTTAGTCGCAGAAGTCCCAATTGACCAATCAGAATGCAAGCAATTTTTATTCTAGTCTAATTCTTCTTACTAAAACTATCATACCGTTAGCCATTGTGAATCACTCTCCTGCAACCCGAACCGGAAAAGCGACATTTTCCGCAAAACACTTGAGGCCAAGACTTGGACATGGAAATGATCTCAGATTCATTAAATCAGTTTTTTTTTTTGCGTTACTCATGGGGGTTAACCCTCAAACAGTGTGAATAAAAAGTGTTCGTCATTGATACAAAGATCAAGTGTAAAGCGGGGATGTGCCATCCAAAGGGAAAAAACAAAAAACATACCATTTCATGTACTTGAAAAACTGAATTGAGCAATCTTCTTTCATAGGTGTTAGTTTCAATCAAACGAATAAAAAAGGATCAATGTCAGCTCCCCTAATTAAAGAAGAGAATAGGACCTTTCAACAACTCTGACTCTCCACACCACAATTGTACGGTCGTGGTGCTTAAATGAAGACTCGAATATCTGTCCGCCCGGTCGACAAAATCGTCATTCAGGATCCAAAGTTCTGGTTCTGCATACCTATGTTTGAGTTAGTAATTTTCAGATCAAGTCTGGACACGAATTGCAACAACACAAGAGCTCAGATGGGATTGAAACGATTTTAATGTAGCGGTTCTCAATCACGTATTCCTTTCAGTAGGAACAATTGGTAAAATAAGCTATTAATCACTGCAAATGTGTGTTGCGCTGTTCAGAGTCTTTCTTCATACCTTTTTCCTGGAGATTGGTTAGGGAAGGAGAAAAGTTTGTGTTGGGAACACGCGCTTTAAACCATTTTTTGGCGTGGGTATATTTCAGACCATCACTACACGATGGGTGGTGCGGCTGACGGCCAGGCGGAGCCGGCCGCCGCGAGCGCAAGCACGTTGCCCCCGGTGGCGGATCAGTTGGTTGTGTGGAGAGTTGATCCATGACCATAGCATAAGGGGGTTGAGTGGGTCAATCTATTGTCGATAATCTTTACCTACAAGTTCAACATTGAGACGTGCGTGACATGTCGCTACTCCAGTTTTTGTTCATTTATTTGCTGGGTGGCTTGACATTGATTCCTGCAGTTGCTGTAGGGTTGTTTTACTTTTCGATATGGTATCTGCCAACGGTGCATGATAACGATGAGGGCCCTGAATCAGAAGAACAGCAGTTGCTACAATCTCCAGAGCTTGATTATGATGTGAATAAAGACGATGACGATGCGAATTCGTTATTGGAGAAGGAATTGGAGACTGGCACTGAGGTTTATATTACTGGGTGGTTGACAGTTTCTCGGGAATACTTTATTTATCCTACTGGAGGTTCAAAGAACAATCTCAATCCACCCTCTAGTGAGAAGAATGACCAGAACATCGATCTATCTGAATCGGCATATTCGTCGTTGTACAAATTGGTGAATTCATCCAAGGCATCCGCCAAAACGAGCAGTGACGACGCGATTGCTGCTGCTGCTACTGGAAGCAAACCCAAAAAATCACTTTCAAAGTTAAACAAGTATTTTGCTGTATTACGGCATGGCAATTTGTTTCTATATACGGATGCGGATCAAGCCAATGTGAAGCAGGTTATTGTGATTGGCAAGCATGTGGTGATGATGTGGCCACCGAATGTCATTGATGGTGAGCTGTTCATCAAGCGAAGTGCTATTTGCTTGGCGAGGATCGATCAGGAGTATATCAGTCCCGACTCACCGCCAAAGGATGCATTCTACTTGTACAGTGATAATTGTTCAGAGAAGGAGGATTTTTATTTTGCATTGATACGGGCATCCAAACGAGCGTCTTTCAATTCTCTTCCTGGCATTGATCCGAATGTCATGGCCTATCCGTTGCATTACAAAACGTCGGAGATTATGGATTTGATCCAAACGTTGCACTCCAATGATGCCAATCTGCAAACAAGATGGCTCAATGCCATCTTGGGTCGGCTTTTTTTGAGTGTTAAGGACACACACAAGTTTGAGGAGTTTTTCCGCAACAAGATTGTCAACAAGCTTGCTCGGGTGAAACGTCCGAACTTTTTGGACGAAATCCATGTCAAGAAGATCTCCTGTGGTCATGATATCCCATACTTCACGCACCCCAAACTCAAAGATTTCACTCCGGAAGGGTTGATGGTTGTCGAAGCCAATGTCTCGTACGCTGGCAACTTTTCTGTGGAGATCTCCACCAAGGCTGTACTGAATCTAGGGGCCAGGTTCAAGGGCGACGTATCGCTGGTTCTGTCAGCAACCGTCAAAAGCATCGAGGGTCGAATGATGTTCATGATCAAACCACCGCCATCGAATCGGGTCTGGTATGGGTTTCTGGAAATGCCCAAATTGAACCTGGTCATTGAACCGATCGTGAGCTCCAAACAAATCACATATTCGATTGTGACCAAGGCCATTGAAAACCGGTTCCGCGAGGTGATCAAGGAGACGCTGGTTCTTCCGTACATGGATGACCTGAACTTCTTCAGCACCCAGGGCGAGTT
Organism: Blastobotrys parvus; assembly: GCA_030564285.1. Classification (NCBI taxonomy): domain Eukaryota; kingdom Fungi; phylum Ascomycota; class Dipodascomycetes; order Dipodascales; family Trichomonascaceae; genus Blastobotrys; species Blastobotrys parvus. The sequence goes on along the minus strand of JAJLUP010000004.1, from coordinate 5,605 downwards.
TTATCGCGGCGGCATCTGGGATCCGCGGGTGCGGCGCGACGATGCCGCTGCAGCTGCGGCTGCAGCAGGTTCGTCTGCGGTCGAGGATGCGGAAACCGAATCGATCATATCAGGATTTAGCTCGGCCACTCCGGAAGGGCTTGAGGGATCGTTGCGAAGACGTGCTGCTACTGAACCTGTGGATATTGACGAAGATCTCATTATGGGTTCTCCTAGTCGGACGTCTACTACCAGTGTCGCGTCGGAAAAAGACAAGACCATTGGTAACAAGTCTGCGGCCATGTTGGGGTCGGTGAAGAAGTGGGGCAATTGGTATTTCAAAGACAAGGCAGGAAAGCTTCAGCAAAAGTTCAACGAAGTCAAAGATTCGCAGCAGTTCAAAGCGGCCCCAGCGGCTCACAATTTCCCGCCGGAATTGATGAACAGCTTGGACGACAGCTCTGCCAATCCTTATGCTCCGGCACCAGAAATGACTGTGCCAGTCAAATATCCTACGCCGCCACCACCAGCCAAACCGCCGAAATCGTATGTCAAGCGCAAGCCTGTTCCTGGTGTGTCCGCCACTTCGACGGATGCGGTCGAAATCCCTCAACCGTTCCAGGCCACATCTCCGTCATCGACCGGTTCGACAAGTAGCAGTCTTGCCAAACGACGAGTGTCTGTGCTTTCACTGGGCGAAGGCGATGACGGTCCACGCGAGGGCATCTTTTTTTCTAGTGAGCCTGCTCAGGAAGAAGAGGAGAAGAATGATCATGATGGCGCTGCTGCGTCATCATCGTCATCATCATCATCTCCACCACCACCACCATCACCTATGCAGACCAGCTCAACAGAGCCACCTCCACGACCGGGTCTGTCGCCTGCTGCATCGTCTATCTATTCAGAGTTGCGACCTCCTTCTATACTAGATGACATTTAAGCCTGACCGTATATTTATTGTTATAAAAAATCATTTGATAGCTATAACCAGTACACACTTAGAAAACCGTGCAGTTGAATAGTCTCGATAGCTATAACCAGTGTTACACACTTAGAAACCGTGCACTTGAATAGTCTTCTTGTCGATTTGCAAAGCACTGTTCAAAAAGTCCATAACCTTTTGTCGCTGATCGCCTTGGAATTGCAAAATGTCTCCCAAGTCTGGATCGTTGTTGATGTGGCCGTTGCAACCAAAGTCCTTCTTCAAAACCTTAAGGATACGCTTCAGATCATACTTGCTTGGAATCCCTTGCACAGTGGTGATAGTTTTTCGACCGTTACGTTGTTGACATCGAATGTGAATGTAGTTAGTCTTCTCGGTATCGTCGTCACCAGTGTCGGCGAATGGATCTAATCCTGTGTTAGCTAGGAAAATCAAAAAACCGGCATACCAAAAGACTTGAGGTTTTCGATGGAAGCGGACATAAACTAGTGTAAAGTAATCAAAAGATTAGAATATAAAAAGTGTGTAGTTGTTCTTAAGGAGGATTAATGAACGCTGATGCTGATGGGAAAAATCTCCCAACCGGCTGGCTGATGGAGGCTTGCTGCAGCCGTGCTGGCGTTTACGCGGTACAAAGGCTGATGCCCTTCGTTGCCTGGGTGACCCTCCGGGGGAGAGAGGGGAGGAGAGGAGGGGGGCCAAGTTCCAACCTTCCAATCTAGCACTGCCTACCGCCACATCAACCAACAATGTCAGCACTAACCGGGTCCAGTGCGCTCAGTCGGGCTGAACAAGACCTTGGAGTGAATATCAAGAAATCAACTAGCATTGATGAATCTGCTCCGAAACGAAAACATGTTCGGGCATGTATTGTGTACAGCTGGGACCACCGGTCCGGACGAGCCTTTTGGAATGGTATGAAATTGCAGCCACTTCATGGTGATGAAATCCAGGTTTTCAAGGCATTGATTACTGTCCATAAGGTTCTCCAAGAAGGCCACATGTCTGTATTGAAGGAGGCCCAAGCCCACATCAATTGGATTGAGTCGTTGGGACGTGGAGGAGGAGGAGCAGCCGGAGGATATTCCAAACTCATCCAAGAATACGTTCGATTGTTGCTGCGAAAGTTGCAATTTCATCGAAATTATCCTCCATTTAATGGTACTTTTGAATATGAAGAGTATATTTCATTGCGAACGATCAATGACCCAAATGAAGGCTATGAGGCCATTATGGACCTGATGAACCTGCAAGATGGTATTGACGATTTTCAACGATTGGTTTTTTCGAACATTACCAACAACCGAGGTCGACCAAACGAATGCAAGATTTCATCATTGACTCCAATGGTTGCCGAAAGTTACGGTATTTATCGGTTTTTGACTAGCATGTTGCGAGCCATGCATTCCACGACGGGCGACTCGGAAGTGCTGGAACCGTTGAGAACTCGATACTATTCTCAATATCGTCGACTACAAGATTTTTATTACGATTGTTCGAGTGTCAAGTACTTGACCAGTTTGATTACCATCCCAAAGCTATCCAAGGATCCTCCAAATCTGTTTGGTGAAGATGATGGTTCTGCCCCTGCATTGCCCAAGCGGCCAGCCACTGGCCAGTCGTCGCCAGCCTCGACTACACCAGCTCCGGCACCACCCCGACAGGATGAGCCGGAAATCATGACCGACTGGTGGGGAGCCAACGAGCAACAACAATATGAAGAGCAGCAGCTGGCATTACAACAACAGCGGGACGCTGAGATCCAACGGCAGCAAATGCTGGCGTTGCAGCAACAGCAAGAGTTTGAAGAACAGCAACGGCTGCAAGAGGAACAACAACGTCAAGCTCAAGATGCATTGGTGCGAGATCAACTTCAACGACAAGCTGCGGGCCAAGCTGCGGAATTGGAACGGGAATTGCTGAATTTGCGAGGTCAATATGACCAAAGTCAGTTGCTGTTGGAGCAGTATGACCAGCGAGTCAAGTCGTTGGAGACAGACTTGTCTCAGGCCAATTCCAACAATGGGTTGCAGTTGCAGTCCAAGAACGAGTTGATCCAATCGTTACAAGAGCAGGTATCGATGTGGAAGTCCAAATATGAAGCGTTGGCCAAGCTGTATTCGCAGTTGCGACAGGAGCATTTGGACCTGTTGCAGAAATTCAAGCAGGTTCAGGCGAAAGCCGCATCGGCTCAGGAGGCGATTGATAAGCGCGAGCGGCTCGAGCGGGATGTCAAGGCGAAGAATTTGGAATTGGCCGATTTGATTCGGGAGCGAGATCGGGCTCGGTATGACTTGGATAAGCAAAAGGGTGGCCATAAAGAGAAAATTGAGAAGCTGGAGCGTGATTTGCGGCTGATGCAAGACAAGCTGAATGATGCCGAACGAACCAAGGGCTCTGACTTTTCGTTGATGATTTCCAAACACAACCGTGAGTTGTCGGAGTTGGAAGAAGCATTGAAGGCCAAGCAGCGGGTCATTGATGATTATGCTGCTAATGGGTCTGTGAATCGGCAAGTGGAAGAGAAATTGCAAGACAAGCAAGATGAGTTGGATATCATGCAAGAAAACATTGATGCTTTGGAAGCGATGATCCAAGACATGAAGATTTCCGGTTCGAATGCTGATATCAAGAGTGTTTTGGACACTGTGTTGAACACTGGGTTCGAGCGGATCCAAGAAGCGTTGTTTGAATTTGAATCTCCAATGCAAGCTGGCAATTGGAACTCGACTGCTAGCTATTTATTGTCCGTGATTGAAAAAGCGTCGTCTTCGGCTACGGATTTTTCGTCTGCCTTCAACAACTATGTCGCCGAGGGTGATGAAGGTGGGATCAGTGAGATTATCAAGACTGCCACCAATTTCACCAGCACGATTTCCGATGTTTTGACCAATAGCAAAGGGCTGATTCGGTTGGCCAAGGATGATCAAATGGTCGAGGGTATCACCGACAGTGCTCGAGAAGCGGCTATTGCTACGGGTATCTTTTTCAGCAGTTTGACCTCGGATCAATTGGATGGGCTTGACCAAGAAACGCAGACAGATGTGGTTATCAATTCCAACTTGGAGGTACAAAAAGAGCTGCAAACCTTGACGAACTGGGCCGACAAGTTGGCTCCCAAGCTTGCCGCCAACAGTGGTGATCTGGGTGATTTGGTTGACAAGGAAATGGATCGAGTAGCAGAGGCAATTGCAATGGCCAATGCCAAGCTCAACGAGTTGTTGCGCAAGCCCAAGGATGGCTACTCGACATTTGATGTCCAAGTGCATGAGGCTATTCTTGCTGCCTGTATTGCTGTGACCCAGGCCGTTGCGACATTGATCAAGGCTGCCACCGAGTGTCAGCAAGAAATCATTGCTGAAGGGCGTGGTACTCAATCACGAACTGCGTACTTGAAAAAGCACAACCGATGGACCGAGGGGCTCATTTCTGCCGCCAAAGCTGTCGCCAACGCCACTACCATTTTGATTGAAACTTCAGATGGAGTGCTGCGATCGGACAACTCGCCAGAGCAGCTCATTGTGGCGTCCAACGAGGTTGCCGCGTCCACCGCCCAGCTGGTCGCTGCGTCGCGAGTCAAGGCCTCGTTCATGTCCAAGACCCAGCAGCGGCTCGAACAAGCATCCAAGACCGTCACATCTGCGTGCCGATCGTTGGTGTCGCAAGTACAGGACATTCTGGCCAAAAAGTCCCAGAAGCAAGTGGACAGCATCGACTATTCCAAGCTGTCGCCGCATGAGTTTAGAACCGCCGCAATGGAGCAGCAGGTCGAGGTGCTCAAGCTGGAAACGCAGCTCGAGCAGGCCCGAAACAAGTTGTTTGAAATTAGAAAGCTGGACTATGTGAATGATGAGGATGAGGATGGTAATTAAAAGTGCAACATATAACCTAATGTATACATTTGTCGTCTTGGCTTCGAGAACGCCGATTTGCAAACTGGCACAATTAGCAGACCTTCCAAAATCCTGTGACTTACCCAGACTCGAACCTGATCTGCTCGAATACCGCAAATTGCGGCCAGCATTTTTCTCTCTTTAGGGCGTGGAGAGCTGTTTGAATTGTATGCGTTGAGTAAGATAATTCTTGCTTCATCGGACAGAATGGATTTTCTCTTCTTGTACCCTATTTTCAGATTCCATTCATCCAAAGCTTTGCTCATTTGCCTCGTTCTTGCTTTGTAAATGGTCAAAGCATCCCTAACATGCTCAATTTGCTCCCTCCTTCTTGGTGACGGGCTCAAGGCGAAAAAGGACGAAATATCGCGTATGGTATCATACCAAATGCCCCTAAGGTTTCCGGATTCGCGGGTCGTCTGACTTTTCAGGACATGGTCCGCCATAGGTAGAATTGTGCTCGGTAGAGGGGATGCTGAGCGAGCGGTGCACGATTGCGAGACATCAGCGAGTAAAGAGAATAGGCTCTCACGGTCATCAAATGTCAGACTACAAACAACAGAGCGTGCCATAATGCCATTCCAATCGCTCGAAGAATACATGGTGTTTGTCACGGTGGGAACTGTGGTTTGTGCCGCCCTGCACCTTTTTGGAGTGGCGAACGCACTTTCTTAAAGGCAACCGAGGGAAGCGAGCTTGCACCAGCCCCACCTAAGTCGTCTGAGAAGAGGTAGGCACTTATTTAGCTGAATGCCAGTTAATTTTTAGGGGTTTTTGGCGGTATTGCATG